>NW_024121432.1:28844274-29079274 GCF_016745375.1 Pimephales promelas | reverse complement strand
GTTTTAATAGTTTTCCTTGTAATAATGTATCATTTGCAAAAAGTAAAATTCATCTGTGTAGTTGAGAGAATCTTCTACAGTGTATGCGCGCTGTTTACTCGTGTATTATGGCCAAGCATGCATGCTTAAAATAGCATCTGAAAGTACATGCAACGCGCCACTGACTTTAGACACATTTTTTTTCTGGTCAGTGGCGCAATTGTTTTCTGGGACTGCAAAATAGCACTGGGGAATGTTTGCACCAAAACACGCCTCCTTTTTTTGCGCAGGGAGCGCAAGTTCAATTTCAATTTCAATTTATTGATGGATAGCCCATCAATAATAATTATTGAAAAACTAATTGAACTGCGTCTCACACCATTACCATAAACCTAAGACACACCTTAGCTCTAACATAACTGTCACAAAAAGCACACCACGTTTACTCATAATACAATTGGAATCATAATACAGGAAATTCAGTAAACAAAAAGGTGCCACAAAAGAAGGACCGAGGTTAAAAAAACAGGAGATAAATCAGTTAGACAAATCCATTAAACAATAGACAGTAGCAAGCAATACAACTCAGACCAACATCAGTAGCATGCACATACAGTGTTTAGATATTGGAATAGAGTTAACTTAAATCTATGAAAAGATAAGATGGACCTCGAAAGAGGAAGATTGTTGCAATCATGAGTAGCTTTATAGTGAAAAGATTTTCTACCAGTCAGTGGCTGAAAAGATTCCTGGTACAGTAAAGACAAGAGATTGCATATCACGAACAGCATACAAAGAACTGCGTGGAACCAAGAGTTCACTCAAATAAGGAGGGCATTTGAAATAGGCACATTTGAAAATAAAAAGAAACCAATGAAGGTCTCTTCTTGATTTCAACTAAGGCCAATTCAAGGATGCATACATTACACAATGATGTGTTTTAAAAGGACACCTCAAAACAAATCTATATAAAGAGTTAAATACAACATTGAGTGGCCTAAGAGTAGCTTCACTAGTGTTCATGTAGACAATATCAGCATAGTCAACGATGGCCAATATCAACTGGGAAATTAACCTTTTCCTAACTTCAAATGTAAAGCAATTAGCAGATTTATAAAGTGTACTGAGACAAACCATACTCTCTTTGTGATATGGTCAATGTGAGGTTTGAAGGTAAGTTCGGAATCAATCCACAACCCAAGATACTTAAGTATGTCAGATTTCACCCCAAGACCTCGTCCCAAACAGCATGCAACATATCTTACTAAAGTCATCTTGTAACCTATTCTGGATCAGGTGAATATCAGCAGTCAGCAGTATAAATCACTGAATCATCAGCATAGAGATTAATCTTACACAAGGAGCAAGTGTGTGAAGTTCATTCCCTAGTTTACCGACGTGCGTCTGTGGAAAGAAAAGCTCGCTTTGCGCTGGTGCAAAATAGGAATGATAAATGCGTTTGTGTAAAAGGCATTTGCGCCCGGTGCAAGATAGGGCCCATAGTGTCTGTCTACATTACGCTACTATGTAATACCAGTTATAATATTTATTTACCTTTATTTTACCAGGAAAATAATCCCATGGCAGTAATAGTCATATGTTGTAAAACAAATGCACTGAAAAATAAAAGCAACACTCATAATTAGTTTCTTACTAATTTCTATAATGGAAAGAGACAAGCACAAGATCTTTTATTTTGACAGGAATGGCATCAGGCTTTTATTTTGGCGAAAAACATTTTATTTTAAACAATTCTATAAAGCAATTCTAATAAAAAGCGTAATCGTCAAATATGCAGTTGTGGAAATAATGCGTAACTGGGTAGTGGGCTCTTACCAGTGTTGGGAGTAACGCATTACAAAAGTAATACATTACAGTAACATATTACTTTTTGCTGTAACGCAGTAGTGTAAGGCATTACTAATCAATTTTCAGTAATATTTTACTCGTTACATGTTCAGTGAGGCTTGTATTACAGTTGTATTACAGTGTATTGTCTGCTTTTACTTCTTAAAGGCAACAGACTATGTGAAAGTTTTAAAGCAGTCTTTTAGTGCCAGTTCAGAGCGGTCGCGTCTGTAACATTGTTTTTTCCTCATAAATGCGAACACGAAAACTAAAATAAAATAAATATTTTAAGTTCTATGGAGACTGGAGAGCCAACCCTTCCTCATCCGATTTGCGCAGTGTAATTAACAGAATTACAAAAAATGTATTTTGCCTCCTATTTTTTTTTGTCACGCATGAATGTGTGTCTTTTCCCTAATATTAAAAATAAAACATAGACTGATATTTGTCTAATCTCTGGAGTCCTTTAAGGAAGTAGCCTATATACGTTTCAATACATGAATTTTCTGAGAATTTGTATTTCAAGTTTTGACTGCAAATGTCATGTCCATAATGCTGGACTTCCCCAATTTTAAATAATTTATTCTCAACTAGTTTTGTGGTGTAGGTCTACGTATTTTATAATGTTAACTTCAAATAATACTAATAGCCTAATTTAAAGATAAGGCAGCATTGGATATGGACGGTAAGGAGAATAACGCTGGGAGTTGGAAGAGGTGTGTCGCGATTCTGTAGGTTCGTGGATGTGGCGAATCGCGATTTCGGTTTCATATTGCATATCGTTACAGCCCAAAAGTTAAGTTCTACTTAGTTATTTTGGTGAAAGTAACTCAAAAGTAATACATGAGTAATGTAACGCATTACAATTCTGGGACAGTAATATTGTAAGGTAATGAATTACTTTTAAATAACAGTAACAAGTAATACCTAATGTATTACAGTTTGGAAGTAACTTGCACAACACTGGCTCTTACATAGCCTAAGTGTCACTCATCTCTCTCCTGATTCAACACACTATCCTCATCAGCCACTTGAATAGCCTTTTGAAGTTTTTTTTTTTTTTCACACTATTTCTCTACACATTCTTTGCGTTTCTTCTCCATCACTCTGACTATTTTCACAGATACACACTGACACTGCTCGCTCACTCAGAGCTCAAAGGGGGAGGTGTTTAAAGATGTGATTGGACCAGCCCAGTGTCAATCAAGAAAATAACCAATGGGTCACTGATCTACATGTTTTATGTGCCGGTCTGTGAGGAAAAAATAAAAACCTACGCTGACTTTTTTGTCCAATGTATTACACCGGCACAAATATCCCAGCGCCGCTAATTAAGCAAAACTAAACGCTAACTAAACTGAAGTTTTATAGGCCGTTCAGACAAAAACAAACAAACAAAAAAATAATAATGATAACAATTTAAAGTATGAGATATATCGGCCCACAAGGAAAATGCCCAGTATGCCCGATGGCCAGTCCAGGCATGGTTGAAGGGAAAAAGCAATAATGGAGAAAAAATATTTTATGCTTGTTTAAAATAAGTCTCATTCCTTAATCCTTTTGCTGTATTGTGTACTGTATGTATTGTTTAGCTTAGAGCATACAAATTAAGAAATACAATGAAACTCTGCTAAGACTGTCTAGCTGTAGGATTAGAGAGCTATTTCAGTTCAATGTGTTGTTCCAAAGCAGCTTTACAGAAAATAGAAAAATGAACGGGAACAAACAACCCTAGGCATGTTCAAAAGCATCAGAGAGTTGACCCAATGCCTCTTTTTTTATAAAGTACACCATTTACAGCGTTAGGGACAACTTGAATCACATCTGCAATGTTTTTGTAGCTCTGTTTTGATCTCTGAAATCAGAAAGACCCTTCAAACTACAGATGTAGCCACACCTCATCAAAGTATACTTGAATGAATAGCACTCTCTCCCAACCTATCCCATCCCTCTTTCTTGTCTCCATCCTTTGATGTGTTAAGAATGTGGGTTGTCAAGTCTAATTCTGTTGCAGCAATTTGTCCTGCACCAACCCCAATTTCAGGACTAGTGTGCGTGCGTACCTTCGTCAATAGCGTCCTCTTAAACAGAGGCTGTACCCCATAAAAACCATTTAAGTCATTGAGAGACCCTTTTCCTCAACTTTGAGTTTTGAAATGGTGAGAATGTGCACATGCTATCTTATCTAGCTGCATTGAGAGAAAAATATATATTTGCTACTTTAAAGTGTCTATTTTATATCTGATGCAACAAATCAAGGGGTGTTATATCAGTGAAGCAAGACAGTAGGAGTTTAAGCCCTGCTGTTATGAACCTCAAGGGTTCCTTAATTGTTCTGTATATAAGACGCTTTTGCAAAAGCGTAAATATCCAACGCACATGGCACCCTTTAACGTGAAATGAGACGCAGATATATTTGGGCAGAAGGCGCCCCCTAGTGGTCTAACCCTTACCCTACACCATACCTAAACTTAACCATAACCGAAGCGTCTCATTAGACGTTAAAGGGTGCCATGTGCGTTGGATATTTACGCTTTTGCAAAAGCGTACTATATGGCGCTTTGGGATGAGAACGCGTTGAAACTACAGATCGAGTCTTAAAGGGATACTTCACTTTTTTTTGTGTGCGGAAATAGGCTCATTTTACAACTCCCCCAGAGTTAAACAGTTGGGTTTTACCGTTTTCGAATCCATTCAGCCGATTTTCTGATATTTAGAAGAATATCAGTTACCAGACAGTTTCTGGTCCCATTGACTTCAAGTCAATGGGACCAGAAACTGTCTGGTTAATGATATTCTTCTAAAGCCCGGAACACACCAAGCCAACGGTCGGCCGTCGGGCAGTTTTTGTGCGTCGGCCGACTAAGTTTCCTTGGTGTGTTCCGCACGATTCCGTGCCGTCGGCTGAAAACAGTCCTCGTCGGCTTTCTTTCGCCCGATTCGACATGTTGAATCGGCGTCAGGCCGTCGGGGAAAGAGAGAACTCTGATTGGCTGTTCAGCTTGGTGAAAGAGTCAGTGCATGAGAATTATAGCAAAACAGCAAGCAAATAAGTCAAAACAGTATAGATAGAAGGCTGTTCTTATGTTACGTCATCTTACCTGAATGTTTCTTGGCGAATATTTCAATATTAACATGAGCGGAGTGGAATAAAGAAAGTGTTTAGCTGGATTGATATTCAACACGGTAAGCATGCGCTGCTTTGTTTACGTTATGTGTATCTGCAGCCGGCAGCGTCGGTTTTCCTTTTTGAATGACGAATATAGACTAATATATCTGCAGAAATAGACTGTTGGCTCATTACACGCAGGCGCAGAACGCACATTATAGCTGACAGTCACCTACCTTCTATCAGTGTGTTCAAGTGCAGCTTTTTACCCCGACGAGAGGCAACAACAAAGTTGGTTTTCAATTTTCATTAGCGCTAGTTTGTTGGCGTCGGCTTGGTGTGTTCCGGGCTTAAATATGGAAGAATATCACAACTGAGGGAGTTGTAAAATGAGCCTATTTCTAAAAGTGGAGTATCTCTTTAAGAAAACAGAAAAAAACTCTGTGTGGTGTGAAAAACACTCAGGGGGTAAAAACACAGAGGGGTAGAGACACTGATGTAACTGGCCGCTCCGGGGCCTCTTAGGGGGCCTTGGCAAACTTCCAAAGGTTCCACAGGAAAACTTATTAGGCCTGTTAAAATATGACACTCTTGATTGTATTATTTATTTATTTATTTATTTTTATTCATTCTTATTCCCCCTCAATAACTATAGATTTTTAAAACTATAGGTATTTAAGAACATACTGTTCTTGAAAATTGGGCTGAAACGACTCTTTAAACTAACCGAGCCTGATTGTGTAAATAATACATTGATTTGTGTGGAATGCCACACTGTTTTACATTTAATTCCTTGTCTTGTTTCACATAAAACGAGACTCTCTAGAGCAGGGGTGACCAATCCTGCTACTGGAGCGCCACTGTTCTGCAGTTCAGCTCCAACCCCAATTAAACACACCTTGAACAATCTAATCAAGGTCTTACTTTGCATACTAGAAAGTTGGTGTTAAACTCTGCAGGAGAGTGTCCCTCCAGGAAAGAGTTTGGGCACCCCTGACCTAGAGTATTATGCTAAATGAAAAGTTTGGGAATGCTGCTTAATACAGTTGCGTTTATAGCAATTTTTTGTATGAGCATGACAGCCACATTCTATAACCAAACTAAGACCTGCACATTTTCAGGACTCACAACGGCATCATCCGCAACCGCATTGGACCGCTGTCATCATATGACATATAATTATGTTAAGTTCCATGAGGGATCATGAAGGGTTTCACTAACGGAGACTGAGAAATAAGTTGTGTTTATCCGACGATCCAGTGGTTATTACATAATAATAATAATAATAATAATAATTAAAAAGTTTGGTTAATTGATTGGTTGAGCAACTAATGATGGGTCAATGGACTAATCGACAGATTGACCAATTGACCTACTGTATGGCTAAGCCATGCCCTCAAATGCGATCAGCCAATCACAGCGCGCAGCTAACCCAATACACTCATTCTCTGCTTCCATGTCAATTGAAATGCATTGCAGGTAGTCAGTTTTATTTTATTTTTTTCTTGTCATTTTAAGTAAAAAAATGGTCAAACGGTGTGCATGGGGTACATGCAACTCCCTTCACTAGGTTCCTGAGAGGCTGGGTGATGGTGTGTATGTTTTTTTACCCTTTCCCAAGCCACATCTCAACCAAGATAAGTGTCTGCTCTGGATTAAGTTTTGCGGTAGACCACAATGACAACTAAATGTGGATAAATTAAACAAGAAAGTCTACATCTGATCTAAATTAAGTCAACAACGTATTTGAACGTTATCTTTAAAATCTCTAACGTAACATTAGAAAACGTTAACGTTAGCTTCTAGCTGTGTTCTACATCGTGTCACTTAGCTTCATTAACGTATCTGTAAATAAAAGAGATGACAAATGTTAAAAAATGTTGTGCTGAATGATTCATGTAAATACTGTTGCACCAAACGGTGATGGCAGCGATATGCGGTTTATCATGTTTACACTATGACCTGTAAATTTTTGCCTTGAGCTGAAGCTTATCATTGACCTTCTCAACAATAAAATTATTAATATAACCCTCCAATGCATAGTTAAGGCCCTAAAGGTGACTTCGAGATGATATATGGCCCTATTTTAACGATATGAAATACAAGTATCAAGCGCAAAGCGCAAGTAATGTGGGCGGGTCTTGGGTGCTGTTACTATTTTACTGGCGGGATAAATGACTCTTGCGCCCGACCAGCCCGTTCTCATCCTTTAACGTCATATAGAACGCTATATGCAAAAACGGCGCTATACTACGAACATGGCACCCTTTATCGTTAATATAACACGCGAACCCAAGACGTTATAAATCCTTTAGCGTGAATATGACACGCACACCCTACCCACACCTAAACTTAGCCCTCACAGCGCGTGTTATATTAACGATAACGGGTGCCATGTGCGTAGTATAGCGCCGTTTGTCATATAGCGTTCTGTATGACGTTAAAGAATGAGAATGCGTTGGCCCGACGCAAGTTTAAAAGGGGTTGGTCTGAAATAGCTTTATTATTCATAGGTGTGGTTTGGGCGTAACGTGAAATAAACTAATCAGAGCGTCATCCAACATAGCCTTTAAGAGCAGGTGTGCATGTTGCAAGGCAAATTGCTATTATTATGGTGGATTTACTAGGTGATTTTGCAGTCTTCAGATTTTTTTTTTTTCTTCAGATGTCCTTAAATACATATGTGTTAGACCTAGGGGTGTGCGATATGACGATTTTTAATCGTGGACGATTAAAATGTCTCCACGATCTGCTTTTGAAGAAATATCGTAGTATCGTCTTACAGTGCATTCTATCAGTTCAGTTCTGGCGCCCCGTCTCAACTGTACAACGCGACGTAGCCTACACACCACACGTGAATGAATAGGTATGGGACACTGCAATTCACAAAAGTTCATTATTTGCATAAGCCTTGCCGGTTAAACATTTAATTCACGCGCTGATGCGCTGTTCTAACGTGCGCTTTCCTGACCGCATAACCCCCGACGCTCACAGGCACTAGCAGCCTGTCAACAGCGCCAGAACACTGGACTAAGTTATCTTTCGAGTCTTATTATGCTAATACTGTTAAATACACAAAATGTTTACAAAAACAGGCTGTGTCTAAAGTGAAAGCAAACATTTGAGAGAATATCTGGTGTAAAATGCGTCCATATTAAACGCGTCGCGTGCTGGTCTAAAAGCGACAGGAATAAATAGTACTGCCGCATGTCCTTAAAGGGATAGTTCACAAAAAAAAAAAAAAAAAAAAAATCTGTCATTATTTACTTACTCTAATGTTGTTCCAAACCTGTATTCATTTCTTTCTTGTGCTGAACACAAAAGACGATTTTTTTTAATGTGGGTAACCAAACAGTTGCTGGTCCCCATTAACTTCCAGGAGAGAACAGGGGGACCAGCAACTGTTCGGTTACCTACATTATTCAAAATAACTTTTATTTTCAACAGAAGAAAGAAACTAATTCATTTTTGAGGGAACTATCCCTTTAGTAAAAGAAAAAAAAAAACACAAGGAGAAAATCACTCACTGACTGAGAACTTTAATAGTAGCTTTAATAAGAATCAATGTATTCAGTGAAGTCTATTTTAATTTCATATTTGTTTAATTTAATTACTTTCTTCAATGTTACTGCTAAATACACCTAGTGCATCTGAAAAAATAATGCACTATTTATTTAATTTGAATATTAATTTGTGTAATGTTTATCTTGTCTTATTTTTTTAATAACAAAGAAAATAATGACAAAGATTTTTATCTTCGCCACTGGCCTAAATGTGTGGCTTTCTTTTTTCTTTTGTTACCTAAGGCTTTGTTTTTAACATAGGGACATTAGTTTGGCTGTAATGAACAGCCACTTGCAAAATATTAAAACCAACTTGAAAAAGAATCGTGATAAAAAATCGTGATCGTGATTTTCCTAAAAAAATCGTGATATGATATTTTTTCCATATCGCCCACCCCTAGTTAGACCTAATTTTTTTTTTACATCTTCATGGACATAATGTATCTGTGCATTTGTATAATGCATTTGTGTTGATGAGAGAATTAAAGTGTATGCAATGCGCAACGTGCCACTGACTTTAGACTAGATTTTTCCTGGTCAGTGGCGGAATTGTTTTCTGGAACTGGAAAATAGATCTAGGCAATGTTTGCGCCGAAACACGCCTCCTTTTTGAGCCGACCCGCCCAGGGAGCACAAGTTCTTTTCCTAGTTTACCGATGGTGTGTCTGTGGAGGGAAAAGCCCACTTTGCGCAGGTGCAAAATAGGAATGATACATGTGTCAGTCAGTGTACAAAGCCATTTACGCCGGGTGCAAGATGGGGCCCATAATCTTTCTCTCTCCAAAAATCACCAATTGCCTCCTGTGAAATGTCTCCTACTGTGACAGCTGCCATAGCGCCTGTCCCCAAATGTTGACTGTTTATACGAGTGAGTGGAGGGGGCGTGTCTTAGCTATTGGTCAATTGATGGATTAATTACCCAAATGATATAATAATCAGTAGATCAGTCAAATAATTGATAGATTAGAAATGGATTGATTGCAGCTACTTGAAACTTTGGTCATCAAATAATTAGAATCAGAGTTAATCAACAGTTCAATGCAGCTATTTCATAATTATAGCAGAAATGATAGAGGAAAAATCCTAGCCAATTTAATGGTGGACCTTCAAATATTATGTCGGAACAATGGTCTGTTTTTTTTTATTGTGCTGAGAATGTTTTTTTGTTGAGAGGAAATACCACACATTAGTTGTCTTCTACTTGACAGATGTCACAGAGACAGGTGTGATTTGTCGAGATACCAATTTCAGTGACAGCGATAGTCTGTCTAATCGGCCAAAATATGTCTTTTTGGGATTGCTGACATCAGTTTGGATGACATGTCTTTGGAAGGCAGAGTTTTGGATAGAGGGCGTTTGGTTGAAGTTAGAAACTTACAACACTTTCACACATTGCATGGTTGGCTGACAGAGTTTGGCATTAACATGTTAATAGCAATCAGGTACTTGCTAGAAGCAACCAGGAACCTTTGGGTATTGGTGTGCTGCTTTTAAAGTTGCAATGAAAATTTTTCGTATTGTGACAATTTAAGTGACTCTGGAAAAAAAAAGGTAGGGTGAGGACTTGGTTCTATCCACCAGTTAGATATGTGTGAGGCAGATCTGAATGCCAGGAAATGTGAATGCAAGCTTGCCATGGACTGCAAGAAAGGGGCGGGGTTTAAGTAAATTAAATAATTTGAGTCCAACTGACAGTACATCAACAGGAAGATGTTTTAGATCATTAACTCTTTCCCTGACATTTCCCTGAAATTTCCGTCATTTATGAGACTACGCTTCACCATTGATGGAAATTTCCGGCTTTCCGTGTTTTCACTCTTATACGGTTGGGGCAGTGTTGTGCCTGAACGCGTTCAATGAATGATAGTTTATGAACGTGTTCATATTTTGGGCGACGTTACTGTGAACGCGTTCGTTCTGGTTTCTGTGAACGCATGCTCTCTTAGTTAAACTTCGTACAATAGGGTGCCAGATTCCTATAGAGCCTTCCAGGTGAAAACCCGGCTAAAACACACATAAACGGGCCTTAATATGTAATGAAAAACACCCAATCTGGCAACACAAGACACCAGTGTTGCACTGCGGCCGCTGTCGACAAAGCAGTGAGCGAGGAGGCGTCGGATATTCATTTAAACGGATTTTATGATGGGGTCGGCGAGGATGGGAAAAATCTTACATTCCGTCGATAAAATAATTGTTGTCTGTGGTTGTATATGGGCTGTGGCAATAATAATAATAATAAAAAAAAAAAGCTACATATGGAAAGAAGGAACTATGAATTAATGAGTTCATTTTTTGATGTATGAACTATGAACTGAACTAGTTCATTTTAAAATGTGTGAACTGAACTTTGAACTAGTTCATGTAGAAAGTGAACTTTCCCAACACTGGGTAGGGGGCATTATTACTGTTGTTATTTTGTATCTTCTGAAAGAGTACTGAATCTCCTGATCAAAACATAGGCGAAGAAGAAGCAGAAACAAGCGATGTTATGAAAGCAGTTGCAAAATAACCCAATCATTAAGAAGAAGCAGAAACAAGCGATGTCATGAAAGCAGTTGCAAAATAACCCAATCATCAACATTAAACTGTCTAAAGTTACTGAATGAAATGTTGACCTAGGATGGACTACAGGACTGGATGGATTCAATCTACTCCATCTATTTTTTAATCATCATTCTGAATCTGATCTTGATATCAGACTCCCCACCCCACCCACACACACACACACACATTTAAGTGATGATAAAAAAGGAATGCATGAAGATAGAATTAAACATTTTTTTTTTGTTTAAAAGCAGAGGGTCTGTTCTATTAGAATATATGCATATTCTGATATTCATACAATGAAAAATTCTGGGGGTCATGACAATTTTGTGAAAAATGTAATTAAATGTTTGAGGTGGCTGGTAATTAAAAAAAAACACTAGCAGGGAAAGAATTAAAAATTATAAGGTTAAATAAATGAAACGTACACTGATTAATTGTTTATAACTGTCCATTTAGAAAATGAATAAACTGTTGCACATAGAATGGACAGAATTTCTTCATCTATTATTATTTGTTATTATGCAATTTGAAGATAAGTGGGCCGTATGTTTTATGACCGAGGCTGTGTGCTGCAGTGACGTGCTGTATGAAAGACAAATGGGTTGCTGCAGTAACACATGTTGTACAGCAGAAAGACAGACAGGCTGTGGTAATATTTTGTATTGAGGACAGAAAAGCTGTGTTGCTATAGAAACATGTGTTGAACAGAGGACAAATCAGTTGTGTGCTGCTTTGTGTGTTTTACGAAAGACATACAAGAACAAGACTGCTGTTGCAGCAACATGTGTTAGAGCACACAGATGGGCTGCTACATCAAATACAAGTCTATGCCTTGCATTTACTAATTTGATTGCCATTACTTCACATGCTGCGTTTTACTTGGAAACTTGATTTTTCTGAGTCTAACTTGTGCTGCTGTAATATTGTGGGCAAACAGATTTTTGTTTTATATGATATGTTTTTCTTTAACTTTGGGCATTATGTGTGAGTGAGTGAGTGAATGTGTTTGTGAGTGAGTGGGCAAGTTTGTGATTGAATTGATAATTGGTGATTGATGATAAAAATTTCCTCATAAATATTATAAAATAAGAGACGCCCACCATTCAACCCGAAATAAGTCATATAAACATTTCAATAACTCTGAAGCTGTTAAATTAAGCTAAAATAAAGTTCTGCATAGTGTCCCTTTAATGCAAATATGACATTGTTTAAGATGTCTTTGTTATGACATCTTGACAAACCAATACGTCATAACCTGTCAGTGTCTTTGTCATGACAACTTGACATTACTAAGACAACACAACCTGTCATAAACATGACATAGCAGATTAATTATCAAACTTAAACAATACACCTAGCTTTATTGGTTAACAACATAACATTAAACTATCAGGTGGTTGGTTTTGACATTGGCTGTCATGAAGCCATTATAACATTTCAATGACAAATTCAATTAGTACCACTGTAGTTGAGGTCACGAAAAATTTTCCTGACAGTTATAATGGCCTTATGACAGCCAGTGTCAAAGCCAACCACATATTATGTCAAGTTGTCATGACAAAGACACTGACAGGTTATGATGTTATGGTTTATGTCAAGGTGTAATAACAAAGACATGTCATATATGCATTCAAAATGTCATTATTGAGCGAAAGACACTTAATGACAGTTGTCATAAACATGCGTAAACCTTACTTCATAGTCAAGACATATGTCATGGTTATGAAGGTGTCATGTCAGTCTTATGCAGTTGCAATATTCTGTTGTGTGGCAGACAGACAGGCTACGTGTTACTGTCATGGTGCGTGATGCTTCAGTGATGCATATGTTGTATTACGCTGCTTTTTATTTTTTAGACAATTTAAACTGTAAATTTGATCTTGATGGTTTTAGATGCAGGTGCTGTGTTTTTTTGTGGCTGTAATGAACATGGTTGATCTCCTTCAGGCTGGTCTCTCAGTCTTATTCTCTGATTAGCTGCTCCCCCCCTCTCTGTTTTTCTGGCCTACAGTTTAATTTATGTGTCTTCTGCCTGAGAGAGGGGAACAGACCGACATTACAGAGGAGTGTAATTTATATTGATTTACCTTTTGGATGGAGGGATGGCTGGGGAAAGAGGGTGAGATGGGAGGAAGAGAGGGATGAAGGATGGGAAGTCTCATCTTTGAAAAGCCCATCCGTCTTTGCAAGGTGAGCCGTGGCAACCCTTTAACCTCCACAGATGAGATGTCTGTGCGTACGCAGGGTGTGTGTGTGTGTTTGTGAATTTGTTGTGTGCATTTGTGATGTACCTTCACGCCTCAGGGGAATTGAAATTAATAGCATAAGGGTTGCTTACATGCGTGCAAGATTTTTCCTCATGAAAGACCCAACAAAAGCAAAAAGAACATTTGGCCCTTACCCATTCAAGCATGCACCAGTGTATTGTACAGGAATAGCTGCAGTATAAAAGCTATTCACTGGCTTCATTCATGTTTCTCTTGATCACACTTCTTTCCCTAGGCGAACATAAGACGTCCGTCTATCTGTCCTGACATGAAATCTAAGAGGACGTGTCAGTTTGAATGGACATGCATCTGTTTGAAATCAAAGTGAGTGAAAGATATTGTCAAAATCGCTGTTCCTAGACCATAGCTTTTGCTGAATGCACCAGCATAATTTAATTACATCTGCTGAGCAAAATATAGCCTGTAGCTCCTAGTGAAAAGAGTATTTATTCTCTTTTTTTTCCTTTTACACATGCTCCGTTTTTTAAGGGAAGCTGCAGGCTTTCAGTTTGGCCATCATCAGCAGAAATGGCTGACTCCATTTAACCTCCAAAAACCCTCAGCCGCTTTGCAATGACAGACCCATTCTTAAACATGTGTGTTTCTTACCCACACATACACAGCAAGTTTTCTTTGCAGAACCCAGTACAAACAAATAAGAGACATTAGTAGACGATAGTAGCAAACATCTAAAATATGTTTTCTTTTAAAGACTGTGAATGTGAATGACCGTAAATGAATAATCATATGTAAAGTAAACTTTTATCATAGTATTTCTGTGATCACTTGGGTGTCTGTGATATGAAATAAGCTTATCATGCTCTTTAAAATGACATTTGAATGCTATATACCAGTTCCGGTATGTGTCGTGGATTATACACAGGTGTCTTAAACAAACGGGGTCTGGCTGGTTATTGTGCACTCAGCAATTCAAATCATTGGCTGCGATCTCACCTTCATCTTTGACATCTGTGTGTCCAGCATTTAGTGATAAGGTCTGAAAATTCCCTGAGACTGTTGGCTTCTGTTACTTCTCCACAGGGAAAAAAATTAAAAACAAAGACCCAATAATTGGCTTTCGTAACTGTACTCATTGTAAAACTTTCCAGCTATTGAATTTCCAGTGAACGCATGAGAACTTCATGTCGAGTTGATCTGCTGCTTTGTTTTTGGGTTGTACTATGTGTCCTTTAAATTTACATCTAGACGTTCTAATTGTCATATTTCTTGTCTTAGTTTTGGCTCTGATATGATTGGCCACACATTGTAACTTGAATTGATTCAACTGATTTTAGGGCTGGGCAACGATTAATCGTGATTAATCGCATCCAAAATAAAAGTTGGTGTTTACATAATATATGTGTGTGTAGTGTGTATAATTATTTTGTATATATAAATACACACACACACATGTATATATTTAATAAAAATGTGTTATTAATCTATCAAATATTTATATATAATATTAATTTTGTATAAATATATATAAAGTGTATACGTGCAAATATTTCTTAAATATATACACATGCATGTACACAAAATAATTATACACAATACACACATATATTATGTAAACACAAACTTTCATTTTGGATGCAATTAATCGCTGGCCAGCCCTAAATAATAACAAATCTTGTCTTCTTTTTTACACCTGGCTCGTTTGAAGGGTTTGTTTCGGAACCTGTTGTATTTTCTCCCTTAGTTCAGTTGATTCAGGCTATGAACACCAAAATTATAGGATCTGCACCAAAACACTCGTTCCGAGAACGCCTGAACGAGGTGGTCTCGGCCTTTTTAAAAATGAAAAGGACCGGTTCACTTGAGGTGCGAAAGCAATCTGACCCAACAGACCAACGAACCAAGCGCAATCATAATTCTTTACGGGAAATGTGTTCTATAAAAAAACAGAAGTGTCTCTCTGATTCTGTGAGTGAGCACATTAGGTTTCGCAGTTGAAAACCAACGAGGGCATTGTATTTTATGTATGTATGTATATATATATATATATATACACGGAAAAATGCAATGTTGTAGAGATGGAAGAACAGGAGCTGATTTGCTTTTTGAAAGTGATAGATGGGTCAAATGTGATACCAAATAAGGCTGTTAACAAAAAAACTCCCATCAATCTCAGTAGGACTTTTAAGTAATATAAATCTGCATGTCATCAGCTTAACAGCGATAGCCGAGACCACAACAGATGATTTGACCGAGGGGATGCATGTTGATTATGAAAAGGAGAGTCCTAATGCTGGGGGACACCTTGAGTGAGGGGTGCATTGGAGGATGTGTGTTTGTGGAGGGATGATAAATCGTCTGTCAGAGAGGCAGGAGGTAAACCAGGAGAAAGCGGTGCCAGAGATGCAAATAGCTGAGAGTCGAGAAAAGAGTTTGCCGTGACAGACTCTGTCAAACTGTACTCAGATCAAGCTAAATAAGAATTCCAAAGGCCCTAGAGTCTGCAGAGATGAGAAGGTCATTAATGAATGAGGAAAGCTGTCTGATTTTTGTGGAATTGACAAAAAAAAAAAAAACATTAAAAGGCTTGTGTGACTGTAGAGAGGGAGAGAGATGCCAGGGGCTTTAGTTATTAAACTCTGATGTAAGCCAGGATTTTTAAAAGTTTTGGTGACTGCGGCAGTTTTTACGTTCAGTGGGATAGTGACTGAAGCAACATGTTTATTTATTAAGTGAGGTCCCTCAGGGGTTGGGACTACTTCAAACTGATGAGATAAGTTACAGGATGTATGTATAAATCAACCCATGGACGGTTGTGTGTACAGGTAAGCTTGGTATGAAAACTAAAAGGGTCAAATAAGTAAAGTAAGCTTAGGGGGAGCTGGGTTTATGGTGTTCATGGTTTGCATCATACAGGGATCAAAACAGCCTTTCAGTTACTTGTCCAAAGCTTTAACCATTACACCACACCATCAAACTCTTTTCTGCTGTCAATCCCTGATGTTTCCTTTGACTTGAGAGCGGAGAAATGATGTAATTGATTGAAGCCTCAGACACACTAGACTTCCATTCATACGCATGTGAACGTGGGGAACTGGAAGAACAAGCTTATAGACTTTGCATTCATCTACGTATGAGTTAAAAAAAAAATTCTTTTGTTTGCTGCATTGACCCACAGAAATCTGCTTGCTGACTTTATTTATGCTCACACCAATAGCAATAACTAAAGTGAAAAATAATGATAATGCATAAACTATGATGTCAGCTCCCACACCAGCAGATGATAATGTTCTGTTTATTATAAACTCGATCGCAGTTTTGTCATCTGCAGCTTAAAACCCTTGAGCTCTTTAAAGTCAGGTGAACTCGGTTGGCTGTCACAGTTTTTAGAATTCATCAGCTGTAAAAAAAATAATCTTTCGGAAAATTATTCCTCTGTGTAGTTATCGTTATATCTGAGTCGGAACGAATATTGAAACTTTTTATATTTATCGTCATAGTTTATCCTTGGTGTGAAAAGACATTTACTCTTAATTTGAGAACACATTTAAACGTCCAATATAGTACAAATACAGTTAATAACGCACACTCTAGTTCACCTATGTAGTTTGCCACGTTTACAGCAGCTGTTCAAGTGAGATGACAGGAAAGTGTGCTAAGCTAAAAGCTAATCCTTATAGGCCAGCTTTATCTACCTTTCTACGTATCAATATCCATGTTGTAAACAAAATTGACTTCCTCAGGTTACAGCTGACTACTCTGCTTGATACCTAAAACTGCAGTGTTTTTTTTGTAAAAAAACATGGCATCCTTACAACATCCCATACATCACCAGCTTTTGTTTAGAGGTGCATGTCGTAGCATCTACTCATTCATCTGCCATAATTCAATACCGCTCTGACTTTGTCTATATAAGCACCATTGAACATTCTTTTTTTGCGGATATGAGAGCTGCAAAGGCTAAAGGGTATATAGAGGGTCATCAGTATGATATATTGATGTGCTGATGTTCCCACCATGCTTCTTAAATAACTTCTAAGACTTAGGCCTAACAAGCTATATTTATTTTTTTAACCAAACAGGTTTTACTGCTATGAGTCATGGTTGTAGTCAACCAGCTAAGTCTCAAATGCTCACCAAGGCTGCATATTTAAGCAAAAATAGAGTGAAACAGTAATTACAATTTAAAATAACTGTTTTCTATTTTAATTCACATGATCCTTCAAAAATCATTCTATGGTGATTTGGTGATTAAGAAACTTTTTATTATGAATGCTGAAAATGTTATTGTTGTTTTTTTTTGCTGCTTAATTTTTTGAGCAATGTTTCCACAGAAGTATGGGGTAAGAAATAAAAAAGAAATCAATACTTTTATTCAGCAAGAAAGGATGCATTCAATTGATCAAAAGTTACAGTAATTGTTGCAAAATATTTCTATTTTAAATAAATACGGTTCTTTCGATTTGTTATTTTAATTTGAATCCTGAAAAAAGTATGAGTTCTACCAAAATATGGTAGAACAAAATATAAGAACTAAAATATAAGAACCATTATTTCACATAAAATAGTGGATGACAATTGAACACCAAATCAGCATATTAAAGGGATTTCTGAAGGATCATGTGACTGAACATTGGAGTAATGATGATAAATTCAGCTTTGGCATCAGATGAACACATTCCTTTTTAAAGTATATTAAATAGATAACAGTATTTTCAATATAAAATTACCTGTTTTTACTGAGTTTTTAATCTAATAAATGCAGCCTTGGCGAGTATAAGAGACTTCTTTCGAAAACAATCAACCCTAATTATTCTATACTTTTGACCTTTTGATATATTAGATAAAATCTGTCCAGAAGTGTAATTAGTCCAGGAACATAATGCTAATACCAGAGCCAGCATGGTCTAAAAGCCACAGCCAAATGCACACTCACTTGGAGGTGTGTGTGTGGTTTCTCTCATTCCTCACTTATTATGGACACATACACACCTTACGAAGCCTTTTTCAATTACCCAGCTCTGTCATTCTTTTTGCCTGCTGTAATTAATGAGCTTTTATGAATCCCAATCTGATCTCAGATCGGGTCTGGACATATTTGATAAGCAAAATGGAATCTGTGGAAGGCCATGCTGAATGGAAATGTAATTACCTCAGGGTCTGGGCATACGTGAGCAGCCAGTCTGCACCCCTCCTTCCGAACTCGGGTTAAACGTGCTCATCATCCTCCACTAATAAAGCACCGGACGCTGCGGCGCTCGAGCGATTTGTTTTGGCAGGTTCCAGATGCGTGCTTCTCTCTTATTTGCCTTGGTTAAGAGTCCCTAAAACAGCAATCGTTTAATCAGGCTAATGTTCCAGCTCGATAGGTCTAATGAACTTCAACTGAGTTCTGTCATCTGAAACGTTTTTCTTTCGCTTGCTTGCTTTAAGACACAGATTCCTTCACGTTTTGATGAGCATGGTGTGAATATCCCACCCTGTCAACACCTGCTCCTGCTCTTTGGTTTGGAAAAAAACAATTTAATGTAGTAAAATGAGTTCATAGTCTAGCAAATGCAAATTTATACTAGCATTCACCCGTAAAACACCCATAGCCAGTCAAGATGTTTTCCTGACCGACTATTTTACATGTATTTTACACACAAAAAATAGTTTCCATTTATATTTAGCTTAAGCCGCATTTCCACCGCAGGAACTTTCCCCAGGAACTAAGAACTTTGGGGTGGTACTCGGTGTGTTTACACCGCAGGAAGCAGGGTCTACATGAAGTTCCGGGTAAAAATTTCCCCCCCAGAAAGTCCCTGCTGGCGAGGTGGTACTTTTTCAGAGTTCGGGAACTTTCGGGGTGGGAGTGGGACTTTTGCGCTGAACATGCTGATTGGTTCTTACCACTTCTTCTTTCTGCCCGATGGCGTGCGTTCATCCCATCCATCTCACGGTCGATGTCTGCTGATAACAGACGCCTTATTTTTTTTATCTAGCATTACGAGCTTTCTGAATACGCTTTGGGTGCTCGTCTCTTTTCTGCCAGTTTGTTAATTATCTCGTTAGTAAACCAATCGCACACAAAAGCAGCATAGCTTGAATCTCCTCCATACAAAACTCAAAACAAACGCGCAGACTGGGAGGAGCAGTCGCACGCAGTTCAACGTCACTATAATCTTCCTGCCCCAGTACGCAGTAAGCAAGCGGTCTGGGGCAAAGAAAGTTCCTATGAAAAAAGTTCCTGGGACAAATAGTTCCTGATAATTGCGGTGAAAACGCGGCTATAGTCTGATTAAATTTTCCTGCTGCTCTATTGTGGAAATCCTCTGGATTCTTGTCTTTTATATAAGGGATTTGAGTTATTTTGCACAGTAATTCAGCCAAATAATAAATTATTTTTATATCCTTGAAAACAGCACACAAGAGTAGGGCTGAGCAATACCAGATACTATTTATGTAGAGACATGCCACTTCCTAAATCCTCAATACAACTATATAGGGAAAACCCGTAACGCCAAAGATGGCGGTTGTATGCACATGCCCCGCCCCTCCCGCTGGAAAGCCAACCGTCTGCTTTTAACAGTCAAGCTAGCCCTGCACATGCGTAGTAAAAGCATAACCTGTGGGGAAAGGGGCGTTTTAAACCTTATTTTGGGGAAAAGTCATCAAACTTTTTCAGCGATTATTTTTATTTTTTTTTTTTGTATCATATTTTACTGCTGTGTCTATACATGCAGTTTTTATGTCCCGATGACCAGTGAAAGTCTTTGGCCGTGTGTCCACCAAAGTGTTTTTCCACGCGCCTGGCGTATGTTTTCAATTGTTTTCAATGGGAGCGCCGCGTTTTTTAAACGCCATAAGCGTACCGAGGCACTGAGCGTTTTTACTGATCGCTGGGAGCTGAAAAATGTTCAACTTTGGATAAAAGGCAGCGCTCATCACTGTCACTTTTTACCCAGCCGTCCAATCACAGTGGAGGAGGGGCGGGACTAAACCACACCAACCAACTGTCACAACATTAAAACTGCTGCGGATATTCTGTATCATGGCAACGAAACGTCTCAACGGAAAAAACGCTGTGCTGCCAAAACGCTCATAAGCGCCCAAAGCACAGCGTCTTCAGCAGAGCGGCTAGCGTTTTCAGTTGGCTAAAAACGCTTTGGTGGACACACGGCCTTAGTCTTGTCCAGAGCCTGGCCTTGTTAGTCCGAAATAGCTGCCCGGAGGCCTTGCCAAGATGGCGGCCAAGTGGCATGACTTGCCTAAAAGGACTTTGGTGATATTTTTAGTAGCTAAAAATGTTCAATGTTTTTTCTATTTTTTCACCTTTAAAAAGGTGACTTTTTTTTTGTCCACCAAAGACATGATCTGGATTTCAATTGGTACCATTATATATGGGTTGATAACGTCTAGGGTTACATATGCAACCCTGTTTAACTGAGAAAAGGAACAAGGCACAGCGTCAGCTGCTGAAGCAATGGGGTCGGGCCCTCGTGGAACTAGTGTTGAAGGCATGTGTGCAAACACGCCATACAATGGCCAACGCAGTGCAATGATCAAGGTAAAGGTCAAGGTAAGATGGGCGGCTGAGAAGAATATGTCTGAAGGAAGCACGCGGTCATGCCCAAAGCATAGCAGTCTTGTTCGCTTTCTCAGGGAACCTGGGTTACATACGTAAGCCTATAGACATTCCCTTTCGAGGGAACTTCTACACTGTGTCAGCTGCTGACACTATGGGGACTCCATACCAACTACGCCATGCTGAGCAATGCCTGCTTGTTGTGCTGGAACTAACAATCTAAGGACTACAGCTCAGAGGCCTCAGCCTCGAGCCATTAGTGTTTGGGCCTTGCCTTGGGTATTAAAAGCAGTTCGCCTCAGCTAAGTCCATGACCTCCCAACTAGCAACAATGAGAAGAAAACAGTCTGCTTCTCTGGTAACAGCATTTTAGCTCACTCTTAGGGTAAGGAGTGTGCCCAACCTCAGTTTAGACCGCCCTAGTCCTACTAAGAGCCAGGCTACCAACCCCTACTTTAAATTCCCTGTAAAAAAAACAATCTCTTGTACCCTAACACCCCCCCTCCAGAGGAAAAGGGAGGGGAAACTTGTAAAAAGGAAGGAGGAAAAGAATGAAAAAGGGGTCGGTTCCCCCCTGTACCTCAGAAGGAGAGCTAGCCACACTCGCCTTTTGCTCTTCTCCACCCGGAACTTGTCCTTGGAAAGGGCACATGTTGTGTGCTTCTCATTTCTAATTTGTGCATCCTTGTTTCCTTTTCTCACTTCCTTTCCTTTCCTTGCATCTCAGCTCCAACCCCCTTAAAAGCCGAGGGCACCTGTGTATCCTCATGACTCCTATGGAAACTTCCTCACTCCTCACACAGCCGACTGACTTTTTATTACGAATTATAGACATGCACAGATTTAAATAAGCAGTTACAGTGAATATTAATGTGTTTACATGACTGTGAAAATTCTGATTAATAAGGGAATACACCAGAGGTTTTATTCAGATTTCTAGAAACCAGAATATTGGCTTAATCTGATTAAAGAATTTACACGGCACTTGCATAATCACTGAATGGCTAAATTATGATTAATATCAGAATGTTAATGTTCATGTAAACACAGTCAACGCTTGTAGTGAGTGAATAAATTACAGCAGACCGTGTCAAAGCACCTAAGTCATGTTTAATCCATATTTCCCTCATTCCCTCAGAAATTCCCTCATCCAGCTCTAAGAAGAACTCTCTGGACCAGACAAATGGTATTTCTGGAAGACCCAGGAGGAGTTAAAACCACGCATCATGGATCCAGCTGGGATAAGGTAGGGTGAAGTGGATGAGACTGGATGGAGAAGCCACTGGAAAAAAATAATAAATAAAGAGTGGTGCTGCTATTCGACAGAATAAGGTAGAGCGGATTGAAGGCAGGAGTAATGTGGCCTTGTGTGTGTGTGTGTGCAGAGAGTGTGTGTGGGGCGTGTGTGTGTGTGTAAGTCTGATGCTGCTGTTCCTGCAGTAGTCCTGTAGTCACCCTCATTGAGCTGGTGAGCCGGTCGGCTGTTGCTGATACTGCTGCAGGAGAGGATTCCTATCTGATGCTGGGATAGTCACATATACTACAGCAGAGAGAAGGCGAAGGCAGGCAACCTTTCCGCTAACCTCCCTGGGTCCCGTTGATATCCCACATTGTTTTTACGAGGAAAGAGGAGGAAAGACTCTTCAGGTGTGAAAAGGCACTCTGACAGAGGAGGCGTGCTTGGCTGGACTGCACTGTAGGGGGCGAAGGTAGGGGATCTTTCCTTTAGGGGGGTCACAGGGCATATGACACTGTGTGTATTTGTGAAAGATATGGAACAGTGTGTGTAAAATGCAGGTGTTGCTTGAGTTGAGTTATGTATCCCGGTAAGATGCCATCTGAGAGATTGTATTAACTTGATTTGTGTGGGTATACTGCAGGGACTGTATCAGGGCTTTTAGGTTCAGAGGTGTATGTGTGTGTGTGTGTCAGGTAACAGTAAAACACACTATTTGAAAGTAATAATAATAAGTTTAAAAATCAAAATTTAAAATAATAATAATAACAGTAATAATATATTGTTATTATTATAATACAGTAAAAGACACTGTTTAATAATAGAATAATTATAATATCAATATTATTATTTAGGAAAACACTTTAATACTAATAATACATTTTTATAAATTTGATTAATAATAACTATATATATATATATATATATATATATATATATTACATTTACAGTTAAATTTATTATTATTAATATTATTTAATTATTATTATTATTATACAGTAAAACGCATGCTATTTAATCATTATACCTTTGTATAATTTTTATTCATTTTATATAGCCTACCATTTTAACTACATTTACAGTTACGTTTATTGTTATTATTAGTATTATTATTGTTATTAGTAGTACTAGTTGACAGTAAAACACAATCTTTAATTCTTATAAAATTATTATTATTATTAGTAGTAGTAGTAGTATACAGTAAAACACAATTCTCTATTATTATTTGTATACAATACACTCTATTAATAATTGTAGTATGCGTTTTCTAAATCATTTTAATACATTTAATTACATAAACATTTATTTTGTTATTTGAATCATTATTTTATCATATTATACTGTAAAAACGGCTATAAGAAGTGAGCATTTTTCTGGGTTCATATATATATGGGAGATTTTAAAGACCCTTTATGTGATTAAAACCAAACCAGAACCTTTTCAACCGAGAGTTGTCATTAAAAGTGGTCATTATTATTTTTATATTTGATATGGTCAATTTATATTTAGTGTTCAAAAAAGAGTCATATAGTAAGAATCATTACAGTATGTGTTAAAAGTTTGGCTATGGTAGAACGTGTGTATTTGTCCTTGCATATTTTGGAAAGATACAGCATGTGTGCAGTTGTGTATGACAAAAGATGTCTGTGTGGAAGTTAAAGAGTGTTCATGCGTGTTACATTAAGCATCAAAATGTACTTACGACCCACAAACATGCACACAATGCTTACACCAAGCTGAATCTCTCTCTCCAACACTATCTCTCCCAGTTTAATGGAAGACAGATGGGTTGTTGGGTAATGAGAGCGAGGTTATGAATCTGAAATGCAAAAAACAATTAGGATACACAAGGTCAAAAAAAAAGTTAGCTCTAACAGGTCCATCTGCTGCGATGTAGTGCTGAGGTGCCTTGCGCATAAATGCCCTCCTGCATGTGTGTAATGGCATCGCTCCCAGCTGATTGATTCCTCTTACATGCTTTGTTGAAATAGGACATGGTTGGCTACACTCAACATGTTTTTTGTATCAGTGTGTGTCTCAGAAACATCAATTAGTTTCTGTTGCAGCCAGCTCTGCTGTCTGTCAGCTAATGCAGCAGGTACTGTGCGCCACAAAACCCCAATACAAATGCACTCATAACACACTTTATGAAGACAGATTGTAAATATTCAGAGGCAAACTTGCCTCCACAAGGTCACGGATGGAGGTGAGGGGGAGGAAACGACAATACAGCTAGACTATGCAGGGGAAGAGAAACTAATTAAAGTGTGCAAAGTGTTACGTGGACAATCTTGTGTGTTTGCTCTGCCGATGATATATTCTCGTGCACAGAATCTCTTTTACATCGTCAAGGCGACCACATTTCAATTTGACATCTCAATGAGTCAGCAGAAACCAATCCCTTGGACCCAAACAACATGGTTGTCAATCTCTCTACAGTTCAGCATGACTGCAGGAGCCTTTCGACAGCTGACATTTAGCTGAATTTGGCCACAAAGTGCACTGTAATAATTGATTGAAAAAACAGGTGTTCTTTACAGGCAGTCAAATAAGGTAATTTTAGATTGAGATTCGTTTTTTCTTCTTCAAATGGCGTTGAGATGAACATTGGTTAGTTAGGGCTGTATATTTATACTTGTTCAATTGGTTAAGATTCACAAGCTCGTTTCATTTTGAGTCCAATTTTAGTTTGATTTTGATTTATTTGAGTGTATTTCAGATTTACAAATGAAAACATTGATCTATCTGCTAATGCTTTACTTTGTTCAGGGTGCTTTACATTTGTTCAACTGTGTAGTAAATTAACTCAAAGGGGAAATATGAATAATTTATATTATTAAATATTTGGATCAGTAAATAGAGTTAACTTGACGTAGCAGAGTTAATTTTGCAATCGTTTTATCCATTCGTCCTGCAAACACATGTTATGCCACAGAAAAATAACTCTTTCTTAGCATGCAGCTGTGATCACACTCTTAAAGGGACATTGATTTACAAGCAGGCCAGAATCAAATCTCGCATGACTGTGCACAAAAGATTTATTTAACTAAATCACTAATCTAAACAATCCCAATCGTGCAAACATGGGTACAATTTAAAGTGAAAGTGAATGAAACCTAAACAGGGGAATGAAATATTACTATGTAAAAGGGTCATTTAACCATCTGAACAGAACCATCATTTTTCATGATAATCAGGTTTGTAAGCTGTAATGCTTGCTAATCTGTGTTCATATTCAGAGCTACATAAGAAACTGATTAAGGGGATTTGGCCGAGGTCTTGGGTGGGACAACGCTGTCATAATGGCCTTCTACCACAACTCTGCTTTGAGAATTTAGTGCTCTATCTCCATTTCTTGGGCTTTGTTGAGCATTATACATTACTAAATATCATCTGTATTTGCCTGAGAAAACTGACACAGGTTTCATGATTTGATTCAATATTGATTCATTTGGATGTACTTCAGGTACAGTACATGTACATTTTTCTTAAAGGGGGGGTTGATTGTGATTTCACTTTTTTCATTTTAAATAGTGTGTAATGTTGCTGTTGGTGCAGGAACAGTATCTGCAAAGTTGCAGCGCTGAAAGTTATGTCGTCTTTTAAAAATCAGGAAGTTTAATGCCTACAAAAACGACTTGATTGGGACTACAACGGGTTTTAGACGTCACTAACCCATACATTTAAATCAACCCTCCCTCCCTAATATGCAAAAAAGGACATGGCCATATTTCTGCGGCTCGTCGAAAGTGTGTTATGTTCATCCGTCAGGTCTTCAGTGCGGGCTTCCTACGGACGTTGTAGTTTGTCAACAATGTATACAATTTATGTTTGATTATGTTCCTGAAAATTACAATCGTAATTTAGCTGTCTGTGCTGCGGATTTCCGGAAGACAGCTTCCAGAATCTCCACGAATTCAATGCCGGATTCAACAAGAAACTGACTACGTTTATATGCAGCCAATAACCCGTTCAAAACCAGGATATTAGTAATAACCCGATCGCAAACGGCCATGTAAACACCGGCAAGAACCCGAATATGCTCACATCCCGAATTTTAAAAACCGGGAGATTACACCTGGGGTACCCCTTTTCTAACCCGAATTTTTTATCATGTAAACGCGTATCGGCATATCCCCATAGTGACTTGTGTTCTGCGCATGTTCTATTCGCAAGGAATCTTGGTCTTTTGAGTTCTTTTGAGGCGCATACAAAATCCGCGTGCAGTATACCGGAAGTAAACATGGCGAGACCAGGAGTGAGGTCAGTAACGTTACCAGCATCGCGCAAACAAAGGCGATCGATATCTGCCCCGACGTATTCATTATCCGCATGCTGTTGTCTTAAATATAAACAACATTAATAATATAAACAGAGTCCAACCTATTAAATTGCTATTTATTTTTAGATACAGTACACTGCTGAAAGTGTATTGAAAAACGTACTCTGTTACTAACGTAACCTCAGTTCTCTCTAGAAGAGGGAACGAGTACTACGTGATATCTTACACTAGGTTTTCCCTGAGCGCAAGATATTACGCAGTATGAGAGAACCTCTCGTAATAGAACAAAAAAAATAAAAAAATACACTATATTTCAATAATATTGAAAGAAAAATTCAGGCAATGGAATACAGTCTTAAGCTAGCTTTGAAGCTGGCACACTATTGCATTTCTCAACTACTGAGGAAGATTTTAACCTTTTTTAACCATTTTCGTGGCTAAAGGATGTAAAAGTATAGAAGTATTTGTTTAGATTTGCAGAATGTTTGGCTCCAGTGAACAATTCCATCCTCAATGCTATAGCTACGGTACGGCTATGTATAGCTAATTGGATATGCACTTTCAAAATGGCCAAAGCCAATGGATGAATGCATGAAATCAAATTATGTCCAGCCACAACCAGCCAGACCAGAATCAAATTTTCTGGTTTGAACCTCTCACAAATCTCTATTAATCATTAAATGGCCTGTGAGCCGTGGAATGGCTATCCATTTCCTGAGTTTTAAATTTTTTCCTCCCCTAAGATACACACACTCACACCGGGCTTTAGTATGTGCGTTATTTGTGTGTGTGTGTGTGTGAGTAAAAGCTTTCTCTGTGATAGATTTTGTCTCCCACCAGGTCATTATGTGAGTGGTCCTTTGCATGTTTTCTGCCAGGCATTGTTCAAAACAGAAAGCACTCAATCCAATATGGCTACCCACTTTTTGTCTCAAGGGATTTTTAAATATATTTGACAGAGCTACAAGCTATGAAAACTAGCATGTCTGTCCATATGCATGTAAGTTCCTCAAACAGATGCCGTTTACCTTTTCTTTTCATTCACTGTCCTTCTTTCCTTCATCGTTCTTTCCTCCTATCCTAAGGCCAGACTTTAAACACATGCTCGGGAATGACAGATAGTGTGTGAAGGAGTATACGAGAGGAAGCAAAAGAAGGAAACCACATTTCTTCATCAGCGATTAGCATTGACAGTCTCTCTAGGCTTGTACTAATGAAGTCGCATTTATCTCTGGCCTGTCTAGATTCCATTAGCCTATGTCTAATTGTGTTAACTCTCAGTCTGGCCTTAAGTGGGCCACTGTGGCCATATGTGTATGTAAGACTGCAAGCCTGTCTGTCTGTCAGCGTCTATTGTTTCATTCTTGTGTGTTTGTATATCATTATACTATATAGTACTTTACACATGCTTTCGGATGTTAATCAACACCTCAAAATAAGCATGCTGCTTTAAAGCACAACAAAAGATCATTAAAAATTATAATTACTTATAATTTTTACATTATTTACGTGTGTCATGAAAGTTAACTTTATATACACTTGTGGCCTTTTATGTAATGAATATATTATCTGCAAGTACAGATCGTACAATTTGAAGTACACTACAAGCACATTCGTTACAATTAAGTGTACTTCTTTTTCACAAGGGTCTGTCATTTTGGAATCTGTTACTGGTCCATATATAATTGGGTTCCTAGTTAAGTTTTTTTTTTTGCAAGCAAACTGTTAAGTCAGACTGAAATGAACAGGAATCACGGTTAAAATGTAGCCCTTTTCATTGATAATGTTTAGGCTCCGCCCTCTTATATGTAGTCCTCCTCCTCCTCCTCTATTGTTCCTCCCTCTTAGGCCGTGTGTCCACCAAAGCGTTTTTAGCCAGCTGAAAACGCCAGACGCTCTGCTGAAGACGCCGTGCTTTGGGCGCTTGAGAGCGTTTTGGCAGCGCAGCGTTTTTTCCGTTTGAGAGCTTGAGAGCATTTTTGAGACGTTTCGTTGCTATGATACAGAATATCAGCACAGTTTCCTTGTAACTGATTTCGCAGATAATTTGTTTCATACTAAAACAATATTTTTCATCCATTTTGTTGGGTTAGCTCTGCCAGCTGATGCCGTTGTACAGAAAGAATGTTGTGACAGTTGGTCAGTGTGGTATTAGTCCCGCCCCTCCTCCACTGTGATTGGACGGCTGGGTAAAAAGTGACAGTGTTGATCGCTGGGTTTTATCCAAAGTTGAAAATTTTTCAACTCTCTGCGACCAGTAAAAAACGCTGGGCGCTTGCCGCTTCAGCTTGAAAAAAAAAAACGCTCAACGCCTCGTTACGCTTATGGCGTTTAAAAAAACACGGCGCTCCCATTGAAAACTATTGAAAACATACGCCATGCGCGTAAAAAAACGCTTTGGCGGACACATGGCCTTACTCTGACTCTTGAGATACTTGTATTATTGTATTGTCTCATTGGAATAGGATGCAAGGACACACTCACTTCTTTTACCCTCTAGCGCCCCCTTCACTAGCCTGTGTTTTAGTAGGCCTCGCCAGCCCTTGCCTTCGACTCGTCTCTTTCCGTGCTCAGATGTTAATTACCTGATTAAAGTCATCACCTCCCTAATTCTCTTGCTTCACTATCAGCTGCAGTGAAACACCAGAGAACTGGATGTCCTTCCAGAGCACCTGAAGGGCAGCCATGACCACTGACTTGGTTGCGTATCTTCACAGCATTTCCACGGTTTTCCACGAACACAATGTGACACTTCCCAATGTCACACAGCACTATGCATCAGAGTTGAGTAAAGCTTAATTTTCCAGAGGGATATTTGGACAGGTGCCGCTATTCTCATTGTGTAAATAACACATACAGAAACAGGTAAAACACATGATACATGCTCTCTTGAATTTTGGTGACTCACTTGAGAAATCTGAGGTGCACAAGAGCTCCTTGGAATGCTTCATAAGCCCTAGGCAAAGATTAGTGTTTAAGAGATGATGAGAGCTGAAATAGGTGGCGATGGTGTGTGTGCAGTGTGTGAAATTGGAAATGGGTGGCTAGGGTTGTCAATCTCCACGTCTCTCCACTCGCTAATTTGCTTTTGTCTGCGACATTCTAGCCACTGAACATGGTAATGTCAATAAGTGTGAATGTGAAATCTGTGTGCTGCAGGAAACAGTGCAATACTTACCACATTGAGACATTATAACAATATGAATTGTTCCACAGGAGGAAAATATGCAGAGGAAAATAACCATTCAGGCTGAAATGTGCAGTTTTGTTGGTAAAGGCATTGTGTAAGATTGTGTGGAGGAAAATTGGCCAACCCAGGCTCATTGGGAAAATGTGCATGTGGCTCCATTTCTGGAAAAGACTATGTTGCTTCTTGCATGTTAAATGTACAGTGAGTTGTGCTGAAAGTGAGATCAGTTTTATCAAAAACAGATGAATGTGAATATAGCTGTTATATATATATATATATATATATATATATATATATATATATATATATATATATGAAGAGTTCAGATGCAAAAGCCTCTGAATGCCATTTGAAATTTTCTTCTTTAATGATGATTTTTGTCAAACTTGTATATTTAAGTTCAGTAATTTCACTTATTATCATTGCCATTTAAGTGAAATCACTGAACTTAAATATACAAGCTTGATAAAAATTATCATTCTAGAAGAAAATTTCAAATGGCACTTAGAGGCTTTTGCATCTGAACTCTTCATATATATATATATATATATATATATATTTTTTTATTTAGTTGATGTTCGTATTACGGCTGTGCAGAAATGCAATTTCCATTGAATGGTGCCAAAAAGTTCAAGTCGGCATTAAAGGGATAGTTCACTTTGAAATGAATTTTTGATATGTTTTAGCTTACCTCAAGGGCGTCCAAGATGTAGGTGTCTTTGTTTCCACAGTATTTTCAATTTTGACATTTTTCAGTCAAACCGTTCTTGTCTGTCGGTCATATAATGCAGGTTTAGGGGGTCCACCCCAAAGAGCATGCACAGAGAAGTCAAAATTAAACATGATTTAATGACTCGTAAATGTAAGTACACACTGATGGCCTAAGACATGAAACGAGTGGTTTGCGTAAGAAAACAAACAGTATATAGTTTTTACCTCTTGTTAACAGCCATGTCCAACTGATCTGAATCAGATGTCCAACTGAACCAAACTGAACCGTGTCCAACGTTACGTCGGAAGTGATCTCTCGCGCGTCTACGTCGCGCATTGTTTACACGAAGTTTTACTGGCTTTCAGGAAATCGCAATGGACGACGATTTCGATATATCTATGTTTAGTATATTTAGATATATCGAAGGACATATTTCACAATATTTTTTATTAAATACATCCATCCTAGGTGAGCGTAAGAGATTTCTTTTAAAAATAAATCATCTTTGTACATGGGAAAAAAAGTGACTAACCTCTACAGGCTTGAATATCTGGGTTACACAATCCCACAAACAAACCGAGTTCTAAAGTTTGAGTGATGACATCCACTGGATGTCATGTAGCAGCTGATTACCACATGCTGCACTGCATAATTACATTTCTTTGATTATATCTTCAAACAGAATGAGTTCTAAAGGATTTGTTTTTCTTGCATGATGATGATGTGTGTATACGGTGTTGACCTCTTTTCTATGGATAAAGGGATGCAAACTTAGATGATGCTTTTGATGAGGTACGGTAAATATACTGTGCTTCTACAGGGTTATCACTTTTCACTTGTATTACCTATGTATTATCAAAGAACAGATAATTGTGGGTGTTTCTAATAATTCGTGTTATGAAGAACGTACTGTCGGTATACTTTTATCTTTTTTGAATTTTTATAAATGCTCGGTGTTTAGACCATTCTTTATGCTGAGCTAATGATCTTGTTTTGTGAACTTCAGTAGTTTCTAGTATGTAAAGAGTGTACATATGAAAGACTACGTGTGTGTGTGTGTGTGTTTGTGTGTGTACACAGGATGTGTAGGTTTTGATGTACATTAGAGGAGTAGTGTGGCCTTTAAAGCAACATAATCTGCTTTTATTTAAAATAATTGATTATTGGAAATGTGTTAATTAGAAATTAGTTAATTAATGCTATTAATATTTATTAGTAGAACATTAAAACATTAGCATGTAGCCTTTAAATATTGTTCAATTTAGTAAACATTGCATTAAAAAGATCAGTTCGTAATAAGATGGAAATAATAATGCATTACAGGTTACAGAACATGCGGCAGGTCTGTTGCACTAATACTTAAAGCTACACTGTGTGATTTTTACCCCCATCTAGCTGTGAAAATGTATATGACCATCCAGTGAATATTAGTTTCTGTTCCTCTCAATTCCGATTTCATTTTAACTCCTACTGTGGCCAATTTAGTCCAAGATTAACATGGCTTCCAGTTCGACCTCGTCCAAACGCGAAAGGCGAAGCTTGAATTAACGGGTATGTCCCTCTTTGGCTAATGTACTTTCAAGATGGAGGGGCAACATGGCGACCGACATTAGAACCCCTCACCCGTATGTATTTTCAATGGTATATTATACACTCACAAGAATACTTTATTACTTGAACGAAGTAAATATACATTAATGAGCACGTATATTTTTGAAATAACTCAGTGTTTTTAGCTAAGAATAAACTAAAAGAGTTACACAGTGTAGCTTTAAACATACTTTAGCAATGGACTGGTCCACAAAATCTGATCAAAATACATGTGGGTAATTCTGTCCCACATGTTAATATGGTTGTCACTCCAAATACTCTGCAGTGTGTATTCGGCAGCATGAATGTATTTGAAAAAATAAGTGTATTTGCAATTGTCCTGACCTTTTCTGTGGACACTAAATATTCGCTGGAATAATGTTATCTACAGTTACCCTTGTTGTGTCCTGTGCAGCCAGTAGTTTGTGTCTTATATTGAGGCAGTTGTGGCTCTGATTTCTCTCAACTTCCCTGTAACTAAACAATTTTCACCACACATTGATCGGTTAGAATTCATGTGTGCATTCGAGTTGAAGGAAAACCCTCTAAATTTCACAGAAGGCACTGTTTCCTAGGTAATCGACTGCAAACGAAAAAAGGAGGGCGACACATCCAAACCCTTAAAAGAGACTGTTGAAATGCTGTTAAACATTTAATGATTCATCTGCCCACACACTCACACACACACATGCATAGACTGCATTTGCCATTTACTCAGCAAGAGCTTGATTAATTTTTGATTAAAAAATGGGGAAAAAACAACAAAAGGACAAAATGTTTCATGTCCACGTTTCATCAAATTAGAATATTGTTGGCTAACAGAGATACATGAAAGAGTCTTTGTGGGTTTTTTTGGGGGGGGGAATCCCAATTTCATAAGAAATGGAATACAAGGAATGTAAAGTCATATACTTATTGATTGGTTCATTGATTTAACGTTGACTGTCTATTATACTTTGGTGACATTGTCATTGGACATAAGATGATACATAGGATGAAAAAAAATCTGCCTTATAGTTTGGCATAATATTTTGCCAATATTTGCCAGCTTGTTATTTGTTATTAATGTCTGACAAAACTTGTTTCTGTCGAATTAGTTACCGGGAGCGACCAGCATGCAGAATACAAAAACATAAAACATGAAATCGGGTTCTTATGATCCTCACACTAAAAACTTGATATTAATAATTCATGTTTTTTTTTTGTTTTTGTTTTTTTTGTAAAAAATACTCTTCATTTTAATAGCTAGATTGTAATTCAATAATAATAATAATAATAGAACAACATTTACATGATTTTATATTACTTTTTGATGATGGCACCAAGTTGTTGTACATGTCATCATTTGAAATATAACATGAATATAACAATTACATTTGTCAGAACGTGACTTATGTGTTTTAAAGGGTTAGTTCACCCAAAAATGAAAATTCTGTCAGTATTTACTCACCCTCATGTTGTTCCAACCCCGTAAGACCTTCGTTCATCTTCGGAACACAAATTAAGATATTTAAGATATTAAGATAGCTCCTGCATACAGTCCGTAGGCTTCTTGAGCGACTGGCTCTTGCTGTCCCCGAAAAGTCATTAAAGACATCGTTAAAATAGTCCAAGTGACTACAGTGGCTCAATCTTAAGTTTATCAAACGACGAGAACACTTTTGTGCGCAAAAAAACAACAAAAATAACGACTTTATTTCAACTATTCACTTCCTTCTCCATGGGCCTGTAGTCAGTTAACGTAGTGTGATAGTGTAGAGCTACGTCACACGTAGGCTCACTATTGGCCGATGCTGGTCGTGTGTGATGCGTGTGAGGTACAATAACAGAAGCTTACGCTATTAAACTAGTAACCTGACTCGCGCAGAGGGAGAAATAAACGAATAGTTGAAATAAAGTCGTTATTTTTGTTGTTTTTTTGCACACAAATGTGTTCTCGTCATTTGATAAACTTAAGTTTGAGCCCCTGTGGTCACTTGGACTATTTTAACAATGTCTTTAATGACTTTTCGGGGACAACAAGAGCCAGTCCCTCAAGAAGCCTATGGACTGTATGCAGGAGCGATCTTAATATCTTAAATATCTTAATTTGTGTTCCGAAGATGAACGAAGGTCTTACGGGGTTGGAACAACATGAGGGTGAGTAAATACTGACAGAATTTTCATTTTTGGGTGAACTAACCCTTTAAACTCGATTTTTACAATTGTTTTCCTTTTTTATTGTGGACTCTCTTTTTAGTCTATGTTTACATGGACACATTTCGGAAATCATTCCGATTGACGAATCCAAGCATACTGTGTACATGAACTCTAAATAAAGTGATCAGGTTGATGTGCACGTTTATGTCACAAGCTTTCAACCGGAATTGATCTTATGACATGCATACACAGCATGAATATACTAGCAGTTTCCCGCTGTTGCCATATATACCAACCATCCTCCTTCTTTTCTTTCTACTGTACATGTCCTGTCAAATGGATTAGAAAAGGTTTAAACCACCCCCTTACAATCCCAATGAAACCAATTCATTTGAATTGACATGGTTACATGTGACTTGTTATTCTGACTGTGCTACTATAGTACAATTACATAGGGTTCATGTGAATGCAGATACTGACCCCTATGTGACAGCATACATGTTTGAAGTGGGTTATTTCTGTGCTATTAGGTTTTGTTAGAATAATTGTAGTTGAAATGTGAGGTGTTTTTAGATTTTTTTTTTAGATTAGAGGATGAGGAAAAATACAGAAGCTGGGGTCAAGGCAAGTTCTGCTGCTGTACACAAACAAATGAGTAATGGCCATCTGATGGGGCATCCGCTCTCTTTGACGTCACCATTAACCAGAGTGAGATGAGAGAGAGCGTGGGGGAGGAGAAGAGAAAGACGAGGAAAAGAGGATCTCTCCTGATTTGACGTCACCATTTACCGAGGTACAGGTCCAGGAGAGTGTGATGGATGGGAGACATGGAGGGAGCCCAGGTAATAGTGGGAGAGAGAGAAAGAGAGAGAGAGAGTTGATGTGTGGCTTTGTCTGCAGTAGCAGAAGGCTGGTGAAATGGACTGTGATATTGGCTTTTAATTTTCCCTGTGCCTTCAGCAGAAAGAACAGAAGAGAGGAGAGAGAGAAGCACTGAAGGAGAGCAGAAGGGAGGAGAATGAGGAAATTCACATTGCTTTACTGAAAAATACACAGTCGATGCCATTGCACTATAATGAAGTCGCCTATATATGTATTTATAAAGCAGTCTATAAATCAATCAGTCAAGGTGCGATCACATTTACCATTGCTTGGCAAAATTTGCAAACAAAGCTGGTCATTTCAATGGAAGCAACATGAACAATCTCACCTGATGAACTTCCAGTTTTGAAAAATTTTTTGACATAATTTTGACACATTTGCAGTGCCGACCAATAGCAAGTCTCTTGGTTCGGCAGTAACTTCTGTGTGGGCGGAGCTTCTTATCTTCGCTTTTTTTTTTTTTTTACAATGGACGAAGCACTCATTCTGGCAGCGTCAGTTTTGTATAACACTTCACTTCAGTATTGCTAAATGATTCGTAAAAAGAGGCTGTTTGGAAAGCAGTTATTTAGGGTTGGTTCACTTGCCAGCTGGGTGGATGTTTGAATGTTTATTTCATTGTCATTATTTCTATATCATTTATCGTATTATTTACCGTATCGTTTTATCGTGTTATTTAACATTAGTTAATGCATTAGTAAACATGAACTAACCATGAACAACATCTCTGTTCAGCATTAGTTAATATTTGTTAACATTAATTCACACATGTACTAATGCATCAATTCACATTAACAGCAGAGCTAGTTAACATTAGTTGAAGCATTAGTTAACACGAACTAACCATGAACAACATCTCTGTTCAGCATTAGTTAATCTTTGTTAACGTTAACTCACACATGTACTAATGCATCAGTTCACGTTAACAGTAAGGTTAGTTAACATTAGTTAATGCATTAGTTAATATGAACTAACCATGAACAACATCTCTGTTCAGCATTAGTTAATATTTGTTAACGTTAACTTGCACATGTACTAATGCATCAATTCACATTAATAGCACTGTTGGTTAACATTAGTTAACATGAACTAACCATAAACATCTCTGTTCAGCATTTAATATTTGTTAACGTTAACTCACACATGTACTAATGCATCAGTTCACGTTAACAGTACGGTTGGTTAACATTAGTTAATGCATTAGTTAATATGAACTAACCATGAACAACATCTCTGTTCAGCATTAGTTAATAATTGTTAATGTTAACTCACACATGTACTAATGCATCAATTCACATTAACAGCACTGTTATTTAACATTAGTTAATGCATTAGTTAAAATGAACTAACCATGAACACCATCTCTGTTCAGCATTAGTTAATCTTTGTTAACGTTAACTTGCACATGTACTAATGCATCAATTCACATCGACATCACTGTTAGTTAACATTAGTTAACATGAACTAACCATAAACATCTCTGTTCAGCATTAGTTAATATTTGTTAACGTTAACTCACACGTGTACTAATGCATCAGTTCACATTAACAGTAAGGTTAGTTAACATTAGTAAATGCATTAGTTAATATGAACTAACCATAAACATCTCTGTTTAGCATTAGTTAATATTTGTTAACGTTAACTTGCACATGTACTAATGCATCAATTCACATTAATAGCACTGTTAGTTAACATTAGTAAACATGAACTAACCATGAACAACATCTCTGTTCAGCATTAGTTAATATTTGTTAACGTTAACTCACACATGTACTAATCCATCAGTTCACATTAACAGTACGGTTAGTTAACGCATTAGTTAATATGAACTAACCATGAACATCTCTGTTCAGCATTAGTTAATATTTGTTAATGTTAACTCACACATGTACTAATGCATCAATTCACATTAACAGCACAGTTATTTAACATTAGTTAATGCATTAGTTAATGAACTAACCATGAACAACATCTCTGTTCAGCATTAGTTAATCTTTGTTAACGTTAACTTGCACATGTACTAATGCATCAATTCACATCGACATCACTGCTAGTTAACATTAGTTAACATGAACTAACCATAAACATCTCTGTTCAGCATTAGTTAATATTTGTTAATGTTAACTCACACATGTACTAATGCATCAGTTCACATTAACAGCACAGTTAAATAACATTAGTTAATGCATTAGTTAACATGAACATGAACATTGCCAGTAAATAGCTTTACTATGAATTTGTAAATTAGCCCCGCTTCCACTCACTCACACCAGCTCAGAGATCCACTCACTGATGATCACACATTGACCTGATTGGTTACAAGGTAGATTGTGACGTCAGCGATTTTAAACGTCATTTTTGAGTGCCTTTGTTTCACTGCAGTTTTAAGGAGAAAATGCACCAGTGGTGTTGACTTATACATTTGCACATAATTTGTCATAAAGCATATTAAAACGCATATAAAAACATTAAAAACGTTATTTTTTAAATTTTTTACCATAGGGGGTCTTTAAAATTAACAATAATGCATACATTAAATGGATAAGAAAACAGGTAAGATTTCTGCATGAAAAAAAGTAGAAAAAATATACTATATGCATCTATTTAATTTTATTTAAATAATCATGTTTTAATGCATTTATTCAATTTGCTTAATCTCAACTATTTCCAGTGCGTTTCCAAATTTGTATACATATACATCTTACAGGACAGTGTACAGTCAGCTGGTCATTATCACAGAATAAACCCAGATTTATTATACTGATGGAGAGATGAGTCTCGTATCATCCTTGCAATAATGACTGGCTGACTGTACGTCGCTCAATATCACCTATTGCCTAATGACTTGACAAATAGCATAATTAATGACAAATGTTCATTTGAAATTAATACGAGAAACATGAATCTAGACATATAATGACTGAAATTAGCTACCTGGGACAGTGGACAAAAAATAGTAAATGGTTACAATGCCGACTGAATACTAATGGAAACAATAAAAACAATGCATTGCATTTGTGTAATCCAGTTCAACTGACATGATTTATGAGAGTTTATTTAAGTGTGTATTATGTGCCCCAAGAGTATTGATATAATACACACAACGTTATACTGTAGGATACCACATACCAGTTGTGTTTAAAATGTGTGTAATGTAGAACGACACTGCAAATGTTGTCACTAAACAAATAAGCAAATTATGCGTAAAATAAATTTTGTCACAATGTGTCTGTACGTGTGTGTGAGGATAGCAAGGAATGCGCTAATGGAGCATGGATGGCATGTGACATTTAGCGATCCAGTGATTCAGACATGGAATGTTCTTTTGTTGTCGCACACACACATGTACAACCTCAGGATTTGAGTTCTTCACCTGTAATGACACAGCCAAGTCACCAGGGAGTCCAGCAAGCCCTCCATTGTCATGGTAACAGGCTTGGTGCTAAAAATAATGTGGCTTTATGGCAATCACATGGCCCTTGGGGATCTTTGAGAGGTGGATGGGGTCAGTCCTGAGGGTGCTGGGGCTCTATGGCCCATTTGAGACACATGGAGAGAAAACTTTCTTTGCTTTTGCTCATGGATAAAAAAAAAGTTGAGTGCTGCTCACTGAGAAAATCAATTTAGAAGAAAGATAAATGGTTTCTAGATTTGGTTTCAAATAGGGTTGTAATTTTTCCCCCCCAGATTTCTGCTTCTGGATTTGACTTTGGAATTGATTCCTCACTGTTGGTTTAGAATCTTTTTGTTAGATCTAATATGTGATCTAACACAGTATGTATATATATATTTAAAGATCGGAGGAACATGCTCACCTAATCTCGCTGTGACTACATGATATGAAGGTTTACCTCCTTTTAAACTTCCTTAGTATTAATAGATTATTATCAGCATTTATTATCTCTTCATATAGTCCGGCGCTGCGCTCCAAACCTCCCACAACAGAACAATGCAGTTTCATCCCCTTAAGCTAAATACGTTTTCATAAGACTAGTTTGTTCTTTTTACTACTTTACACACAGAACAGATCTGCGTTTGAGCATCAGTCCATTACCCTTTAAATTGCGCAAATTGAAATTGGGAATTGGAAATTTAGCAAAAACTCCCATATACCGCAAAAGACAGTTTTAGGTGCACAACTTTAACGTAGGAAACTTGACCAAGGCTAATCAATATTTGTCAGTTGTATGCTATGAATGAAACGGTGAAAACAAACTTTAAAAAAAATATTTTCATGTTATATGTTTCAGCATGAAATACCATGACATCTACTTGTTCTGAAAAATAGGACTGTGGTGCTCATGTGGGTAAAGTTGGTTCAAGTCAGGCTGTGATGCAGGTGTACAGGGGGAAGAACATGTGCTTGTCACCAGTGATGGAGGGCTTTTTTCAAATATATATACATATATTTTTTTGTTATTATTAACAAACAAGCACACGTAGCCCAGGAGAGAAGTAATGCAAAAGTAACGTGTAACATTACTTTACATAAAAATTAACTAAGTAACGCAATTAGTTACTTTGGTAACGCTTTACTTGAGGGGTTTGCATAAGACTAACATGACACCTTCATAATCATGACATGACATATGTTATGAATATGAAGGAAGTTTTATGCATGTTTATAACAACTGTCATTAAGTGTCATTCGCTCAATTATGACATTTTTAATGCAAAAATCACATTGTTCGACCTGTATCTGTTATGACACCTTGACATAAACCAATACATCATAACCTGTCAGTGTCTTTGTCATGACAACTTGACATTACTAAGACAACACAACCTGTCAAAAACATGACATAGTAGATTAATTATCAAACTTAAACCACTTAGCTTTATTGGTTAATATTACATTATGTCAGGTGATTGGTTTTGACATTGGCTGTCATGAAGCCATTATAACTTTTTAATGACAAATTCAATTAGTACCCCTGTATTTGAGGTCACGAAAAATATTCATGACAGCCAGTGTAAAAGCAATTAATTTTATGTCAAGTTGTCATGACAAAGACACTGACAGGTTATGATTTATGTCAAGGAGGTGTCATAACAAAGACATCTTAAACAATATCATATTTGCATTAAAAATGTCATTATTGAGCGAAAGACACTTAATGACAGTTGTCATACACATGGATAAACCGTACTTCATAATCAAGACTTATGTCATGTCATGGTTATGAAGGTGTCATGTCAGTCTTATGCACACCCCTTCAAGTAAAGTGTTACTGTTACTTTTTAGAGAAAAATGCAAAATTGTAATGCATTACTTTTAAAAGTAACTTTCCCCAACACATAAAATGCTGACACTTCACAAAATAAATAAATAAATAAAACGGGTTCAAACCTGCATCATGTTGTGATCCCATTTTCCTTAAACTTCTCTTTTTTACCCACAGAGAATCCATAATATGTCATCAGAATAAACTATACTTGTCAATGACTTGGGTGTAAGATGCATATTTGCATTCAAATGGTGTGGTTACAACTCCTGCCAGCAGGGGCAAACAGGGCCATGCTAACCAGCCAAAACATGACCCCTTGATCAAAATACGTACAGTAACTCATGAAAGTAGAGTGTGACAAGAGCCGTTGAGAGTGTGTGGGTGACATGCATAGATAGAGCAACATGCTCTGAAACACATTTTACAGATAGGGCTCTTGGCACCGTCCAGTGGGATAGACGCACACTTCAAAGCATAATAAATTACAAAACGAATTATCACAACTGAGGGTAAGCCGGATACAACTGTCTTTTCCGTTTTTACTGCGCTCTCTCTCCTCTCTCTCTCTCTCTGTTGCCTTGGTCACAGTGACTGCAGTGAGAAGTGCTTTGTCAGTAGACGTGGCAGAGAGGACGGTGACAGTAAGGTCTGCTTTAAGAGGATTCCTTTCAGTATTCTACCTCACTTTCTCATTTAGCTCTCCTACATACACTGTTTATATTTTATGGGCTTGCATTGTCAATGAATCTATTCCATTGCTTTGCAAAATGGAAATTTTGATGGCATACTGATGCCAGTTGGACCAGCTATGTGTAAGTTAGCAACTTAGCAGTTTTGACACTAAGATATAACTTGCGCACCACTAAATATTTTTGCTTTGAAATTTAGTTAAAAAAATGTAATATTTATAGAAGCCTTCAATCAGGATTATCAGTTGGAATAAAAAGATGGCAGACTGACCTGCATTAAAAAGCACTTGTTTTACCCAACAGACTTCAATCCTTTAGACAGTTATGATGCCGATGACATTTACACTTTTACTTTAAGAGAGAGAACATTATGTAAATAAGCTTGCTTTGTTAGGGGCTCTTCAACACAAACACAATACAACGTGCCTCTGTGTGCATTGGTGAATGTCAAATGAATACATTTCTTCTCTTTTATTTGTTGTATTAGTATTTATTAATTGATCCTTACACATTTCAAATACAGTTTATGAGCGTCATTTACATACAGTGGTGGAGGAAGTACTGAATCTCAGTATTTAAGTAAAAGTACAAATACCCAGATAAATATTTACTTTAGTAAAAGTAGAAGTAACACAATGATAACCATACTTAAGTAAAAAGTAAAAAGTACCTCATTTTGAATGTACTTTAAGTATTAAAAGTAAAAGTACTTGCATAACAATTTATTCTCTTAATGTCTATTTTTTAATGATTAATAAAACATTTAATTCTAACTCATTCAACCTAATACTCCTATAATGATGTTCAATAATTATGGAAAAAAATTGTTGTCACCATTTCTCAAACAAGCTTGCAATTCGGCAATATACACATCATGCTTATCCTTACTATATGTTAATAACTATTTTTTGGCATTAAACGCGATTCATTTATGGTGTAATTCTGAACCTCTTGGCTTGCCATAATCCTAACCAAACGTATATTGCACACGGTGCGTTTCCTATGCACGTAAAAAATAATTTTCGGGTATAAATTGTACGATAAACACACTGCGTGCGAGACGCATTTTATTTAGTGTAACCGGGTTGATGTATCTATGGCAACCAAACGTCACTGGTGAGACAAACGTGCAACGAACGGATGGTCAGATTACGTTTTGGCAGGGGAAAAACTGATCAGAAAATGTAACAAAAATGTAACAGAAGTTGTAGAAATGTAGTGGAGTAGAAAGTAAAATAATTGCTGCAAAATGTAACGAAGTAAAAGTAAAAAGTATGCACTATTTATTCTACTTAAGTAAAGTAAAGATACGTGAAAAATGTACTTAAGTAAAGTAACAAAGTATTTGTGCTTCGTTACATTTCACCACTGTTTACATATAGTTTTATTCATGATTAAGTAGTATCATAATTAATGGAAACGTATTTACCATTAGTTACGGAGTTAGAATGACGGATAAACTGCAACATTAGAACACAACTTCTGCTAATATATTTGAAGGCTGCAAATGTAATTTTTTTGCGACTGTGTTATTTTCAACGCATTCTCATCCTAGGGCGTCATATACTGACGCTTTTGAAAATGCGTATACATCCAACGCACATGGCACCCTTTAGCGTCAATATAACACACTTCAGTTATGGTAGGTTTAGGTCTGGGTTGGGGTTAGACCGCTAGGAGGCGCCTTCTGGACCATATATGTATGCGTCTCATATTGACGCTAAAGGGTGCCATGCGTGTTGGATGTAGACGCATTGTCAAAAGCATCAGTATATGACGCCTTGGGATGAGAACGGTCTGTTGTTTTACTAGCTACATTCTACCTGAAGAACAAATGGTGCAACCAAAAAAAGTAGAGTAGTAACTAACCCTACCCTAATGTGTAAGACTTTGTCTCTATTTTTTCATTAATACAACTGTGCTCTCTGCACAGTGCTAAGACATGTCTTATGGCTTCTTTGTGGACACTTACTTTCTTTCCTCTTTCATTTGTCTTACTGCAACCCCCAGAGGTCTCTTTGTATTTTACCCTCAGTCTCATTCAGATGACAAGTGTTTTGGTGCTCCTTTTGTAACCCCTCTATCAATGTCGACTCTCTCCCTTTCTCCCTTTCTTCCTCTTCCATCATAAGAAATGATTGAGTGCATGTAGAATGCTGACATCAGATAATGTCCGCATTGGCAGTCCACGTGTGACTGCGTCTAGATTTGCATATCATTTGGAATTCAATAAACTAAATGGACCCATGCTCACACTGACAATAAAAGGGGCTATAAATATTATAATACTCCCAGTCCTGACTGTGTGGAGATGGCTTGCACGTCCGATTTCACTACGAAAGGCCCTTAATCGTTTAATTGATTGCTTTTGTGCAGTTATTTATATGTATATGTTCTGCAAGGAAGTAACATCAGTCTATTTCCTGTTTATATAATCATGTTCTGTCAGTTTGTGATCTCAATCTCTAGCATGATGACATCAGCCTCTCAGTTTGAGCTCAGCTTGAACTGCAAATCTGTTTGTGCCAAAAAACATATTCAATCCAGATGCTGATACAGTCCTACCACACTTAAACGAGGTGCCACTCAAAAACATAACTAATTCATCTGTGTGTTTTAATTTCGCTATGATATCGCCTGGTTCTTCCCCTCTGTTGCTTCTACTCAAGATTAGTTTCATGACAGGACAGAGCATTTTCAATTACAGCGTTCATGGCGTGCAACAGTGGGTCTGCCATCCACTGGCGTTACTTGTATTATTTGCTAACATTTCTAATTTCACACTTGTTAAATTTTCATGTAAAAGCCCTTTTAAGAGAGAAGCTTCAAGAGAGCGTTGTGTCATTTCAAATCTCCGGGGGCGGGGGGGACTGACTCTTTGGGGTTTGGGATTTGTAATGGGGTGTGTTTTAGGGTTTCAGGTTGAAACGGGGTGCTGGCTTGGACCAGAGGCAAATTGTAGATAACTCAGAAACATTATTTAACACATTTTTGTAAAGTTGCCATACTATGGAAAAACACAATGGAAGTATGGGAGTTATGATGTGACCCAAATTGTTGAATGTAGCCTCCTTTTGTTTACATCAGGGGTAGCCAACCCTGCTCCTGCAGACTTCATTATGCTCCAGCACACTTACCTGCTATTGTCAAGTAATCGTGAACCCCTTGACTATCTGGTTCAAGGGTGTTTAATTAGGTTTGGAGCTAAACTCTGCAGGATTTTTTTCTTCGTTCCGCTCCGTCTAGCACACAGTTGTGTCCATACATCTTTCAAATACTCAACCTTGGATAGACACGTTTGTTTTATATTGCTCTTTTTGCAGTATTTTCGTCTACTGCACAATACATCACAAATGTGTACTGCCACCTACAGTATAATGGACTTGTCTGTCTCAACATTTTCAACACATGCGCTTTTATTTGCGCACAGTCTCAAAAATTAAGCCCAAAGTATACTTCGTCCATGCAGAAGTAATTTTCATCATTAGTAGGATCCGCGAGCGTGCACGTACAACAGCACATGCGAGTACTTGGAATCAAAGTCCACTAGACTAGATAGACACATTTGGCACATGCACACTTTCTGCTCTCAGATACAGTAATTATCACGGTATATGTCAAATCTTTATTTCTTTCAAGTTTAAAGGCAGATTTTTGCTACAAAGTGAAAATTGTATAAACCAAAAACAGTAACGTCTGTTTTTTTTTAATGTAACAACCACATTTTTATTTGGTAGAAAGTAATATTCTGACTGTTTGAGTTTAGGTCATTAAAATTAACCATTGGTCATCCAGTCTCATGCATTTAGATCATAACCACAGATAAAACCAGGTATAGCCTATAACTTGGCACCTCACTATCATGGCATAACTTTATGGTTTATTTTGGTATTTGTATGAAAAATAGTAGCCTAACAGTTAAATACATTATTAAATACTGTACTTGTATTCTATTAGTCATTTAATACATTTTCTACATTAATAATATTATACAATTCAATATGTATGTCCCACATTTCATGGTAAAGTTAATATTACTAGGCCAACCTTACAGTAAATCCATAGGGTAAATTGATTCAGTATCAATTCAGATTCTGACTGTATCGTTTTATCGTCCGGGCCTTTTGGCTGCATTCGGACGTCCACGGAACCTCCCGATGATGAAAATTCTGTCACATGGACAGAAGTATATTCTGAGCTTAAAGGGTAACTGATTCAAATATTTTTTTGACATTTGGGTATAAAGTGTTTTAATTCTACAATATATGGTGTAAAATATCTTAGTGCTGCCCTCTTCAGGTTGATCGGTGGCTACTGCAGTTGAATTTTCTGATTGGAAGTTGTGGTGCCCTGTGATGTAAGCAGGCACCAGCTAACCACGCCCTTGCCTACGGAGAGATATGTTTTTCAACAATTGCCAGTGGGTGGAGTCAGGCTCTTAAAAAGGGTTTAGTTACCCTTTAACCAAAGTTTAGGAGGTATCCACCCATGCTAAGTCCCACCGCTTGCATCAGGATTGGCTAATAGGAGCTGCGTCTTTGATTGGACAGTTGTGGTTGTAACCAATCGGAGAAACATCACAGGATATGAACACACCAGCTATAACAGTAGCATATTATACCTGACAGCTGTTTCAAACATTTTGACATTTCTTTAACCAGTTATACTTGAATGGTTCTTGTCATTACCTAAAACTTTGTACGACCAACATGAAGAATCTTCAGCAAATCTTTGCAAGATTTATTTTACATTGAAATGAAGACATGATAGAATATTTATTTAGGACAGTGGGCTGCAAGATGAAGATTTTACAAAATGTAAACAAGTTTGCGCATGCACTTAATGCATTTAAACTTAAATTACTTTCATTCACTTCATCAAAGCTAATGCTTATATTATTATTTTATTCTGATAAAATATCATAATTTTAATTTTGATTTTTTTTGTTGAAATTCAGTTTGTAGCTTTTTTGTTATACACATTATTTATTATCAATATAATATTTAGTATTTTCATCTAAGATGCACTTTAAACTTCAGTAAGTATATTTATAGATTATTTATTATCCTATTACTTTGATTTACTGCAATGATAAACAATTGCTATTTTTTTTAAGCAATTATATTTTGTTTAATTATAATATCCATCGTATTGTTTTTCTATTATTTTACATGGATAATATATAGCTGCTTTTTACATTTTAGAAAAGAGGTCCCTCAAGTGGATTAGCATTGGCGTTGAAAAGTTTGAAAACCCCTGATTTAGGCAATACTTTAAAAAGCTGTCTGCTAAGCTGGAGTTAGAGGTCGGTTGAATCCGGGTGCATTAGTTGGAGAGGAATTGTCTGAAAAAGTTGTGATTTAGACTGAAAAGCAGATGAGTTCAAAAAAGAAGAGATAAGGAAGGTATTGGGACATTATTATTCATATGGACAGTTTGATCATGATTGAGCTCATAAAACTTTAAATCAATTCCCGAGTGGATGTGCTTGGCTAGGTTTGATTAATCAGATGAATGGCTTGGAGATGGTATGAGTCACCCTGTTTCAAATTAAAACACAAATACACTTACATAGCCTAGATCTCAGTGAGCCACCAGTTCTTCCACCCATCTGAAAGTATGATTCACTCCCTTCCTGTCTGATGAGTCGAACTAACGTCAGTGCCGGGTGTCTGTCCCTCATCACGAGGTAGCTGTGAGATGATGAGTTCACAAATCTCTTTCCAGTATTTAAATGCAGATTTCTGTGCCTGTGCGGTCCGTGACAGGGAAGTAGTATCACCCCTTCAGCTGCAGAATGGACGTTGAGTGTTGTAGAGCTGTCATAACTATTACATTGATGAGGAAATCGAAGGAATGTTATCATTCCAGTGGGATGAAAGATGCAAGTAGTTATTTGGTAAAAACAAAGCATTACTTTTTTACTGTATTATTGATCAAATAAATGCCGCCTGGGTGAGCTTGTAAGAGACTTCATTAAAAACATAAAGTTTATATATCAGGCCGTTCTCATCCCAAGATGTCATCTAACTGACGCTTTTGACCCTACGTCAACATCCGACGTTTTAGGGAACCCTTTAACGTCAGTTAGATGACGCTTTCTAAACCTAACCATACCCCAGACCTAAACCTATCTGCGTCATCTAACTGACTCTAAAAGTAAAGCGTCAGTTGGATGACGCCCTAGGATCGTCATCTAACTGACGTTAAAGGGTGCCCTAAAACGTTGGATGTTGACGTATGGTCAAAAGCGTCAGTTAGATGACGTCTTGGGATGAGAATGTGTGTTGTGTGTGTGCGTATATATATATATATATACATATACATATACACATATATATATATATATATATACATATATATATACATATACTGCTCAAAAAATAAAGGGAACACTTAAACAACAATTAAAAAGTAAAAACAAGAAAAAAGTATTTAATAAGATTATTTCATTCATTCAGATCTATGATGTGTTATTTTAGTGTTCCCTTTATTTTTTTGAGCAGTGTATATATATATGAAGAGTTCAGATGCAAAAGCCTCTAAATGCCATTTGAAATTTTCATCTTTAATGATGATTTTTATCAAACTTGTATATTTAAGTTCAGTAATTTCACTTAAATAACAATTAATAGGTAATCATCATTGCCATTTAAGTGAAATTACTGAACGTAAATATACAAGTTTGATAAAAATCATCATTAAAGAAGAAAATTTCAAATGGCATTTAGAGGCTTTTGCATCTGAACTCTTCATATATACAGTATATATATATATATATATATATATATATATATATATATACGTATACGTAGCACAAACTGTTTTACTGTTTACTGTGAAAATGTGGAAGTCACACATTCACAGAAAACCGTTTATTTCTGCATTTAAAAATAATTTGTATAGGTGCATAGACCTCTAAAAATGACTAGTATCAGATAGCAGTGGATATCGTTCCTCAGATAGTTTTGGAATAATTTAATGCTGGAGCTCATATTGAAACTTCTGACGTTTGATTCCAGACTTTGGTTTCTTGGCAAATCTGAGCACAGCTTGTGCTTGCAGCTCTTCTGAAACTTCAGAGGAGACGCTTTTTTTCAGCGGTTGGAAAAAATCCGAGAAACAGGAGGATTAAGCAAAATGTCCATTTGATCTCCAGTTATCACTTGGCTGTTGAGGAGAAACTTTCTTGTAGGATATTGCTCAAATGTCCTGGTAGTCGAGTCGGAGTTGGTGTAATGTTTAGAGTCACTGTGTTTGTTTTTCTATAAAATCAATTTGTGTTCAAATGAATTGTTTAATACTGAGTTAATCAAACTGCACACTTAACCTAAGACACTATTTAGTGTGTTTATGCGATTTCCCTTCATGGGGGACGTTTGCTTGTCCCTTCAGTCTAGTGATTTCAGATTTTAGTATCCCAATGGGGAGATTTGGTCCCCCCCCCCAGTACACACACATACACACACACACACACACACACACACTCTCTCTCTTCCTCCCCTCTTCTTTTCATGTTTCCTGTGTCCCTCTCTCTTTCTGCTGGTGCTGCATTGATTTGATGCACCTTGCAGTGGTTTAGCACCTCCTGCACTGCAGTGCTGCCTATATTCAGGAGATTTACAAAACTCACAATATAATGCAAACACAACCCACTCAAACTCACAGTTATGTCCATTGTACAATCTATCTGTCTGTCTGTCATTAGCTGTGTATATTTTGTATGTGTGCTGTGTGCACGGCGTGTCTGTGATTTTTTTTTTTTTTCCCTCTCTCTTTTTCTCTGTGAATACAAAGAGAGCAGAATCCTCTGGTTGTGGATGTCAGTCATCTGCCAGGTGAAACCGCAGGAGTGTATGTGAGCCTTCAGTCATGTTTTGATCCTCTACCCCCACAGTAGACAGACCTTGATATATGTGTATGTTTGTGTGTGCGCAGATGTATGTGTATCTATGTCCGAGCGTCATTCCGATAGCATTCAAGAACGTGCCAATCATGTTAAACTGCTAATAGTGTTTCAAAGCCAAACTCCCTGATGCAAAGTATACATAGTCATTTATTTTTTCTCTACCAGTTTTGAAACCAAATTGGTCATGCAGCTAATCAATGTGAGCTCAGCACACTGTTCTCGTTTGTTCAAGAAGGGCACGTTCTTTGTACAGATCTTCAGACTGATCGTAGCGTGTTATGAATCTGCGGTTCCGCGCTGTCGGCTCTGTCAGACCTCATGTTATTCGTATTTGCTACTCTCTCGGTTCTTTTTATCAAATAAATTCAAGACACTGAGGTTGGGTTTGCTATACGTCTATCATGTGTAATGGAGTCAGGTCATTCAAGTGTACTATATGCTATGGAAATATTGTGTAAATTCTATGGACTAATCAGAAAGCTGTGAACCACTGGAAATATTGCTTCACTGAGCATTCATCACTTTACTGTTTGTAGACAAATCTGCCTGAAACCCACACACTGTGGTAAAATCAATTTCTGCTTTGTTTTATTGTTCAGCCTGTTCTCATCCCAAGGCGTCATATAGTGCGTATACATCCAATGCACATGGCACCCTTTAGCGTAAATATGAGACGCAGATATGTATGGGCCAAAACGCGCCTCCTAGTGGTCTAACCCTAACCCTACCCCAGACCTAAAACTACCCATAACCGAAGCATGTTATATTGACGCTAAATGGTGTCGTGTGTTGGATGTATACGCTTTGGCAAAAGCGTCACTATATGACGTCCTAGGATGAGAACGCGTTGTTTATTATTGTATTTAAAAAAATGGCAGCAATAGTAATAATATATGAAACACCCTTCAAATGTTTGTGGCTGGCAGTTTGTTTTAAAAAATAATTATGCTCACCAAGGCTATTTATATGACCAAAAACAGTAAAACCAAAAAAATACTACTATTTCTGTTTAAGAAGATTTTAGTATTTTCAATTTTAGTAGGCTATATTTTTTTTGTAATTTTATTCCTGTGATGGCAAAGCTGAATTTTCAGTATCAATACTCCAGTCTTCAGTGTCACATGATCCTTCAGAAATCATTCTAACATACCTTTTTTCCTTTACATCAAAAATATACAATAAATAACCACCAATAAACAATTTACTGGCAGTTTATTTACATAGTAGTAACCTTTTCATTTTGTTTTAAAGGAGTGGTATAATGCCCTTTTCACAAGACGTAAAATAAGTCTTTCATGTCCCCAGAGTGTGTATGTGAAGCTTTAGATAAAAATACCCCACAGATATTTGTATAGCATGTTAAAATTGTCACTTTTTTCAGAGTTTTTGTGCACCGTTTTTGTGTCTGTCCCTTTAAATGCAAATGAGCTGCTGCTCCTGGCACAGTGGGTGGAGCTTCAACAGCTTGTGTCCTTTTACGTCACACAGACATTCACTGAAAATTTCAAAAAATTTTAAGCCTTTTATGTTCAAACCGGAGTCAGACAAAAATGGAGAGACTCAAGAAGAAGTAACAACATAAATGCAGCAGGACAATTCTGAATGATTAGTTGATGTATTTATGCAGCTTATGTGTAGTTATCTTCTAGTCAGTGATTAGCATATTCTGTCTTTGTCATCTATAAATCATGTTCCCGGGGGTGGGGTTTATGTGAATTTTAGGGTTTGTGATGTCACTAACCCGGGAGGAATTTCATATACTCCCTACTAGGGATGGGCATGATTAATCGACGATCAATTATTGATCATTAAGAATTTCGTCAATCACGTTAATTTGTTATCGATTATCATTAAACTAAAGCTGCTGCGTTGCGTAGTGTGAGTGGAAAGTGAACGTGTTCCCCGGGCTGGTCATGTTAGCACGGAGATACCTGTGCATCCCGGCAACGTCAGTCCCCTCATCTGAGCGGTGTTTTCAGCGGCTGGACTGAAGCATTTGTTTACACTCGACGCGTCCGCACGAGCGTGAAGGCGTTTGGGGAGGTGTGCGCGCAGTCTGCAAAAACTCGCGCTCACACGCTGAAAGTGTAAACAAGGCTTGACGGTCACCATGCAGGTTGCGGTCGCGTCTGATCCCAGATCATGTCATCAACATGCTTATCTTTCTCAACAAAAATCAGTGGACTGGAGCAGAAGTTGTATGTGAGTTATTTTTTATGAAGCTTAAAGTAACCTAGCCTAATTGCCTAATTGATTGTCAGGTAGGCTAATCTCTTTCACCCTTTCTCGACTCCGTGCCCTGATTGAGTTACATGTTGACAAAACCTGTCAGATCTAAATGTTGTTATGTTTTTGGTTAAGTTATTTTTTATTATTATTTTGGAACAAACGAGGGTCTCACGAGGGCCAACTCGCAGCTGCAGGTTCAGTTGCATTAAAACACCGCCGCGCATATCTTCAAATTTAGCCTAACCGAACGCCCAGTTTAACTGCCACAAGTTGATAATCTTGTAATAAAGATCTAATTGAGGAAAAACATGCTTTATTGTTGTATTTTCATTGGATTTTTAATTTATAAAAAGTGAAATATATTAAATTTGAATATAAAAATATTAATGATTAATCGATACTCGATCATTAATTCTTCCGATGATCGACTAAGAAAATTTAATCGAATGCCCATCCCTAGTCCCCTCCCTACCAACCATTTATTGTAGTCCTTAAAAAAAAATTCTTTAAAAGCAAATATCTCCCTTTGCTTTAACTTTGAGCGTTGTAACCTTGCTGATGTTGTTTATGCCCAAACAGCAACGTTACACACTAACTGAAGAAGTTAGAAAAGTGAAATCATAATCAACCACCCCTTTAAATCAGTAATGTCCAGAAAACAGGTAATGCAGTTCCCTTTTGCCAAAAAGGTTGGAAACTCCCACAATCCACAGGACTCAATTTTACTTTTTGTGAGCATTGATTCAAAAATTTGAATGTCAAATCTGTAGATTTTCACTGTCAGAATATTTTTCCTGACAAATAAACAGGAACATCAGGATACAAAACAGAGTACACATTGTTAATTTACATAGAGACTCTGTAACAATACAAGTTGCCCTTTAAGCATTCAGTTGACATCCAATGTGGCACAATAAATTCAAATTTTAGACCTGGAACTTTTCATTTTTCGAATAGGTCTTCTGCGCATGATCAACAGGGAACAGCTTCCTCAACCATCTCTCTCTCTCTCTCTCTCTCTCGCACACATATCTTGAGTAGCGATGAGAGGGAAAGGTGGGCTGGAGGTGTGAGAGGGGGAGAAATGGAGCACTAGCAGGAAGTGAAGAACAGATTATAATGACTTGAGGAAAATATAATGTAATTCTGTCTTGCAATGAAGTGTTCTGTCAGCGTCATGACAAAGGCTACATCCTTTCCTTTTCATATCCTCTCTACCCTCTCATGCCCTCACCCCTCCTCTTCTCCAAATCTCCTTTTCCTCTCCATTTTCTCCTCCTCACTTTCCCTCCTTCTCTTGCTCTCTCGATTGGCTTATTGAGGTTGTACAGCAGCACCTGATGGCATTTGAGATACTCCTTTATTCTTGTTGAGCTGCTTGTCAGCTTACTGCGTGTGTGTGTGTGTGTGTGTGTGTGTGTGTGTGTGTTTTGACTATTAAACTAGCCACTAGAGAATGACATTTACTGCAAATGAACTGTTCCTCTGACACATGTCGTTGTTTAATGAACTGGGGATATGTATTGACACAGGGGCTTAGTCCTTAGGTGTGTGTGTGAGTGAAAATTACACTATCTTGTATCTTTATGTGTGTGCGTCTGTATGCCGTTGAAACTGTATTTCGAGTGAGTAGGATGTGTTTGCATTGTAGATCTATATGCATTGAACAGGTTGTACGTACACACAGAATGGTCTCTACTGCACATGTAATGCATCTGGCAGCAAACATACATTGTAATTGCTGAGGTGGAGGCTTGGAAATTAACTTTTATTTGAGGATTCTTTTCTCCGTTTTGGGAGTTTTAATTATATTTTTTATATTTTCTCAGAGGCTGCAAGTGTCTGTTCTCCACATTAAAATATATTTTAATGGCCATCTGTAGTAATGCAATCATCCAAACACATAAACTGTGCCAATTTTGGCAACTTTTTTGCTTTCAGAGTGCTCTTGGCTCTGTGCTGTCTGCACTTTACATGACAGAGACTCATTATTGTTGATTAGACTGATGTGGATGTTGAATACAAGATTCATTACTATTAGGTATGCTAATGAACACTCACAGTTTCTGTTTTATGCGCTCGCTCGCATCCTTTAGGACTTTGTAATGTTATCACGACACAGGAGACAATTATATTTGAATGCAGAACTTATGACGCTCTTTGTCTAGTCTGCAATTTAGTCATAGCATTTGTCCATGTTCTCATCATATGGTGGATGCTGCATTGCTCTATTGATCTGAATATATAGGGTATTATGATGAGCTCTTTTTCAAGATGGAAATCATATTTGATAGTTTTCTGTTACAATATACTGTAGGCCTGTGTACATTTGGATTTGCATTGCCTTGCACAGCTTAAATTGGGTATAATCAATTTGTACCAGTCATTTAATCTTAGGCAGTTTTCACACCTGATAGTCCGCACCAAAATCCAAACCAAAGTGTTTTGGATGCATTTTATGTTTTGATACATTTTATACATTCGATAAGTTTTGGTTTGGTGTCACATTGCAATTATGTGAGCACACTAAAGAACTTTACATGACATGCGTGTCCTGTCACCATATATGTGGGCTGTATCTTGATTTGATTGGGTTGTAAATGGACGTGCGTCTGACGTCAGCGTGTTGTCAATTCGGCGGTTAACTTTGACGAGAATGAATGCATATCGTTGCCACTATACTGTTATTATTATGGCATTACTACCTGCAGCACCAGTCATTCTCGAGGCTAGTTCAAATTCGCCAAATGAACGTCCTCGTTATGCGAACATTTTATCGTCGCTGGCAAAAAAGGAGAAGACTGCAAGCAATCCTGCGAGCCCAGCGAACTTCTTATGTCGCCAAATTTCAATTAAAAACCTTGTCTCCTTCTCTTCCCATGTGCCACGGCTAATTTTCCCTGCGGTCTAAATGGTCTATAAGTCTGTACAATACAACAAAAATGCTTTCAAACCTTAAAATTTGTCTGTTTGGTCCGGACAGTGGCTCGAGGGAAGTTTTACACCTTATTTTGATTCGGATCAAACTGAAAAGTCCGGAGGACATTAAATCTTGTATAACTTGAAGAGAAAATTGAAAATAGCTTATTTTGATAACATTGGTTGCCATGATTATTGATCATGTAATTATTACATACTCTCATTTGGTTTTATTAAGAAATATTTCAGGTATTTCTTCATTTTTATGTTTTCCTATTTGCAAAATTTTAAGCTAAACGTGTTTTCTTTTATTTGACATTTATTTAAATGTATTTTATTTGGTAATTGTTTTATAGTTTAGGCCCATTGACACCAAGAACAAGAACTATAAACATATAGTTAAAAAAAATCAATATGTTAAAGAATAGCAGTTTACACAACTATTACAATAATTGCACTGATAAATCGTTGGAATCACTTTCATCCCAAGCATTTAAAGTGGCAGACGACAAAACTGCAGCGCTCTATTGGAATAAACAGAACAATATCATTCGCTTGTGTGGACGCTATTTTGTATAGTTATCACTCTTAGTGTGTCTGGCCTTTAAAGGGATAGCTCACCCAAAAATGAAAATTCTGTCATTAATTACTCACCCTCATGCTTTTCTTAACCCGAAAGACGTTTGTTCATCTTCAGAACACAAATGAAGATTTTTTTTAATGAAATCTGAAAGCTTCTTGTCCCTCCATAGACTGTAACATTAATACCACTTTCAAGGCCCAGAAAGATAGTAAAGACATTTTTAAAATAGTTCATGTGACTACAGTGGTTCAACCCCCCGAAAATAACGACAGTATTCAACTATTTTAATTTCTTCTTTTCCGTGTCAGTGTCTGATGCTGTTGGCGTAGTAAACGTGGTGCAGCGCTTCTGGGTTCTCCGGCAGAACGCTGGTTCGGTATTTGCTGGCTCCTGCGTCAGAATCACACGCATGTGCAATTGTTGAATAAAGTCTTTTTTTTGGTTTGTTTTTGTGCAAAAAGTCGTCTTGTCTCTCGGATTTCATCAAAAATATCTTCATTTGTGTTCCGATGAATGAAGGTCTGACGGGTTTGGAAGGACATGAATTTTTTTTTTTTTGGGTGAACTATCCCTTTAAGTCCCTTTTAAATGCTAGTTTCTCAATCGCATCATCCTCCAGGAAGTGTTAAGAATTATTTAAAATGAAATATTAAGTTATTAAACCACTTCAGTAGCTTTTAAATATTGTACACATAAAATAAATCATATTTTACATTATACTTCTGGTGTCTTGTGAGCATTACACATGCGCAACTGGAATGTGATATATCCAGCATGATTCAAAGACTTTTCTATGCTCTTTTTCCATCTCTTTCTAATTGGTTTGGACACATGCTCACAGTCACAGGCATCCAGGCTGACATCGAGACCACAACACTTCTGTCACCTGTTAAAACAGTAGTGTTGCTTTGTATGACACTGCATAGGCAGGCTACCCAGGAGAAAGAAAGAGGTGGGGAGGTTAAACGAACAGTCAGAGCTCAAATGGAAGCCATGGACACACAAGGTTAAAGAGGCCTTGATATGAGATGCTAAAATGCAAACACACACACACACACACACACACACACACACAGGGGCAGGGGATGCTAAAGGTGTGATGGGGTCTGGAGGGTGGTGTGTGTGGTTTATTTTTAATGAGACACTTCTGTCATGTTTATTTATTCATCCCTCGGCTTAATTAATAAAGCATAACACACACATGTGCTGACAAAGTATGTGCGTTAGCATGCGGCTTCCCTTTATAATTAGGAAGGCAATACTTTGGAGGCCAACCCTGGAAGGAAGCTCTTTATCTGAAGTATCTTTTTGAATTAAATGAAGTATTTTCCATTACAGATACTCCCGGATCATTAGCATTTATCCGATATGAAATCCGAAAGAGAATTTCGAGCATATCACCTCAATTTACTTGCATCTTCTCAAAACTGTCAGGCTTAAATCAAATAATTGCACATCATCCAGCATGTGTGCGGATTTATAACTGGTGTTTGTGTGACCTCGCTATGCGGCCTCAAATCTTAGATATTCATTATCATATATATGGACTGATGGTGCGGGGAATAGTCTAGAAGGCTTTCGGAAAGCTCACCTGTCCTTCCTCTTCACTTAAAGTGATTAAAAAGCCATCTCTTCCCTTCTCATCTAATATTCCTCATGATTGACGGCCCACTGTCCTTTATGAGGGTGGAAATCGTGGATATGCGTTAATGAAAATGGAGTCCAAGGGTTTGCATGATGAAACGGGCTTAATGCGAACGCTCGCTAACAAGGCCGTGTGTGTTTGAAAGGTGAAGGGCGAAGGCAGGGGGCAGGAAAAATAATAACAGTCATATTTAGATGTTGGCTTCAAGGATTAGTCGTATTTGCATAATGATGTACACCTGCTGGGCGAAGAGTTTTATGACGTGGATGGGCAGGTAACGCTTCCTTAACGTTTCGAGGTGTTGCTTTGGTGAAATAAGGAAGTCGTTGACATGCTCTGTAACTTTTCGTATGAATGTGATTTAAATATTTTACTTGCACTTGGAGTTCAGAGTGGATTTCTTTGGATTTCAAGGGCTGTTAGAGATGAGCTCCACCCAGTTCCATATTTGGTCCCTTGTGTATGTGTGTGACACAAATGAAGATGAAGGCCACGAAAAGAAGGGTTTTAATTTGTGCTTGAGGGGTTAGTTGGGATTTTATGGTTGAGTACGGGTTAAATTGTGTGTGTGCATGAACGTGGCCTAAATTAACTGAATTAATAGGTTTGGCTCCTAAAATCACAATGACATTGGTGTTTTGATAATTATTTTGAGTAAAGAAGGACATGAAGTTATTTTTGACAATAGTATTAGTATAGTAATACAATAGTATTCATGATTAAAAACAATTTTTTTTAAAGAAAAAATGAATGTGGGAAAACCATCAAGTAAAACCTATAACATGTTGAATAGATGTGAATGTACATATCTTAATTATTATTTTCAAAAAAGTATTTTTAAAACTAAGAAGTATTTTTTTAACAAACATGTTAAAAAAGGCTCTATTTATGAAGAGTCTCATTATATTTTACAACCTGAGCGTAGCTTTTTTTTATGTCAGTTTTTCCCTGAGATATCTTAAAATCACAAATTAATTAATTTGGCTTTCTTTTAATGCTTTTTTTATTCAATATGCTGTATTTTTTTTACTGCCCCGTCGCCCAAAAATATAAAAATGAATTCTAATTCAGAAGTTAAAAACATATTACATGTTAGACCTGCTGTTTTTTTTAATTGTATTTTAGAATAAATGAATAGATCCAGGTTAAACAAATGAGAGAATCGTGCCATGCATGTTGTGCATGTGCATGTATGAGTTTGTCTGGGCCCAATCCCCCATTAATCTGAATATTTGCAGACAGAGGCAGAATATGAATCATTTCTCCTCACTGCAATTAGCCTGTGTTCTTTGAAAGGGCGAGGCAGGCTTAATGTTGCTGAACTTCCTGTATGTAAAAACAATGTGGAGAAATGCACTATACTGTAAAACATTCCGGGCAAAATTAAAAATTGTAAAACATTTTATCAATAAAATTTGAGTTTGAATTGAGAGCATTTTTTAAAGGGCTCATGAAATGATTAAAAATATATATGTATTTTAATATGTACACTTATAATGTTAATTATGTTTTGCACAAAAAAAAAAAAAAAAAAAACATTTTTAATGCGCGTCTCCTTTAAGGCTTGTCAGTAAACGGCCACTGTTATGATTGGTTAACATTGCATGGGAAACAGTATCAACGGCCACTCGATATTGCAACTGAGTTAGTGTTTTAAAAACATAATCAACATAATCACCGAACTGTACAGTCCTTGACTGTATGTGAACAGTGTGGCCCATGCGACGTCACAGACCTGCAATATCAAAACAACCTTTTTTTTAATTTTGATTAAATAAATGCTTTGTCTATAATGATGAGGACATTTTAAGCTACAAAACAAGATGATTTAATTGTACAAAGACCTCTTATACGTCAAAAGATCAAAGCAAATTTGATTTCTCATGTCCACTGTAACATATCCTTGTTGATCTGCTTTTATTGTGGGGTGGACCAAATGTAGGAATAGCCACTTACTCGAAACCTGAGAAAGACAGAGAGACACATGATGGAGAAATTTAACCCTCATGTTGTGTCTGTAGTCTGAGACCTGAAGGACCTTTTAATATCTACAAAAAACATACTTTATAAGGTCGAATTGACCCCAAAGAGAAGCAACACTAATATATTGGATGCCATTTCTGAAAAGAGCATGTCGTCTTTGTGACATAGCAAATCATTGGGTTAAAGCCTCAATGATACCTATCAAACTGGATTATACTGGCTCAGAGGTAACACTAAACTAATTAGAATGGAAATTACAGTAATAAAGACTTGCTATAAATGGTCATTGTGCAATTTTAGAAGAAAGGGTTCTGTCAGGTGCTTTATAGATCAAACCTTTTTGGGATCCCATCATGGGATACTTTTATGAATTCATTTTTTATTTTGATTAAATTTTATGAAATAAACAGCTCGTAAACATACTTCATCACTATAAAAAAAAAAGACTATTGAACATGAATGTATAGTGCAATCTAATAAGAAATTTCTTCTTAGACCCCTTCTTGGCATAAAGGATTCTTTAAAATTGAGTCAAGAACCCTATGGTTCTATTTAGATCCCCTTTGAACTTTTCTTTTCTCAAAGGACTCGCTTTCAAACTTCAAAAAAGATGCTAAAACCCCACTAAATTATCATAAAATCTCTTTAGAGTTCAACTAGATTTATTGGATTCATAAACAAATCATACAGAACTGGATCTGATTTTTTGATTTTTTTGGACATCACTATTTAACTTTCAACATGGAGAGAGGTGATCACATTTGAGTGCAAACAGTTAAGCTGTAGATGAAAGATGAGATTTGCCTGCGGTCAAATAAATGAAAAAAAAAAAAAAAAAAAGATCATTTAATTTTTCTCCCTTAAGTCCACTTATAATTTTAGCCAAGTATTAATGAAGTATTTTCCACCCTCTTTATATGAATGACCCATTTTTGCAGCTTATTTTCAATAGATTGTCTTTTATGGTCATGAAACCTTGTAAGTTTCACTGTTTTCAATGAACTCTGATAATTAATTTTAACCCTTCAACTCATACCTTGGGTCTTGAGTGAACCGGGATGTCATTCTATACTCTCCTCATTCATTTTTTTTTTATTTTTTATTTCCACACCAATAATTGAATCTTTGACGACTCAATAAGAGCAGTTCTCCTTTGTGGCTGATACACGATGATGAAGTGACTTTCCACTCATAGTTACCGCAGGCAGAAAACAAAAGAATAGGAAGTATCATCAGCAGAACTTGAAATGACTCAGTGTTTTACTGCAGAGCAAGTACTGAACGCAATCACATATTAGTGTCTCTGTCACTTGATGGTGGATCTGCCGATCAAAATATTGATTTTGAATATGTTGAAAATTATAGTATTGAGAAATGTTTGAGATTGTGAATATGAGCCAGATGCTGAATGTTCTGGGGAATGAGCTCTGATGAGGACAGTGATGAGGGTATAAAACATCTGCTCAAACTGAACCCTTCCAAGCTCCAAATGGTAACGAAATATTATTCATTATATTCTTCTGTAATTGTTGCTCTAATATCAGGAGAGTTTGAAATTATCGTAACAGGTAGAGATCCATCTGTGTTAGATATAGATCATGGTCACTAAAGACCCAAACACACTTGGCATAAGACATGACACACACTTAAAAAAAAAAGATACAAAATAGTCTTGTTTAAGCAAATGACCTTGAAGAAAAGAGTCTGTAAACATCCAGGATAAATGCTGCTTTTGTGACTCAGTAAAACAATGCAGTAAAACAATCTACCAAACTGCCAGTCAGCACGGATGATGCGTGTTCAAGATCCAGTGTGGGACAGCGTTGTGTTTTCCAAAGACTGTTGAGGTTCTGCCTCTGCTGTGTTCCCCTGAGAGAACAGGAAGTTCCCGCCTCATCTACAGACTGAGCCAGGAAGTGGAAAAGCCCTCTGGGCTTTGCAGGAAATGGGCAAAGCTGTTACTGTAGCAACACAGTTCTGCCTTATTAGCTCAGAAATAAATGAATCCTGAGAAAATCAGGCCGAATGCCCAAACCTTCCAATTCTGATCATCTTTTTTTTACTTTTAGTCTATCTTTCCTTTCTCATAATGATTTATTTTCCTTGTTCTTGTTTTGGCTAAAATGTAGTGTGTAGTATACACTTATGTTTATGCGGATATGTTGTAGAGGCCGATATTCTGATGTAAATGAGGTTGCGTTATGCTCTGAGGAACAGCTGCATATTTAATTAAGTCTGTGTGACGTGTTTGTACTGCTGGGTGAACACTGATTCAGGCCTCTGTTGCTTATGTCCACACAAATCCTAAAGGATTTCTGAGTAAAAAAAAGAAAGAAAAAAGGGAGAAAGAGGATTTTTGCCACTGGATGGCATCAGTCGGTTTGAGACGCCGGTTTCTTTTATGTATTTGGGTTTATTTCGGTGAGTGAATCCTCCTTATTGAGTTTGAGTTACAGATACTGCATTGATGTAGGCCCATTATTTGCCCAAACTTTGTAATAGCTTGTGATAAATTTGACTGGATGGAAGTGCTCTTAACTTTCTTCTTGAGGTAGTTAATGACTTTTTTGACTTTTACCATGTCGTCTTATTTTAGGGTCTTTTATTACAAGGCACCTGCATGTGTTTATACATGTGTAAGACTCCCCTGTGAGCGGCAAAATGGAAACAGAGGTGAAAAAAATGGCAGTATTGAGTGTCAAAAGCTTCTGCAGTGGAAGCTGCTATTTTGAGGGTCCTGAGAGACATGTCCGAATCGCTGTGGAAAACCTCTTCACTTTACTAAGGGCAGGGTTAACATTCAGGGTTAACGCTCACAACCCAGACTCATCGGATAAACTTGATGATATTTTGTGGGTTATTGCATGTTTCGCGACACTTTTCAAAGTAGAATGTCCAGTGAGTGGCTCTGAAATAATGTTCAGTTTTATCCAAAACTGATGCACTTTAATGTGGCAATGTTTATTTTGTTGTTACACGTATCATGGCAGTTCAGAAATTAAATGTCTGGTGAGTTAAATGCCCAATCCTAAACCTAGCCAATGAATGAACAGCAAACATGAGATTTTAAAACACAACTGTGCTAATTTATCTAGCTTATACAATTTTTTTTTTTAGCTTTTTCCTGACTCGCATAACTTGTTTTTCACGGGACTCGTACCAGAGTGTAGAAAAAAACTTTGAGTATGACTGCTGTAAGTAATGAAAGTATTGTATGGTTAAAAGAACTAATTGGTCCAAGCTGGTCATTTTCTGGTCAACTAGCTACTATGTTCAAAAAACCTGATTGTTGCTGAACCAATATGGTTTACAAACCAGCTAATGATCTGTTTGAACACACCAATGAATACCAGCTTGAATCCAACTAGTGGTTTCCAACCCCTCAACTTAATTACCAGCATTGTCCACATAGTAATTTTATGGTTGTGGTCTATTTCAAATTCTGTGAAAACTGCAAAAAAAAAAAAAAAAAAAAAAAAAAAACGCATTGTTGAAAAATATTGTTTTTCGACGCTTATTTGTTTTTGACTTTGATTTTTGTGGTCACACACACACATAAAAAAAAGACACTAAAGCCCCCATTTTTGTGGACGCTAAAATTCTTCTGTAAAACCACAGACAGAAAAAAAAAAATGAAACATTCATACCACCAAACAAATCTGTACCAACACGCACATCTTCTGAGCCTCTTTTGTAGGTTCATTCATGCAGCAAGAGCGAGTGCAGAGATGCATTGTAATTCTGCATTGCTTTCTCTCCTCACACATCCTTTTGTTTAGCTGTCTTTATGTCCGAGTAAGCATTTGGTCCAATCATTTGTGCATATGCAAAGCCAGCATCACTCTCATCTTCTCACATCTTCAAACCACAACTTCAAAGAGCCTGTCTCAAGCCCAGTGAAGCAGAACGCTGTTTCTCTCTCTCTCTCCCTCTGACCGGTTCTGACGGCTTCCCATAACTTTCCCATTCTGAACCTCCCATGCGCATTCTCGCCCTCTTTCTCACACACGTTCACTTTCTCCAGTCGTGATCAAAGTGCAGGTCAGGATGTAGTTCCTCTGGAGCCCTGATCAATAGCTGTTGCACATGAAGAAAGAAAAAAAATGGACTGGAGGAAAAGGAGAGAGAGTGGATGGACTTCTCTTTGTGTCCTGCTTAGTATGCATTGGCATGGGCTATGTGGGTCTCCTCTAAGATTTTAGAGTCTGTTTAAAATGTTGAAGACAAAGCCTGTTTGTACTGCACAGAATTGTGGATGTATGATATTGGTATATTGCTGTTTCAGAAGTAGGCCGATTTTACTGTTCAGATCTCAGTGGTTGTGTTAACTGAATATTTTCCAACATTGATTTTTTTTTAAGGCCACTGAGGGCGATCTATTGTGACTGTAATTCCTACCTCTGTCTAGGTGGTTGCAAGCATGCATATTAATTAGCTATCTATAGTAATGTCTCGTCTTGATCTCAGGGCATTTCATCTTTTTTCAGCCTGTTGCTGTGTGTTGCATTCACTCCATGTCGTAATTACCATAATTTTCCAAAATGTTACCGGTTTCACAGTATATGACGGTATCTTTTTTTTTTCCCCAAGCATGACTGGTTGTTAACCACACACTGTTGAGAGAGGAAATACTGCAGTAGATTGACTTAGAATGGCCTATTTTACTGTCACGAGTGAAGATTGTTGAAAATATCCACACTAGTATTAATACAGGCTGTTTACAAACCGGCGACAGCAGGAGGCGCTTTAGGTGCGTCATAAATAGTGGTTTCCTTGGTAACGGCTGTACACAAAGCAGCACAGTGCGCATAATCGCTGCTTTATCAGGAACGATAAAGAACGATTAAATGAAAATAACATCGGAACTTTTCTAAAGGCAGTGAGTTCCCTTCAAAGATACATTCATATAAAAATGCCCACGCCGCGTTTTAACTTTGAAACGTGCAGCGCACATGTTTATTCAATTATGTCAAAGCCTTTTGGAAAATCTATATGTGGCAGGCAGTGTTGATATTGTGAACCAATGTATGGGAGACACTAATATAATTTGACAGCTATCGATTATACACTGCACAAAATTATAAACGCAACACTTTTGTTTTTGCCCCTGTTTGTTATGAGCTTAACTCAAAGATCTAAGACTTTTTCTTTGTACACAAACGGCACAAATTTAAATTTCATATTAAATATTGTTCACAAATCTGTCTAAATCTGTGTTAGTGAGCACTTCTCTTTTGTCGAGATAATCCATCCACCTCACAGGTGTGGCATATCAAGATGCTGATTAGACAGTATGATTATTGCACAGGTGTGTCTTAGGCTGTCCACAATAAAAGGCCACTCTAAAATGTGCAGTTTTACTTTACCCCCCCCGAAAAAAAAAAGAAAAAACAGGTTGTTGATTGTGGCCTGTGGAATGTTGGTCCACTCCTCCAGCGACATACACACGTATTGCAGTATATTAAAAATTCATATCATAACAAAAATAAGTGTTCCGTGACTCTGTGTTAAACTGGATAAGGCTGTTTTTTTTGTTCCAGTAGGTTTGAACCTGCTGGGGGTTGAGGGAAAGAAATATTACATTTGAGGTTGAAAAACTATTCTACCTATCTATCTACAAGAATATATTTTAGTTTATGCAGTTTGCTATAGATGTGGTTAGCTAGCTCTGACTACCAGTAATAGTACGCGCTCTGACCATCCAATCAAAGGAAGTGAAAATGTAGATGTTATTGTACGCCTGCTACTGTAGATGGCCCCGGTGCTGTCATATCGAAATCTGATTGGCTGATTGAATGGCAATGAAACTGTTGCTTTAACCAATCAGATAATCAGTCCAATTTATTTAAGCTACAGGCACGTGCACTATTGATTCTGAAGTCCTCAAGACAGATTTCTTTGGCCATGGCAACACATGATTGCTAAGATATAATTGGATAAATGCTCTAACATAAACGTACACTATTGGAAGAATCGTGAGAAACGCTATGAAATTAAGAGAATGGACTATTGGCAATACTCATTCATGGAATAAATAAAGCGATTATATATTAATAATCAAATTAAAAACATTTGATTATTATTATTTTTGATTCATATTTACTAAATAAAATATTTTAATGATAAAAATATTTAAAAATAAATAATACCACTGTTTTATAATATTTTATCAGACAAATTAATTTAATTTAAAAAAATGAAATTAATCTTTGGCTGCCCATCCCAAGATGGGATAATATTTTATAATATTATATATATATATATATATATATATATATATATATATATATATATATATATATATATATATATATATATATATATATATATATATATATATATATATATATATGTATATTTATTTATATATTTATTTATATATAAATAAATATGTATATTTATTTATATATTATTTATATATAAATAAATATGTATATTTATTTATATATTTATTTATATATATAATATATATATATATATATGATATTATAAAACAGCATATAATATCATATATATATATATATATATATATATATATAAATAAATATATATATAAATAAATATATTTAATATTATATATATGATATTGTATGCTGTTTTATTTTATCAGACAACCGAATGCCATTTTATAGCAATTTCTATTTTAACCCACATGTAAAATAAGGGGTACAAACTAGTAAAAAAACGTGAATACCCAGACTTGCAATGCCACTGCAATGTTCACGCCTTATTAGTGTAGTGTAAAGAGCCTCTCTACTGTGTCTCTCCTGCTGTAAAGCTTTATTACTAAAATGTCAATGATACCTCCTGAATGACAGTTATTCATTATTCAGTTAGACTTTTTTAAACCTGCTGAGCTGAAAGTTGTGCTGTTTCATTTGAGTTCACTCCCTGAGAGGAAGACGCAGCAGTCCCGCTGAGTCTCTGTTCAAGTACACTCTTAAGCATGCTGAGGCCTTGACAAACAAAACACGGTCCTGCACTTAATACATTACACTTGCTGTTTTATGGAAACCGTGGTTTGCCATTTGTGTTTTTTAGCTTTGTTTCAATAAACAGGAAGCTGTCGCGGCCCAATTATATGCTGCAGGACGTTACTGATGTGTGCAACCAAGCTGAACCTTAAGTACTGTTGACTTCATGACTGAGCAAAATCCTCTTTTTGAAATGTCAAAAATTCTAATGTATCATGGAGGATTATTGTTACAAACTGCTCTGACTGCAGGTTGAAGTTTCAGCCCGTTCTCATCCCAAGGCGTCATATACTGACACTTTTGCCATTTCGTCTACATCCAACGCACACGGCACCCATTAGCGTCAATATGAGATGCAGATATATATGGGCCAGAAGGCGCCTCCTAGTGGTGTAACCCTAACCCTACCCCAGACCTAAACCTACCCATAACCGAACAAATCTCTGTGCGTGTTATATTGACGCTAAAGGGTACCATGTGCGTTGGATTTAGACCAAATGTCAAAAGCGTCACTAATGACGCCCTGGGATGAGAACGCGTTGGATGTTCCAAACCATCTTTATACATGCAAAAGATTAGGACCACAGGGCAAATAATCCAAATATCAACAAAGTCTAAAACACAGGAAGACAGGGTAATCCAGGCTAAAGATCAGAACCATAACACAGAAAAATGAGAGAGCGAGAGCACTAAGAAATGTAGTGTAACACTAACAAGACTTTGACTGAAAGATTGACTGAAAACAAGATTTATATATACCATTGTACTGTATGATTACCATATTCGTGTACCGTGGTATTTATACAGTCTTAGAAAAAAGGGTTCATTGGGGTTCTATATATGAAGCATAGTGTTCTTTAATCAACTCCAAAGAACCTTTTTATGCTTAAAAATGTTCTATAATGACAAGAAAAAGCCCTTTTGGCACAAAGATTCTTTATAGGCTATTATTAATTCATATATTACATTATTCTGCAACATTTTGTAGTTGTAATTAAATTATTGTTTATTAAACTGTTGTAGTAACTTAATATCACCATTTTAATCATGCTGATTTTTGGAGGAGAAAAACTGAAATGGCACTCTTCGTGTGATATTGATTAACTACATAAAATTATATAAATATATACATTTTCTAACCCCCAATATCTTGAATTTTGTGATCATTTAAATGCATTCATTACATTTTAGGGTCTTGATGTTGGTCAATAATATGAAATATTAAATCTGGAAAGGACAAAATATAGAACCTTCTAGGTGTTCCAAATACGTAGCGCCGCTGATAGAACCTTTTAAGGTTCTATATAGAACCTTTTCTTCTAAGAGTGTATGACCTTTTAGAGAATGCTTTGGTGTTACCCTGGTAGATGTCCAAAAAACATGGTATTTCTATGGCTTCTATTTCCATGTTTTTATAAACATAGTAATATCATTGGACATATTGAAAATAAAAAAAAGATATAGGCTTTAAATTAAAGCCTTTAATGGCTAAAATAAATAGAAAAGAGTACAAAAAATACAGTGTTATTTCAAATTTGTCTTTATTTATTTATTTATTTTTACTTCCAGAAATATTTTGAATTCGAACAACCCACTTTTTGCATTTAGTCTTTTTCCCCTAACAAATAATTATAATCAAGGCTCATATACTATTGAATTTATGGAATTAATACATTTATTTGGTTGTATTTAAACTAAACAAGATTAATTCAATTTTTAACAAAATCATATCGATTTAACACAGTTAATGCAGTTACTTTTGCGTTTTCACACTTTATAATGTGCCTATCCTAAAACCATAGAAAAGACCACATGCTGAAATACGGCATAACATAACAAATAAACAAATACAAATGATAAATACAGGTCTGCTTGCTTGAAAAATTGGTAATGTTTCCCTCATGGTTTCCATCTTAATTAAGGGAATGCATCGCTGACAATGGAGATGCCGTAGACATTCTCAAAACCACCCATACTGCTTCTGCCTAAAACTTCGGCCTGTCTCTGTCTTATCAAATTATGCCAAACAGACTGAGAGTTTTATGAATTAGAATGAGTCAATCTGGATCAGTGAAATATGCTTAGCACGCAGAGATGCCATGTTTGATAAGTGCTCTGACTCTCTGTTAGCTCTGAGGTGCTGTGTAATTGGGGGCGTCTCTGACTAAAACCCGTCCTCGGATCACAGGAGGCGCTCCGCGGTGGATTAAAACTCATAGCTATCCTGCTGTCTACCTGATTTTGGAGATAATTGATGTGAATTAGCGCTAAAGGGGCAGTAGGCTATTAATATTAGCAATAGATTTCTTGAGGGAAAAGCTGCAGTGACTTAAACCAGTTATGTCGCTGTCATATTGAATTTTAAATAGCTTATACAGTAGCTGAGAATGTATTAACATTTTTATGTGGTCTACTTTTTTATTTTATTTTTTTTCAAAGTGTCCATGTTACTATAGTAATAACAGTAATTCATGCATCATTACAAGCTAATTACCCTAAACCAAACCCTAATCCTAGTTATAAAATAAATACACATTGTTAATTAATATTATTCAGTTCTTAAATGTATAATTTCTCTGTGACAAGGGCTTCTTAATATACTGTAAGTGTAACCGAATATTTTTATGAAACCCATGTTGGAATCACAGCTTAGGGCTGTCCTTTTGTCTTTGAAATATTGCAACTTCGCCAAGTAATGCCAAATTTGTCCTGAAGAAAAGAAGTTGGGTAGAACGCGGAATGGACATTCTCAAATATGCAAATTTGTTCTTTTCTTCTCTGGCTTAGATTGTGCTTGTCATTCAAAGACATGCACACATACACTGTTCTATGTGGCAGTGGGTTTGGCTGGGATACTGAGCCAAAACAATAGCTTCAAGACATCTAAGAGTTTGGCCTATGAGTTGTACACACACACACACACACACACACATGGCCACTGGCTTAACTCATGGCCTAGACTGATGGGTCAGCACACAGAAAACCAGTTCAAGGACAACATTCGAACAGAGAGCTCGTAAACCTGCTCGGCTCTCTGTGGGCATACAGAATGTCTGTGCTGGGGTTTGGAAATAAACTAGCAAGCGTGACTTTCACACTGATGAGCCAAACCTCCATGTTGTAAATGGAATTTTGCTGATGTGTTTCGTTTTCTATTTACAAAATATTCCTAATGTAAACTGATAGAAGATCAACTTCAAGGACATGTTGCATAAATCAAGATATCAGTCCCAAAAGTATATGTGGAAGAGTTTAAAAAGTATATATAATATATATAATATATCTAACTCATAGATGATGTAAAATTTTGATTACTGGGTAATCTTTTTGTCTCTTCTGGGTCAAAACTTACCCGAATGCATTATTTCTGGAAAATTATGTCATATAGTGCAAAAGTTTTGTAATTTTTTTTCTTCTGTTTTTGCTGATGATCATTCTTGCAAAAAATAAAAATAAATAAAAAAAAACTCTTGAGTGTTGATTTGTTGTTGCTAGATGTAGTTGGATTCGACTAGTCAGCTAAATAAAATCCTCAAAATTGCATATTTAGGTTTCAAAACGTAAATAAAATAAAAAAAGATAAGCAGAATTCACAACCAAATGTCACAAAAGACCAACATTTTCAGTGCATAAAAATGCATGTACATGATCAAAATATGGATGCTATAGCACTGGATATAGCATTGTATAACTGACCCAAAACACTCTCTCACTCTGACCTCGGGTCTACCCTTATTAGGAGTAGTTCACTTTTGTAAAAACTTTTGCTGATAATTTACTCACCCCCATGTCATCCAGGATGTCCATGTCTTTATTTCTTCAGTCGAAAAGAAATTAAGGTTTTTGATGAAAACATTCCAGAATTTTTCTCCATATAATGGACTTCAATGAGAACCAAACGGTTCAAGGTCCAAATGAGAGTTTCAGTGCAGCTTCAAAGGGCTTTAAACAATACCAGACGATGAATAAGGGTCTTATCTAGCGAAACGATCGATCATTTAAAAAAAAAAAAAGTTTAAGTTTTATAAGCTTAAATGCTCACCTTGCTCAGTTCTGTGATGAGCGTTCGTGACTCTCCTGTTCAAACGCGTTCATCAAAATGAACAAATCTTTTTTCGAGTCATGACTCGAAGGGTCCTAGAGAAGACCCTTATTCATTGTCTGGTGTCCTTTAAAGCCCTTTGAAACTCTCATTTGGACCTTGAACCGTTTGGTTTCCATTGAAGTCCATTATATGGAGAAAATCCTGGAATGTTTTCATCAAAAACCTTAATTTCTTTTCGACCGAAGAAAGACGTGGGCATCATGGATGACATGGGGGTAAATAAATTATCAGCAAAAGTTTAAAGGATACTAGTAGTGTAAAAACAACATTTCTAAATTACTTTTTATTTTTATAACAAATGTGTAGGTTACCCTAAATAAGAGCTTTTCTGTTGTGATCTGATTACCAGTGTATTCTTAGCTCCAGGAGTAAAGCCCTCTTACATTTTACTGTGTGCTTTCAAAGGCTTCATTCTGAAGTCCTTTACATGACCTTTCACAAAGTGCTTTAAATCAGTTCTTAAAAATACTTATTTGCAATTTAAAATGTAAGGAAATGTGCTGAATTTCAAGTTATAATATTAAAAACTCTCTAACAGCCCGCGGTCTCAGGGTTCCTGTAAAGGGAAGGTGGGATTTTCCACTGCAGAACTGTCATCTTGCTTTGTGTTGATTGCTCTTTGTTCTCCAATGTAATGCTGGATGAGTTCCATTCTTAGGTGGCCCAATGGGGGCTCAGGCAGACAACAGGTCCAATCCAGTGCCATTGTCAGGCAGCTTAGCTGCCATTGTCTTTGCCATGGAGACTCTATGATGATCTCGTTACCTTTTCAATAGGAGAGCGGTGGCAGTCCCCAGTGCTGGGACGAACATGTCTGTATTATGAATCTGGAGTGATATGGTGTGTATTTTGGTGTCTTGGACTTGTGTGCATGTGTGTGCAAGGATTGCACCTCTTTTCTATATTTATCTTCAAAGTGTGTCACCTCTCATGTGAGCTCTAGCCCAGAACCTGGAGGGACGGAAGAAGGGAGGGAGAATGAGAAATATAATGAAAAGGAGGAGGGTTTAGGGATGAACCATGCTCATTGTGTTAGTTGGTATCTGGGACACTGCTATGCCACATCTCAGCCGACTATTGTCTGCTTTCATATTGTTCTGTGTATGTGTACATGTTCATGTGTGTATGTATGTAAGTGTGGTGAGTAAAATGCTAATGAAACATTACACATGAACATGTTTTTGCCTGCTTTAAATTAGAGCTGCACTATTAATCGTTAAAAGATTGCAATCTTGATTCAAACACCCATGCAATTGTATTCCTAAATGAAAACGGTCTATTAAACCTTTGACAAAATCACACGGATCATTATTCTGTGTTGGCGCCAACTAAGGTCCGGTCCACATATCGCGTTTTTTGCACACCAGTTTCAACAGTCTAAAACAGGGGAATGATGTGTTTGAGCTGTAGTGTGTCTGTGAGTATTTGTGTGTTTGGATGAGGATTAACTGGATCCTTTGTTTTAAACGTGCCGTTTAGCCCCTATCATTCATTCCCTATAGTCTTTACTCCATTAAGCTCGGCTCCACACACGCATTAGTTATCTATCAGACAGAAAAAGAGAAAGGGAGAGGATAAGGGATACTCAAAGTCCAGCCTGCGGGCCAAATCCGGCCAGACACCACAATTGATTTGCGTTGCTGCATACAGAACGTGTTTGTACCAGTGAAGTTTGATTCATAAATGAATCTTGTAAATGAATGAATCGTTCTTATTCGCTAATAATACCTACTGTATTAGATGGTGAAATGATTGGTGTTGGTGTTGGATGGCTGCAGTTCTTAGTAGGAAAGAAACCAATGACTAGTGTAAAAATCTCCCAAATGGTCATATTCAAACAAACATCTGGACAATAAATGCATTTGAGCATCTGCTAGCACTTGTGGTTTTCCAAGATGAAGCTATCCTCAATGGACAAATATTACAGAATTGTCCATGTCTAGGACAGAGACAAGGATTCCAGTCATGTTCCAATCTTTTGTCATTGTCATAGAAACACAGGTTGTATTGTTCCATTGTCATTGTGATAAGAACACGCACGCTGGTCATTGTTTCCTGTTCTCAGGAGTGAAACCATCACCTGAATCGTCTTGGTCTATTCATGTGTGAAGTCCATTCTTGCCCAAACTGTTGTGTTCTTCTGTTGCACCTCATAAGGTTGCAATAAGTGCTTGTTTTTGTGTATGCAGTCCTCTAAAAGTGTCTGAATTACAATTGAAGATTGATCAGTGGTATAAATTAAAAGCCCTAAATGTCCAACTAACCATTCTGTGCTATGGCATCTTTGTGCTTTTGTTAGTCTAAGTGGAGTGATTTCCTCTATATGCTCTTCAGCGTTAATGCGGGTTGAGTGTCTACAGTAGTAAGCCCTTCCATTGTTTCACAAATCACACTAACACACACAATATTCATTATACTGTACAACCCATTCACATTTACACAAACACTCCCACTGCATCTTACTGTATGCGTGTGACACCTAATCCAAGCACAATGAGGATTCACTATCATACAGTATATCCATTCATTCATTTACGTTGTTGCTTTTGTCCAAAACAGATTTCAATCCATGCAAGGGAGGCCACTGTGAAATGTGCTTTTTCTCCTAAAACCTTTTTTCCTTTTAAAATGTTGATGTGTTTATATATATATATATATATATATATATATATATATATATATATATAAACTTGCCTAATCTCAAACTTTTGACAATTTAGTATTATTACAATTCTTAAAAATTGGTCTGGTGCTTGATTATGATTTGCTACTTGCTAGTTGGTTTTAGTGATGTTAAAGGGATAGGTCATCTAAAATTGTCAATTTACTCCATTTTTTAAAATCATTTCTTTACCGCAGACCACAAAACGAGATAGTTTGAGAACTGTTATGCAGTTTTAAATGGACAAAGAGGATACAAAACTATTTTCTCAAAATATTTTATGTTTAACAGAGGAAAAAGTCATTAGGATTGTTTAGTTTTTGGGTGAACTGTGCCTTTAAAGGGAGGGTTATTTTCAATCTAGAGCACATCTGATTGGACAAAAATCAGTCAAGTGCGGGATGAGTCATCAGTATTTTAGGTTGGTTTGCCTATAAGAGAGTAACTGTACATTTTAAAATGTGTAAATCTACTTAAGTGTACTATATGTTTCCACGCTTGATTGTTTAACAAAACTCACATATTTTCTAGGGGTGTAACGGTTTACAAAATTCAATATTTGTATTTTAAAATTAACATCATAAATTATGACTTTTTTTTTTTGGAGCCTGATGATATATTCACACCGGATGTGAATAGCGAGTCAGGCGCGAGTGATTTAAATGTTAAGTCAATGCAAAGACGTGTTACGTCTTTGAATCCTGCAGCGCGAATGAGGCAGAGAGCGCGGCACTGTAGATGCGAATGGCGCGAATTAAGCGCCTGGCGCGTTAAGCGCGATTGATTTAGTTAGTACTATTTGTGCATTCACACATTTGACGCAAATTCGCGCCTGCCTCCCGAGTTGAAAAATCTGAACTTTGCTGTCAATTCAGATACAATTAAAATATAATCAACCTTTATTGCAACTGGCGTGCAAATTCGCGCCAAGTTAACCAATCAGGAGCCTAGCTGCTTGCTGCGGTCATGTGGTGAAGTATCTGGATGATTTATTTCAATATATGAGACGTTCATTTTGTTTAAAATGCTATTTATTCCATATCTAGATTATATGAAATATTTGTATAATGTAAGACAACCAACATACATGTGCAGAAGTTCGTGCCTGGACATAAGAGATAAAAAAATCACAGGACAGGTTCATAACTTTTGGAGGCTGGCTCTATGTATCATCAAAACAAAACAAAAAAATGACAGATTAGGTGGATGAGGGAGAGGGTGATGCGATGCGGGACAACACGTCATAAAACTGGGCGCGGGTCAGACAGAAGTACCGCTGACAGTGCCTGTCATCCTGGCGCAGCTCCTGGAGCAATGGTGAAAGTCACCAAACTGGGTTCACCTCCGAAGGGTCCGGTGGACACAAATATACGGCGACGATGATCCCTATGCTGCTGTTCTGCTCTCCAGAGAAAATACAGAGCGGTGACTCTCTCGATGAATGCTCGATCAACATAAAAAAGATGGCCGCCAACGTAAATTTCGCTTCAAACTTTTGTTTTTACGCGCATCAGTTTCTCTCTTGACGCGCAAATTAACACAAAGTGGTCAAGCGTCAAACTAGACACGGTAGACGCGAATTTGACGCGCTATTCACTTCTGGTGTGAAGGCAAAGTTAGATTTGATCCATTTTCTGGGGTATCTTCTTGTAATGCACACCGAACCGAAAGCCGAACGGTTACACACCCCTAATAATTTACATTTACATATCCTCTCTACTTAGTCTGGTTGAACACATCATTTTCAATTAAGCCCCTCCTTCTGAAATATGAAATGTGCTGTGATTGGTTTGCTGGCCCAGTGTGTTGTGATCAGCAAATGTCACACCCCTTCAAAATCGCGAACTCTACTCAGATGTAAATATTAACCAAGGCTTCAATTTCCAACCGTTTCGAGCCCGATTCAGACCCTGACAATGTAAACGAACAAGAGAATCGTGCAGAAGGGATATCAAGCATGGAGTTTCAAAGCACAGATTGACATTTCACATTTCATTGGTATATTGTTTTTTTGTGTGTGTAATTTTGAACTTTGAGCTTTGTAACCTTGCAGATATTTTTTTATGCTCAAACAGAAACATTTACAGACATAATACAGACTAACCAAAGTTAAAAAAGTGAAAAACAAGTATAATATGACATCTTTTTTTCCAGGGCACTTTTATAAAAGCTACTTAAATGCCCTAGTTGAACTAAGGCCTAATCCTGCCTTAATCTAAGCTTTTTTTTGTGAAACCAGACCATAATGTATAATCTACATCTTTTTAGAAGAATTATATAACCATTCCAAGACCCCTTTCTAGCCAAAATGGTTTCTTGATAAGAAGTGGCTATTTGCTAAAGCTAAGGAGCTGCAATAAGCATATGTATTTGTCTTGTTAAATCAAGCCATGAAAGTAGAGCAAAGACTGCATTCATTTGCCTCCTATAGACTATATAGACTGATGGGGAAATGCAAATGCATGACAGACAAATGGGTGGAGGGGGAGGTTTCAGCGGAAACGTGTGGGGAATAGATCTATAAAGGGAGAGAATTCAGAGAGAATTTTACATGTTAAATGAACTTATTATAGGATTATAATCAAGTAGATAAAGCCATTGAGACTGAAAGATGCTGCACAAATCCCATTCCACCAGCTCATTCTTTCCTTCAATGAGTCTTATTCATATACAAATATGTAAATGCATATTTATTCTCTAACAGTCACTGTACTGTATTTGCCTTTGTTCTTGGTGAGTTTTTAGTCCATTTTATTTAGTCCATGCCTTTGTTTCTTTCTCTCTGTTGTTTTGTGTTGGTATGCAGAGTCGGTCTCTGGTGTTGCTTCTCAGTTCAAACTCTCTCTCTCTCTCTCTCTCTCTCTCTCTCTCTCTCTCTCTCTCTCTCTCTCTCTCTCTCTCTCTCTCTCTCTCTCTCTCTCTCTCTCTCTCTCTCTCTCTCTCTCTCTCTCTCTCTCTCTCTCTCACACCGTGAGATTAGGATCCGTGTGAAGCCTGCACAGAGGTGGAGCTCTGAGAGAGTAATTGGGATATACAGGGGATGGGGACAGATAATAGGAGTGGGTGGAATCTTTGGGAATGGGTGTGGCTATGTAAGCAGTGGGGGAAAAGTATTGAAACAGAAAATTATAAATATGGATTTTAACTTTAATTATTATTATTAGTCATTTTTTTTATTGATGGACAATGCCAACATCTTAGAGGGTGGCCAATGACTAATATAAAGCTTGTATAGGCCTGTATGATATCACACTATTTAATTTAAAGATAAATGACAGTGAATAATTTCTGCAATTAAATTGATAGCTATTTTACATAATAATTAGTTAGCAATTGCAAATTAATTTGAAAAATAATCAAATACAGATTTTTTGTTTTAATTTGTTTAAAAAAAATTAGACACTACCGGCCTGTCCCTCACGGGCTCAAATGCGTAATCCATGCCGTTAAAAGCGCTCATTTTCGTCTGTGTATACAGGACCTACAGCTGTTGTCTATGGCGCTCCGCGGGTCCTACCATGCCAGTGACGTCATCGGAACTGCCAGCGCTAACAAGCGCAATTTTGCGTTGCTTAAAAAAGCTATATTAATATATATTTTTAAAAAATGTTTAGTGTAATTTACTTTTAATTGTCATAAACAACACGTTTTCAACGTCGATATTTTTCAGTTCAGTTCATCTTTAATGTCTTTTGATGCTTTTGTGCTTAAAGGCCTTAAAGGCCTAAACTGCTTGAACCCCGCTAAATGCTGCTTGCAGCTTTAATTATTATTATTATTATTACAGTATGTATGTATATTTAATGGGAACCAACATGAAAATTGATAAATACAGAATTTTCTCAATTCCGTTCGGTGTCACTAGTTGTGCTGAAATCACTTACAGCAGCAATAAGATAAGAATGAAATTAATCCTGCATTGACTACATTTCATTGGACTTCCAGTTGAAGAGAGATGAATCTAAGAGGTATGAGGAGGTTTGTTTGAGTAAATGACGTGGTTCCGCTTGGATGGGTCTCGTCTCCGTACATGAATCTTTATTAAGCGCATGCAGCTCTGCACAACAGAGCCCCACAGACCCTTATACACGCATTCAACAAGCACCTCTCTTATACTGCGATGTGTATGCCTATCCCACAGATCATGTTGACCTTGTTGGGTATCTTGCCATGTGATGTAAGGCTTTGTCCAGGATATCTACACTGATATCTGCTCCTGATAACAATTACTACCTATATCTGCTGTAGGAGGACAACCAGGAAGGAAATAAACAGGAAATTACACAATGTTCCATCTTGTTTTCTTTTTCACTGCTGAGTGAATTATAACCCCGAAACGCCTGGAGAAGAGAATGACAGTGTTCATGTAAATGTCATATAAACGCATTACCAAAGCTCCAGGAGACGGGGCCAGTTAAAGTGCTCATGGTGCCGTGGTGTGTTGGAGCCGATCAGGGCAGGCATGGCCACTAATGCATTTCCTCTTTAATTGTGTTACGAACAGGCAGAATGAGTGGATGTATGCTCAACAGCTCACTATAAGCTATTAATGATCTTTTTCAAACTTACTTTTCTGGCCAACTTTGTGGCCTTTCTTTCTGTTCTTCCTCTTGACAAAATATCATACTGGGTTACTGCTGCTTTTCATAGATCATTCACACAAACGTTTACTAGGTAGGAATCTAAATGTGATTACACAATTGATTTCTATTGTTTTTATGTGGAGAGCGGGGCACAACCTAACGCATTTTGGTTTTGGCTCAATTAATTAAAAAATAATTAGCTTAGATTATTTTTTTTTTACACAAGCAACATACACATCTCTGCTACAAATGACTACTTAAAGTCTTTTTCTAGGACCTACCATTTTCGTACAGTTGCACTGAAAGTGACAGAAGTGCAAATGTTACAACTTACCCCATATGCGGGGTTAATTGTAACAGACAGAGGGGTTAGTTGTAACACACATAATTCAGTACTATTTTATGTGTATAGTTTGTTGTTGTTTGTGCATCTGTATAGACAGATATCCACACATCCATCCCTCATCCAATTATACTTCTATTGTGGATCAATATCATGGATAGAGACATAGAAAAGGGCTGCACAGTTTTGCAATAAATAAAATTATAAAATATTGTAATTGCAATTAAATTAGATTTGGCAGCTGCATGTACAATTATTATTATTATTATTATTATTAATAATAACAACAGTAATAATACAAATGAGCTTAAAATAAAAATTTAAAGGGTTTATTACATTAAAAACAGGCCATATTTTTAATAAATAAACAAGTTATCATTCATTGTACACTAAATTTTAAACATGTTAAATTCCAACATTGTTTGTGAAAGTCCTACAAAGTTAAATGTATATTCAAACCTGAAAAGTTGTGTGGCTCCGTTTTCATTTGATTATCATTGTACACTTGGCGGCTTATTTGTAACACTGTGTTAGAACTAACCCCGCTGTGTATTACTGTACATATTTTAACCCTTGCTAACAGTCACTAGGAATTGCTGAGATGTTTCAAAACAGTGCTAAGTTTGAGCCAACAAGACAGTGATTAAGGCAATATAAAGTTAGATTTGGAAACGTATACACCCAACTCAGAAACCGAAAAAAAAAAAAAAAAAATATATGATGAAAAAATTTACTTGCATGGTGTCAAAACACTCAATATAATCAAAACTTTCCGCAAATTAGCGGGAGATCGTATTCTGGCAGCAAGAGTAAAAAAGAGCGGAAAGACAACCTGCTTGATCCTGATTACTTCAAATATCTTTAGAGAATATGTTTTTTGTTGTACTGAAGCACGCTAAAATGCTAAACTCTCACATCTCACATTACCTTGCAGAAAGTCCGTGAGTAAGACCCATAGAAGTATTAAAGTTTTGATGTTCTATGAAATCCCTAATATAGACAAAGACATCCAGTTATGCAGATAGACGTTTTTGACTGATTAAAAGAAGATAATTAACATTTCATTGTGATGGTATGTGGTTTATCAAGCCATCTTGGCTATTTCATAAGGGTAATGTGTATGTATGCTAATCGGCATAACCTTTATCACTGTGTAGAATATTATAAAATAAAACATTTCTGCCTCATTCTGTGATAAGAAGTCACATCTGTTCACAGAAGGAAGTTTTTTTCAAACACTCGACTGATGCTATAGCGCAATTTTGGAGTAAAGTATGCTGTTATTCTCATACATTGTATTTTGACGCAGTGCTAAGCTAAAAACTTTTTTTTTTTTTAATTCGGACATACCAATTCTCGTATTTGGGATTCCAAAATAGGGTAACACTTTAGTTTAGGGTCCAATTCTAGTTGCTTAGTAACATGCATATTACTTGGATATTTGCTTTTTATTAGTACTTATAAAGCACATATTTATGCCTTATTCTGCATGACCATATTCTACATTCCTTAATCCAATTTAACAACTACCTTGCTATCTATTAATATGCTGTTATTAAGAGTTTACTGAGGCAAAAGTCATAGTTATCAATAGCTAGTAATAGAATTCGACCCTAAACTAAAGTGTGACTAGCAGACATAACCCCAGTCAGTCACATAATCCTTCGATGCTCATGGAACATTTCTTAATATTAATATTAAAATTCAATAAAAATAATTACATTATTTCAGCATTAATTTCCTTTAAACCAAACCTTTAAATGGTATTTGATTAATTGTAAAAAAAAAAAAAAAATACAAACTTATAAAAAATATATATGTATATTTTTAAATATTTTTTAGGAAACTCCTTGCAAATCACTGCCATAGACCTGTTGTTTTATAATATAAGTCTATAGATGTCTTTATACAGTTTATCCCTAACGTGTCATAAGCACACAAACACTTTTGTTAGTCACACCTTACTCTGATCTATTGTTCTTTCATCTTCCCTTCGTCCTCTTGTTTATTTGTTTCATCTTGTCTCCATCCTTCCTCTTTCCATCAAACTAATATCTTCTTTCTGTCCTCGGTTCCTTCCACTTTTTTTCCCCCCTGGATATCCTCCAAGTCTTGCTCTCCTGCCAAAAACGCACAAGTGTTTGTGTTTGTGCCAGAGGGCGTAACGCAGTGTTGTTCATCATTCTCCAAGTTCTTTTTGTCCATCTTTCATCCAGAATCGCCACCTCTGTCCTCTTTCATCCACAAAGCCTCCATCTTGAGGTGGCTGTCCCACCGGTCATAGCAGGCCGAGCTCGCTGATCTGTACCTACAGTGACAGGACGATTCGTGGAAACAAAAAATCAATCATCTTAATTTCTGGATCCACTGAAGTGAACTCATGCAATCTAATGCGCACAGACTCCGGCGCAGTTAAACACACCATCGGCCCTATTGATCATGCCACCTGCTGTGTATTTGTGTTGTGTGTGTGTGTGTGTGTGTAGTGCAGAGAGAAGACGTTCCATACATGCACAACTATTCATCATATAATCTTTTTCATTCTTGCCTCCCCGTCCTGCCTTGATTTTTATTCCTCTCCCTCCCTCTCTGTAGTTTATATCTACAGCGATTCCAGGCTGCTTTATGACACTCAGCTGAACAATAGAGACAAGCCTTTCTCTCTTTGTCATTTGCACTCTTTTGATCCTGCTTCCTTTCTGCTGCTACGTAATTAAAACCAACAGCTTTCCATTGCTCTATGAGAGATACAAGAAAGATTATAAAGAAACGGTAATACTAAATGATTCAGAACATGTGTAACTCAAAGGGATAGTTCACACAAAAATGAAAATTATGTCCTCATTTATTTTACCTCGGTCTCTCCAAACTCAAATGACTTGCCTTGTTCTCTGTGGCTTGAAGTGGTGTTCTCAAGTCCAAATTTTACTTCAATTTCACCAAGCTGAATGCTCACTAAAATCCCCCCACAGTCATTGTGTTTTCAGGGCATTTCAAGTTTGTTTACTTTAGTCTTTGCATTAACACCATCATTTTGTTCATTTAGACTGATTCACAAGGGTGGAATGCACAAGATGCGGTATTTATCACACAATCCAATCATATCCAGTCATAGTGGGATGGAAGCATTGCCTCCTCTCACATGACTTTGCCCCTTTCATTCTCAATTACCCACCAACAAACCCACTGCATGTTTAACGGGTTTGGACTAGGTATTGAGTTCGATACTTTTTAGGCACCGATCGATTTGCCTCGATACCTAAGGAATTAAAAACACTAGTTTAGACCAGTTACGCTCAGCGATGTGGCTGATGAAGCACTTGAGAGTTCACGAAATAAACTTAAGAGCAGAAAGTTGCTCCGATTTCGGCCGCAAAAAGAACTGGAGCGTGTCACAAATGAACCGAAACTCAGCGTATATAGGCTATTTGCCTCACAGACATGAGAAATCGTATACTGTTGAAAGTTTGAAATTTCTACTTTTAAAATTAAGCAATTCAAATCAAAAACAAATACTCTCTGATGACGTAATCCAAATAGAAGATGCATTTCTCTCTATAGGCACGCACACGTTCACAGAGATGACGAGTCAGCAACGTCAACAGAAAATACTAAAGTTTATTAATAAAAAGTTTAAATGTCTCCTTGCTATTTTTTCCAGACATTTAGAACAATTAGGCCACTTTTGCCTGTGGTTTGCGGCAAGCTTTGTGTGTGCACTAGAGCGCAAGGAATATAGTCCGCTTATAGGAAAAAAAAAAAAAGTTTAAAAAAAGTGAACAAAAGAAACTTAAAAAAATTAAAACAAAGGTTTTTTTTAGGGTAATAAAAAATAACTCCTATTAAATCTTGTAATAAAAAGTAACTCGTAAATATCGTTCAAGAACCGGTATCAAAATAAAGGTATCGGTATCAATTTTTTTTTTAGCGATACCCAGACTTCGTTAAAGCTCAAATAGCTCAAGGGAGGCAAGGGAGACACAGACTCCCACTGTAACTTTACTCAAGGCTGTCGCTTTTGGACAGTGTTAAGTGATTCATGCACATTTTGTAATATTTGCATTATTTTATGTTTGTAATATGGATTATTTTAAGGCAGCGCTGCCTTACGTTAGCCTGACAAGCCAGACCTACATCAAGATGTTAGGTCTGGGAACTCACAATTGGCATACCTCATTCCGAAGGGCATGATAAAAGGTTGTCTTTCAATATCTCTCTGCACGCCATAGGATAGCTCTAACCAACCAGAGCAACGAATGGCTGTGGCTGAGTGAATCCCATGCGTTTTCCATGTGTTAAATGCCAGAATTTTTCTTTTTTTTCTTTTTTATTATCTATTTTTAGTAAATACAGTTTCATCCAGATTTTTTTAATCTAAGTCTTTGGATTTATTTATTTAATTTTTTTTAAATAAAAGGCTAAATCAAATTCAAAGCAGACATTTTTAGAGTCAAACATACTGCAAAGTTGATTTTTGCCCAATAAGAATGTACTGGCTTATGGCCTTCGTATGGCGACAAGCTCTCTGCTGAGATTCCCATAGTTAAATCAAGCTGTTGTGTGCTCTGACACCTCTGATTTCAACCAGTAGGGAGTTCAGGGTCCGTCACGGGTTAGCAGGCAGGTGAAGTTCCTCTGAAGTGCCCAATCGATTTCTTTCCTCCCAGAAACCCTGGTGGCAAAAAAAAAAAATCTATCCCACATAACATCAAATAGCTCTCTGACCGGGCATATGTCCTCTGGCGTATGTCCTCTGGCTTTCTCCCTGCTGCTGTTGGGAGCTGACAAAGGCCCCTCAAGTCATTTCCAGAGCTGGCGTTTGGCATGTCATCCCTGGGAGTGTGATTGTGGGTCCCGCGGACTGTGTGTGAGCTACTAAAAGCTCTTAATAACAACACTGGCCACTTCAACACTTCTTGGAAGACACAAGCGGAACCGTGACCTTTAGTCTAGTCAAATCACAGCACTGCAAAAAGCACTTTTACTCCGAGTACTTCCTTTAACAAATACAGCCAAACTCAGCTTCTCATCAGGGTTGAAGAAGCTACTTTAAAACTGTCGATTCCCAAGGTACAAAGTTCTAATAACTTTCTTATAACTCATACTTATTGTGAAGATACTCCTTTGAAAAAGTATTCAGCTACACTTTAAGCTACTAAATCTGTTTTTGGGGGTAGTAATTTGAAATGTTTATGTGGGATGGGTCGATGGATGGCTGGATAGATAGATAAACAGCTTTGTTTGATTATTGCCTCAGTTTTGCAAACAAAAAGGTCTTTCTCAGTAGCTTAGCAATGCATGAAACAGCTCACACAGAAGTCACTTTCAAACCAAACAGCCTTCTGTTGGTCAACATACCGAATCCGCGTGACCAACTGAAATATTTAACACCCTCACGTGAAACTCCTGATTGAGCCCATTCCTATTGAATTGACTAGATTTATATGAGTAGAATGACATTCAGATGGACTATATCCGCCATTGTTACTGTTACGTGACCTACCAGCATCAGTTGTGTCGCACTGTCATTCATAAATCCTCTCCCTTGGCCTCATGGGATAGTAAAGTGTCCTTCGAATGCGCACTTCAAAATCTCACTGGAAGAAGTAAGTCAACCGGATACTTTTCACCCACTTGTTTGAACATACTACTCTTTTGGCGTACTGTTTTTCCTTAATATATAGTTGGGAAGTATTCGATATCGGACACTTTTAAAAAGAGCTGAGGAACTACCTGAAAATGTAAAACTGTAGTAAAGTTAGGAGCATCTCTACTTTATTTTTGCTCAAGTCCAACCAAAATCCAACTGACTCAAGCCCAGCTCTGAATAATTGTTTAACCAAGCAAGTCTGTTCTTTCTGTATGGGTAATGACTTTTAAGCAGTAAATAATAGATGAGCCTCTGAAAATTCACCCAGGGTTATGTTTATTTATTAGCCTGTTTTCTCTCATTATATTCCATCTGACATTTGATCTGGCCACGGCTGCACTTTCCACACGAGTCTAGACTGTGTCACCCTTCGAATTAACAAATATGAAGGGGTGCCGCGGCAAGTAAAGCTCTGTAATAGGAATAAAAATGGTATTTAAATAAGAATCCAGTTGATCTCCTGTCAGACCCGGCCGTCTCTCCTCCCATTCATTATACAGCTTTGTCACCAGCGTCTCTCTTTCACTCCTCCTCCTCTCCACCTTTTTCCTTTTCATCCTGCCATCCTCCAGCAAGGACCCTTTGTAGTGACAAAAAGCATGTGTGTTTGTCTATGACAGGTGTGTTAATGTGCCTCTGTTTAGCACATTGGGTGCTAATGGGAGTCTTCGCTGTGAAAGAGAGTGAGCATGACAGGGTAACCGCAGAACAGAAAAAAAAATCATGCGTCCAAGCTCAAGAGGTGAGACTGATCTCTAATTTGCGTCAGCTCCAGACAAACCCCACTGTAATCCCATTTCGGGCTGTCAAATAGGGCAGAAGATCCAGGATTCTGTACCTAAAGAATGGTGTGTTTGAAGTGAGCATCATGCTACCCGCCTGTCTTTGTGTCTAGGGAAGTCTGCCTCAAGGACAAGTCAGAAGTTTAGTCGAATGAAATCCCTCAGAACTCTTCAAACCCAAATGGCCGGAGGTCTGTATGGATGAGCGATTTCTCTTCAAAGCTTCGGATTAAGATTTTGACTGCTAATTTACACCTTTGAACAAAATGTCAAAAATGCTAGTGGTTTTGCATGCCGGGTAATGACTACCTTTGAGACGGCCCTGCCAAGGCCAACCGTGCTCATCAGTTTAGCACATCACGCAACCCTTTCCAGCAATGCTAATGTTGCTTTTTTAAGGCCGTGAAAATTGAGTACTGGTTCTGCTGTGAGTTTCTTTGAGGTTGGAGTATGGTCTCAGGAGGTCTTGATTTATTGTGTGGTTGAATTAGCAGGGGTATCTCTCTTGTAATGCTGGAACCTCGCTGGCCCATAATATTTTTCAGTGCTCTCAATCTTGTTCTATCTCTGTGTGCAGTGTACCGATCTATCGCTCAAAGTTGTTTTTGTCTCTCCTCGCTCTGCTTATTGTGTTTTATCTGTACAGAAAGCCATTGTGCTTTGCAGTGACCGTGCTTGTCTGCTTTTTTTTAGGCTGGGAAGCTGGGATCGGCCTGATGAGTAAATATGTAGTGCTTAAATTATTTTTCCATCTCCACTCTTGTTCAATTCAAGCGGGATGTGACCGGGTCATGGGCCATTCTAAAAACTAGATGCTATTATTTCCTTGCCATTTTGCTAGTGACCGAGCCACTGTAAAACTGAGAGCTTTCAAACAAGTCAATCTGAAATTTGTGAGTATAGCTGTGAAAATGAAATCATGTGACATTGATTTTTTTAATTTGATTTGATTTGATTCTTAAGTTAATAACAGCCACTTCTGCAAGAGAAAGTTTTAAATGTTAGATTTTTTGCTATTTAAAGATTTACCCAATTGTTTATGTATGCTGAAGATGATGAACAGTGACATGAGATTAAGATTCATCTTTTACTACACGAGGAAAACACTATTACGATCAAATGGCCAGATAGTTAATACTGAGTTACACAAACTTTAGAGAAAATATTATAAGTTACTTATGGTATCTATATTTATGAAAATGAAAATGAAGTCACAGGACAATCAACCATTGCGTATCTCAGAGCAACACGCAGCACTGGCACTCCTACATGAGTCAGTGTTTGAATAGTGTTGAATAAATGAATGAATCTGTAGTATCTGTTTCAATGACTCCTCATAAAGACACAAGTCACTTGTTTTGTTACTCAATGAATCAGAGTTTTTGAATGAATCATTGATTGAATGTTTAAATTACTTGCACATAAAGACAGTGACTTATTTCATTCTTGAATGTGTCTGAACATATCTGTTGAGTGATTCAGTGACTCACTCATAAAGACAGTCACTTGTGTCATTCCTGAATGTGTCTGAACAAATCTGTTGAGTGATTCAGTGACTCACTCATAAAGACTGTCACTTGGTTTGTCCCTCACTGAGCCAGTGTTTAAACAAAGTGAATTTTTCAGTGATTTATTCATAAACCACCATAACTTGCATCCTTGCAAATGAGTTTGAGCGAATCTGTTGAGTGATTCAAGGAAAATACAGTGGGTCATCTCATTTCTTATTTGTGGATCCTCGTTTCCTTTCCGTGTATATTAGCTCCACCCCTTAAGATACAAGGGAAGGATACACCGGTGTGTCCTCTCTCATGACGGTTCAGAAAGCATTCTCACTCCTGGAGTAATGAGGAGCGAGGAAACGAGGAAGCATCAATTTCAGTCTTGAGAAGCACCCAGTCACTTGTCTTTTTTCCATTTTAATGAATCAGTGTGTTTGAATGAATTGTTAAGTGAATGATTCAGTGACTCATTTATAAAGACAGTTGTTTTGTTCCCCAATTAATCGGTGTTGCTGAACAAATTGTTTAGCAAATGTTTCAGTAAAGACAGTAACTTGTTTCGTTCCTGAATGATTGTGCTTGACTAAAGAAATTAATACTTTTCAGCAAGGATGTTTTACTTTATTTTATTTTATATAAAAAAAATCATGTTAAATTCATATTGTCAAAAAATATTTCTGTTTTGAATAAATGCTGTTCTTTTTCACTTTCATTCATCAATGAATCCTGAAAATATATCACAGGGTCCCCATGCTAAAACAACTATCTCCAACATTGATACAAATGATGTAATGGCTGATGGAAATTCAGCTTTGCATCACAAAAATAAATTATGTTTTAAAATATATTAAAATATAAACCCATTATTTGAAAATTGTAATTGCATATTATATGTTATATATAATATATGCATATTTCTGTATTTTTGCTTGACGAGCATAAGAGACTTCTTTCAGAAACTTTAAAAGTAATGTTTCCAAACTATTGACCTGTACTGTGTGTGTGTTTGTGTATATATATATATATATATATATATATTTTTTTTTTTTTTCTATATTTGAATACATAAACTTATTAACTGCAATACGTTTTTCAGCTGTTATCTGTTTTGCGATCTGTCATTTATTTAAGGTGTTCTTCCTATGTTTCCCTGCGCAGTCTTCTCTGACCAGGTGTGTGGAAAAGCAGGTGGCACTCTGGAAATAAAGCGAGATGAGCAGTCAGCCACACCTGGTGATTTGAACCTAAACCCCCCTCTGATTATGTCCATTACCCGAGTCACTGGTCCATGCTCCCATAATGCCACTCAACCAAACTATAGTCTTGTCTCTGACCTAATCCCCCCTGCCTTTCTGGCTAGTGGGAGTCAGCCTGAACTTTGATGTCTAGTGACGGAGAACAAATACCTGCTCTCCACTAAAGGCAGGAGTTGATTTCTCCACCTCCGAAGGTTTACCCAGCCATCCCTGCTGAAACCTGACATTAAATACACAAGGGCTGAGGGCAAGAGGTGTTGATCTGATTTGAAATGGAGGCCTCCAGAAGCATGAGTAACAAACTGAGACAAGCCTCAATAGGCTGTTTTTAGCTTTAGATGGACGCCACAAACACTTTGGCGTAGAAGCATGATATTAATACATTTAGGAGGAAATGTTCTTCAAAACTAATTCTAAGCAAAGAGCTTTTATCACATCTCTCGGTATGAATAATAATGAGCTAGATTCACTGTGTCTACGTGTGTGGTTAAGCAAAAACAATACATTCACAATTGGTTCCTTATTAAAGACTGCATGCAATGTTACTTGAGAAGGAAATTGTGGAGCATGTATCATGAACACATTGTTTAGAAAGCTATTAGTAGTAATAGAAAGCTATTAGCATCTGCATGTGTCTCAATGGCTGTCACATAATATATTGAAAAATTACTGGCACAACTTTTTATTCAGTCAGACTACAGAAATTGTTTTGACTGGCATCAATGGAGAAATACGCTTTTTTAGAACTGGACTGGCAACTAAGGCAACGCTAACCAGATACACCTTGACCTCTTGATAATCTCATTTGCTCATAGTATGTTATTGTTCATGTGCATTTTGATGACAAATAGATTTTTTAATAGTGTATCAGTTGCAGTGTTTCTCAGAGACCTTTTAGGACCTTTTCGTCTGTGAAATATATTCAAATGTCTTTGTCCATACTATGAAAATCAGTGGGACCCCAAGATTTTACACCACAAAAAATAAGCACCACAATAGTATAAAATTAAGTCGATTTGACAATTGTGACCATGTCTCATGTACTTTGTATATGCGTGCGTCAATCAATGTTTTGGTTTTCGAACAACATGAGTAACATAATATTCAATCGTGGGTCTCTTTAACAGATGACATTGAGTTCAGAGGTTAATAGTCATGTCACTTTTGTGTCTTGTACTGTTAAATAGAGGATTGTCTGTCTTAAAGTCTTCACTCCTCAGAAAAGAATGTTTTTATGACAGAAAAATAGCAACATTATTTCAGCTAAGCAAAAGCACCATAAAAACCTATTTTATTACACTTCCTTTCTTTTATATCTTATTCAACCTCCAAGCCATGCGACTTTTTATGATCTTGTCCCATTAGAAAGATTGAACCATCTGTCGTGTGTTTTTGACTCCACTTTAGCAATGAAAATGTTCATAAGGGATCTAATGAGAGCTGTATGTTTTGTGTCAATAGTGAATTAGACCGTGACAAATGAAATCAGAGTGAGAAAAAAGCCAGGCGGGTCTGGTTGGTGGAGCGATTCTGCGCCTGTCAATGACAGGATGTGACACGTGTGAAACTCGTATGTGTTAGTTTGACTGCAACACCTGCCACATGAAGGCTCTCAGACTGCGAAAGTAGGAATGAGCGCTGACAGTTTACATTCACATTCAGACCCACAACAATGCTGTTAATTACATTTATGACATTTTTTTGCTGCTTTATGCAGTTCCATCAATGTACTCAATCAAAATCAATTCTGTCATTTCCCTAAAAGGTCTCCATTATTTAGTGTTCAGGAAGCTGCTCTAGATATGCGGCTTGACAAACTGCAAGCTACTCATAAGGGGGTGTTCACCAAAAAATGAAAATACTGTCTTCATACTGTCATAATTTGTCTTTATTTTGTGGAATATATATATATATATATATACATACAAATCCGTGTTACAATGAAAGTCTATAAGGAATGATGTTTATCTTTGAGAACGATATGATACATTTACTGAAAACAGAATGAATAAAACTAGCAAATACGCTGCAACTGGAACATATCGGTTTGTTTTTAAGCAAATATTTAAAGCATTACATAAATGAGCATGCAAAATGTTCTTCTACGAGTATTTGTTGATGATTCTAATGCAAAGGTGAATCATTTTTTGACCCTGGCCATTGAATGAAACACAGTTTTGAATGAATCAGACTTGAGAGTAATTAATGGATTGTTGGAGAGCAGATATGATATGCTTGTTTGAATATTGTTTGCTCTTTCGTTGTACGTTTGGTTGTAGAGTTGAATTGACATTATATGATTTGGTGTTTTGTCATGCCAACCCAATAAAGCTTGTATAGTAAAAGCAACATTGTGTGCTGCAAAATGTATTTAATTTGAGTTGGTTTTCAGTTAAAATAGCAAAAAATCTTTAAAACAAATACTACAATTTTTTTCTTAAATTATAAAAGTGTATCTTGTGTAACTGTAGTTGGCATATATTTTTCACTTAACTTTTATGCTTAACTTCTAGTGCTGTAGAGATGTGGTCACATTTCGCATAGACCTTAGTCAGACGAGACGCCATATTGCATTTAACGTAGATGACAACGGGGCTGAGATGAATATACTTAGTTTTTACAATGGCATGCACTGTATAAAAGTCTTAATTTTCATAACTCACAACTCAACAAAGAGCACCAGTGATCCCAGATTATGGCTGTTCTACCTGCATTACTGATTTTATGAAGTTTTTATCAAATGGAAGTTGTTTTTTTGGAAAGACGTTTCTTCAACTTTTCATTATCCATTATATGCCAGCCTGAGATGAACTGATGTAAATGAACTTATAATCGATAATCAGTGGCTTCAGAAAATTTCAATTACCTTGTCTCAGGTGTTTTTCAGATTTCTTTTCAGTCAATAAGTCTCGTTCTAAGCACTTTACAACTCCTTAAATTGACGTAGCCAAAGACTATTGTGTAATGAAGACGAATCATCAACAGTTCCATTGAGAGACTTCATGAAATGTCTTCAGTTTTTATGAGCATCTCCATGGTAATTAGTGCATTTTTTTTTTTTTTTGATGAGATGTGAGGGCCAGATGTTTGTCGGCTTCCCCTCAGACGTTCTCCAGTGTTAATCCACTGCAGTCTCCCAAGTAATCCCATCAACCTCTTCTCCGCCACCGAACGAGAGCATAAATTACTTAAAGGCATTACTACTAGGGAGAGCATGGTGCTGCTTTTTATTCACACACACACACACACACACATTCGTTCACTCTTTTTCTCTCCCTGCAGCTTCTCTCCATGTCATCTAGTTATTGCCCTGATGTAACTATTGACATTGGATAAGCCGCAATGGAATATCAAGCTAAATGAAGTTCTCTGCTGGGTGGGAGGGATTGCTGGAAGATTAGCTTGTTTTGGATTCAACATTTGCAGTTGGAGACCCATAACCATCAAGAGGAGAAATGACAAGGTGTGAGGAATCAGCATTGTATGATGATTTCATGCTGAGCGAAGAGGGTAGTGTTTTCACACGAAACTCATAAAGAAGGATTAAAGAGATTACAGAGCAATGCCAGTCTCAGCGGGACAACACAACAATATAACCTCTATTTTTAAATTCATATCTCCCTGTTTGGAGTGAGAATGGCTTCAACATCACGGAGAGCCCTAACTTATCTCCAGCAATGGTTATGGGGAAAGAGCTATTATTACCCACTGTCTCCAAATGTCAGCGGGTCAATGACCAATAAGACTGTCAACAATGAAGAAAAGGAAACATCTTTAATGACTTTAATGACATTGCATTGTAAATACATAGACATAAATATGGAGTTGGTCTCCCCTATGTAGATAACAGCTTCCCCTCCTCTGGGAAGCTTTCCACAAGAGTTTGGAGTGTTTCTGTGGACATTTTTGCCCATTCGTCCAGTAGAGGTTTCCTTGTTTGACCTTCCACCACTGTTAAAAATTTTAAATTCTTCCCTCTCTTTTTCTTACATTTTTACATTTATTCATTTAGCTGACGCTTTTATCCAAAGCGACTTACAATTGCTAATAATGTCAGAGGTCGCACGCCTCTGGAGCAACTGGGGTTAAGTATCTTGCTCAAGGACACATTGGTGTCTCACGGTGGATTTGAACCTGGGTCTCTCACACCAAAGGCATGTGTCGCCATCAACTGCGCCATCACTAGGGCCCTATGATTTCCGTGAACACGGAATCGCGGACGGAATTGCGGAATTGGCCAATTAACGCGGAATCTAGTGTTAATGCGGAATTTCGTTGAATTTTACATACTTCTTTTGAAATACTGTTTTTGTGTGGGAGAAGAACGTATGTCTGGTGAAAATGCAGACCGGGGGAAGCAAATCTGGGCGACACAAACCCCCCAACCCGTCATTTCAGCTACAATGACTAAATCAAAACAATGAAAGCACGGCACTCCGTGGCTCTCCTTTTGTCGGCAAAAAGTTAAGAAACTTGACGCTATAAGCCGTCAGTGCCGAGCAGTTTGCACGTGACTTATGCAGTGTTTCCCACACATGACTAAAATAACAGTCAAGGGTAAAAAAAACGAATTCCCAAAATTTAAAACGGAAAAAACAGAATTTGGGAAAAAATAAAACGGATTTTGGGAAAAAATAAAATGGATTTCATAGGGCCCTATATCACCACCCCATATCACCTCATTCTTTTCATATCACATCACGTGCTAAATCTGCTTTTTTCTACCTCCAGAATTTTGCTCGTTTACATCCTTTCTTAAATGTCAATGATGCTGAGACCCTAGTTTAGGCTTTCATTACTTCCCGTCTAGACTTTTGTAATTCTCTCTTTTTCGGCTCACCCACTAGCCTGGTTAAAACCAAAACATTCTCAGTTGTAACTGAGATATGGTCTGGCAAAGCGTCACAGACAAATCATTTCCAGAGGGGCGTCACCAGCAGATGTCGCGGGTAGACATAAAACCAATCAGAGCGATGACGGAGATGATGTATGCAGAGCGGCGGCCGGCGGAGAAACATCTCAGAGTGTTGTTCTTTGCTCAGTTTTTAACAAAAAGGAAACGTTTAAATCACTTAACAGATGCGATAGCTGATTCGAGCGAGTGATGTTTGACGGCGGCATCCATCTTTGTAATGTAGGCTACAAAGTCTGCCTTCAAAATCCCAGCACTGTCGTCATAGTGTAAAGCCTGCCCGAACGTTTCTGATTGGTGCCTCGATTTCTGCGGACTGGAAATGGTTTGAATGAGCTCTTTGCCAGACTAACTTTCAGAGCAAATCTTAATTTGCCGGAAGTTGTCTGGGTTTTCCCAGGCTACTCACCCATCACAACACTAAACACCCATCTAAACACCGATCAATATATCCAGAACTCTGCAGCCAGGGTCCTCACACATACCATGAAATCCTCCCACATTACTTCTGTTTTACTCAGATTACACTGACTACCCGTTTGTTTCCATATGCATTACAAGGTGCTTCATTTGTGTGGTCAGGCACTGATGTTGGATGAGAAGGCCTGGGGTTGAATCCAGTCCGGTTCTTTCTCACCAAACTCACCCAACTATGTCTTTATGGACCTTGCTTTGTGCACTGGGGCATAGTCATGCTGGAATAAAAAAAGGTCTTTCCCCAAACTCTTCAGAAAATTTTGGAAACTTAGCATTATTCAAAATGTCTGGGTATGCTAAAGTTGAAGATTTTCCTTCGCTGAAAAGGAAACACCTGAAAAGCAGCCCCATACCATTATCCCTCCTCCACAAAACTTGAAAATCGGCACAATGCAGTCGGGCAGATAACGTTCTCCTGGATTCTGCCAAACCGAGACTCATCCTTAACCTGCCAAATAAAAAGAAAAGTGTGATTCATGACTCCACAGAACATGCTTTATGCTCCAGAACCCAGTGGCGGTGCGTTTGTGAGCTTGGTATTGTACTTGGTGATCTTGTACTTGGAATAAATAAATACTTTTGTCCATATAATAGTTCTGACTCAATCAACCTGTAAATGAATCTGTTCTCAAATAGCCTTACTGATTCATTGTTGACAGATTTATATATCTCTAGTTCTCCATCTCTTCTCCTATTAGTCTATTTTGCAGTTTATCTGATAGACAAGGTGCTGGAGCAGCGTTCCTCAGCTGTGGAGTTAGTTTGTTGAGTTTGAAGAGAAAACTTCTTGCCACCAGTCAGTGCTTGATGCGTGATGCTAACGAGTGCTGTTTCAATGAGTGTGCCTTCAGGCCTGGGGAAGCTTGGAGAGCATGCTGAGCTGTCAGACTACTTGTTTTGAAAGCCAAGAAAACACGATTCATTCTCTTTTCTCTCAAAATCATGCTTGTCACATATACAGTATGTTTACAGAGCAATCACCAGGCGACACTTCTCGCAATGTTCTTTTCAGCATTGCATCCTGTTGACTCTAAATGTAAAAGTGTCATGCTATTTTCAGCGATTTATTTTTCCTTCAGTTCACGCTGCCTGGTATGAATCTGTGCAGCTGTGCTCATTTGATTAAAAAGAGTTGTTCAGTCGCCAAACCCTAATAAGACAAATACAGTAGTTATATTCCAGAAATATCAAACCCCTCTTGGCAGAGAGGCAATTTGTTTTGTAATTTGAGGTTTGAAATGCGAGCTGGCGAAATCAGTGTTATTAACAAAATTATTGCTGTGAAAGGATGACACAACTGATTGAGGGAGTTTAACCCCTTTTTCTCCAGGACAAACGTGTTTGTGTGTGTGAGTGTTTGTTATTTCTTGAAAATGCATGTAACTTATGATATTTTGTTTTATAATCCAAATACATTGCGTTTCTACATTTCAATTGTATTTTAAATAAAATCCTGTTCTTTTTAACTTAATCTTCATCAAAAAATCTTGAAAAAAGTATCGCCGTTTTCACCAAAAACAACAACAACAACAACAAAAAAACAGCGCAACAGTTGTCAAGAAAAATAATAAGCACCAAATCAGAATATAAAAATCATTTCTGAAGGATCATGCGACATTGAAGACTGGAACAATGATCCTGAAAATTAAGTTTTTTCTTTACAGGATTAAACTACATTGTAAATTGTATTAAAAGACAAAGCAGTTTGAAACAATCTTTCACATTTTTTCCTGTTATTTTAATGTATTTTTGACAGCCTTGGTGAGCATAAGAGACATCTTTCAAAAACAAAAAGAAAATCGGTTTGTTAATTACACTAGTTAACTACTACATTAACTAATAATAAACTGCACGTATATAAAGCATTTATTACTCTTTGTTAATGTTCATTTCAACATTTACTAATACTCTATTAAAATCTTGTTAACATTTGTTAATACACTGTGAACTAACAATGAACAGCTGTATTATTATTGACTATCGATAAAGATGAACAAAAACAGTAACAAGTGGATTGTCCATCTTTAGTTCATATTAGTGAATACATTTACTGTATCTTACTGTAAAATGTTTTTAAATATTTTTTTTCTGGTCAAACTTTTCAATGGTTGGGTTTATATTATTTTCATAATTCCAGCACACACATACAGCTCATGAAAAAAAAAAAAAATGTATTATAGCATAAATTTCAGAGTAAATTTCCCACTTAAAATCTTAAAACTGGTCTAAGTTCACAATCCTTAATTCCTGCCTCCCAAAATAATTTGTAATATCAGAATTGATGTTATTTGAATGGATGGATCGCAGTAAAAGCACAAATGAATTAGCAAAAACAATTAACTGAAAAAGCATTTTCAAATAAAAAGATGGGACAAAGGAAAAGGCAGATGTTAGAGAAAAAGAGGAGAGGGGAGAGACTGCAGCAAATTGTTCGCCGCCCTGCCAAGTAATGATTCAGACCGCTCCTTCTGAGCCTTGGATCCACATTGACTGGTCATCTTAAATCAAGATCTTGTGCTTTCCCTGAATTGTGTGCTGCCTTTGCAACCTTGCCCTGGAGGAAATCAAACCAGCTCAAACCCCCCACCCTTCCCTTCAAGCTATCATCCCCCAGACCAATTCCCTCACGCAAATTATTGACAGCTCAAAATAATGGATTGCTTCACCTCTAAGCCTATCAGACGGTGACCGAGTCTGTCGGGCCAGTGATGTGGCGTATTTACACCTTGGCTCCATGCTGCAATGAACGCTGACCCTGCGTTGGGCGCCATGTTCTTTAAATGCTCACACTAAATCAATGACACGTGACACAGCAAGGCTATGGTTGCAGAAGAGCACTGTGGCAGAAATATGATGTTAAAACACTAGGGAGGAATGATCGTAGAATTCCAAAGTGGAGGCATTGACTGTGAATTTCTCGGAAGGTAGCGTTCACATGTCCATTGGTCGGTGGGAATCTAGTAAATGGCCATTGCAAGGCTGCATGTGAGATTTCGTGAATATAATTTATGTTCCGTAAAGTTAAATGTTGTACATGTTAAGATTCAACACTAGTCAAAAATATTTGCTTCTGAATCTTGTTCAATTGCAGGATGTTTCAATGAGTGTAATTGAAGGAAAATGGATATACTCAAGGCGCAGATTTGTTCCAGTAAAAAGACAATAGTTCTATTAGTGGAGAAGAGCTTTCTGGCATATGCTGAGGCTGGTTCATTTGTGCCATTGTGTGGGAGCAGAAGGCACAGATGTGTTGTGATGGGAGCGTGGTGAAGTAGTAGATGTGTCTGGGTAATTTGTCTATGATGAGTGAAATGTGACAGGCAGACTGGTAGGAGGGTTCACTCTCCTGCCTAGAAGGTACAGTGGGTGACTCTGTGACTTGCTTAAAGTGACAAGACACCGAACTACTGCTATGGAGAGAGCATTGGGCACTAAGGTGAGCATATTAGACTGTTAAGATTGGATCGGCAAGCATTAGAAACATTCAGTCTAATGATGTTGCTGTTATACGGATGTCAAATGTTGGTTCCGTCCATCCGTATAATTATGGAATCAAAAGTGAATTTATATCTTTAATACCATGCATTTTTTTTAAATGAACAGTTGATTTGTATTATGCTCTATGTTGGCAAGGAAGGGACCCTTCATCTAAAAAAAAAAAAAAAATAAACATTCAGGTTTTATATTTTTTCTTCCTGTAAATGGCCACTCAATGTGAGAATACTTATAGATCCAAAGACTTGTTTTGTTCTCAAGTCTCTAGACAATCATGTTTGTGTGTGGGTTTTTATTGATTTAATTGTGAATCGAGTCTCAATCTTAACCTTAATTTCTGCAAAAATTGGTCATTCAGAAATCATGACAAACATGATAATATTAATTATACAACCACTATTTACCTGTCAGTGTTCAACATTCAAAATTCACTTTCTTTGATCTAACTGCAGGCCTTGTATTCAAGGACATTTATTTAATGAGAACACAGTCAGCAGTCGTGTCTCATCATGCTTTTGCTTCACACTGTCTGCTGACTCAGGGTTTCATCTCTCCTCATTTACAGCTAAATTATCAAGTCTTTTGACTATAGAGGTAACAAGCAGTGTGTGTTTGATATTCTTTCAGTCTAAATTTTCAGTGTCTCATTTCAGACTTTACAGTGGCTCTACAGCCGAGCCAGCCAACCTGAGTCTATAGAATCATCATCCGCTAATGTTCTCGTTCCTCATTATACAGACACAGATGGAGCCACTTAATTTATGTTCCAACTGGTTTTCCATGCAGAGCTGTAGATATAATATAAAGATTAGGATCAGCCGAAGCCAAGCTTTCACAAGTTTGCTCTTATAACACCTCCAAATGTGCCCATGTGCACTAAAATAATTTTTAAAAAATCATAGTGATCAGTGTAATGTCTTGTTTTCCAATAAAAATATAAGTTTAGGGTCAAATTCTCACTACTAGTTGCTTATTAGCATGCATATTACTAGGATATTGGATGTTTATTAAAGCAAACAATAATGGCTAATTCTGCATGACCATATTACATCCGTTAATCCTACGCAAAACCTGTACTTAACAACTACATTAATTAACTATTAATAATCAGTAAATAGGAGTTTATTTGGAAAAGTTAGTTAAAAGTTAGTTAATAGTGAGAATTGGACCATAAACTAAAGTGTTACCAACATATATCCAAGTTTCATTTCAATTTATGTAAAGAATATTTCAAATAAGTCAAATAAATGTAAAATATTTTCTTTTTTTTTCATGGATGTGAGAACCTATCATTGACTACATAAATCAATAAAAAAACGAGCACAGTGTATTGGATCCTCTGGAGGCAAGTTGTAGCAAGAGAACTCAAGTGCAGTTTATTCAAACAATGACATACAACAGTATAAAAACATAACATAAAACAAAAACATGACGTGGCATGAAACAAAACCATAGACATGGACTTGCGCAACTGTGGTTGCAGAAAACGGTACTTGACAAAGACACATGACAAACATGAGGGCTTAAATACACAGACTAATGACTAGACGAGGGACACCTGTGAACAATGAACAGACGATTCACCAATGACAAGACACATGGCAGGATCACATGACAGACATGGAACATGACATGAACAAACCAAAACATGACAGAGACAAGACCAAATCGTGACGCACAGTAAGTAAAATAAAGTTAACTCAATATTTAAAGGAGAACTCCGGCGCAAAATGAACCTTTGGTCTAATAAAACATCGATACCTAGTCAACCGTTCTCTGAGATTTGTTTTCATGATAATCGAATGTAAAGCGTTTTATCTCTAAAAACTGTTTAGCAAATAATGCTAGTAATGGGGACATTTACTAAGTAAAAAGAAATCTCTAGTTTATACCACTAAAAAGGCTCAAAATAGCCCCACACTAACACAGTACCATAATGAGGGTCCCTACATGCAAAACAAAGCATTGAGAACTTTGACCGTTTAATAAGAAGATACTTTATAAAGACAGTTCACTTTATGTATACTGACAGGAGCCATCTTGGAAAATAGTCACGATAAGTCAAACCACGAAGGACGTGCTGAGTGATCTGAACTGTATGAATGGCGTTCGGGGATCGACTTATCGAGACTGTTTTCCAAGATGGCTCCAGTCTGTATACACGAAGTGATATGTTCTTATTAAACGGTCTGTACGCTTACAAAGTTCTCAATGCTTCGTTTTGCATGTATGGACCCTAGCCTGGTTTCATTGAGTCAACTGTGTTCAATAAATGTGATTGAAAACATATTATAATTTATCATGAATGCAACAGTATCAACCGATTAATTCCATGAATCCAGTATTAGATTAAATAAGGATTCTTAAACATTTGGATATCTGTAAAGTTCCTGATCCGTAAATACTTTTCATTTTTAAATGCGGTCAATATCATACATTTCAGTGTCTATGCAAGTGATTTTACATGTGGTAGAGCCACACTTTACGCACACAAATGCATACTCGTGAGATCAAGTTGGCTTCTCAAATAAATCTAGTTTCAAGGATGTTTAAGTGACAAGACAAAAATACTGACTAAGAGAATGATTTTATGCCCTACATATTGCTTGATAACTTCCTGCTTATTAATCTAAATCAGCATGTGTACCCCAATGGATGGTATAATTGTATTGTACTCCTGGTGTAAATTCTGCTGATTTCCCAGCAGAAATAAACGAGACCTCCAGTAGGACGTTTAATACTCTTAGCAGGAGCAGCAGCACTGTTGGACAGGCCTGATACTGCAGTACTGAAGAGCCCACGGCCAGGACCTCCACGCTGGAGCAGAATGTTAATTAAGAGAGTAGGAGGATGGATCACGCTGGCTAATTAGAGCGAGTAGATGCAGAGGGAGAAAGAGAAAGAGAGAGAGAGTAGCGCAGAAGAGTGTCCTTAACTGAAGGGTGTAAGTCTGGGGAGTAATTAGGATAGTAACACCCATGCAACAGATCAGAGAGGGAGAGAACGAAATACAAAGCTTGCCACCATCCACTCTTGGTATCCTGCCACCGTTTAAACAATATCTGCACCGCCTTATCCTATATTGCAAATGTCATTAGGCAAATTAGATATATCAATAGTAATATGCCACAGTGTTTAAGCAGAACTTCCGTATGGAGGAAGGCCACCTCGGGCCAGGCCTGGCTGCCCACAAATATGGCTTATTAATTGCATATTGATTGGCTGGATTCCACAGCATAGGAATCTACTAATGCATGATGACGCCTGCAAATGGTCCATTCGCTGCTCTCTGGCGTTTGAGGGTAAGAGAGAAGCTTTAGCAGGCATGTTGAGCTGGTATTGATGATTGAGTTAGACAGATTCATATATCTAGATTATAGGGGGTCGTATATTAAGGCCTTGTAAGGGTAAAGAGCACACAAGGTGAAATGGGAACTTCCCCAGTGTGGTCTGCTGAATGCCTTTTATATGATGTGAGTTTTAACCTCTTTTTATCCTTCATGGATGTGTTCAGTTGTGGGTCTTTTTTTTGTGTGTTTTGTCTGCAGTGATTGTATGATGCATATTGCATACAAACATAGAAAGTTCTGGCTGAAATGGCCAGTTCCAATATGATGTGAGTTTTATAATATACACTCACCTAAAGGATTATTAGGAACACCATAGTAATACTGTGTTTGACCCCCTTTCGCCTTCAGAACTGCCTTAATTCTACATGGCATTGATTCAACAAGGTGCTGAAAGCATTCTTTAGAAATGTTTGCCCATATTGATAGGATAGCATCTTGCAGTTGATGGAGATTTGTGGGATGCGCATCCAGGGCACGAAGCTCCCATTCCACCACATCCCAAAGATGCTCTATTGGGTTGAGATCTGGTGACTGTGGGGGCCATTTTTGTACAGTGAACTCATTGTCATGTTCAAGAAACTATTTTGAAATGATTCTAGCTTTGTGACGTGGTGGCTTATCCTGCTGGAAGTAGCATTCAGAGGATGGGGACATGGTGGCCATAAAGGGATGGAAATGGTCAGAAACAATGCTCAGGTAGGCCGTGGCATTTAAACGATGCCTAACTGGCACTAAGGGGCCTAGTGTGTGCCAAGAAAACATCCCCACACCATTACACCACCACCACCAGCCTGCACAGTGGTAACAAGGCATGATGGATCCATGTTTTTATTCTGTTTACGTCAAATTCTGACTCTACCATCTGAATGTCTCAACAGAAATCAAGAGTTATCAGACCAGGCAACATTTTTCCAGTCTTCAACTGTCCAATTTTGGTGAGCTCTTGAAAATTGTAGCCTCTTTTTCCTATTTGTAGTGGAGATGAGTGGTACCCGGTTGGGTCTTCTGCTGTTGTAGCCCATCCGCCTCAAGGTTGTGCGTGTTGTGGCTTCACAAATGCTTTTCTGCATACCTCGGTTGTAACGAGTGGTTATTTCAGTCAAAGTTGCTCTTCTATCATCTTGAATCAGTCGGCCCATTCTCTTCTGACCTCTAGCATCAACAAGGCATTTTTCGCCCACAGGACTGCCGCATACTGGATGTTTTCCCCTTTCCACACCATTCTTTGTAAACCCTGTACATGGATATGCATAAAAATCCCAGTAACTGAGCAGATTGTGAAATTCTCAGACTGGCCCGTTTGGCACCAACAACCATGCCACGCTCAAAATTGCTAGAATCACCTTTCTTTCCCATTTTGACATTCAGTTTGGAGTTCAGGAGATTGTCTTGACCAGGATCACACCCCTAAATACATTGAAGCAACTGCCATGTGATTGATTGAATAGATAATTGCATTAATGAGAAATTGAACAGGTGTTCCTAATAATCCTTTAGGTGAGTGTAATATACAGTGGTCAACAGTTAAAGTTATACATTAATTTTTAACAATACCAGTTCTTGTTTTAGGACAACTTTGATGACTTTTTTTTTGATCCACTTCAAATGTTGACTACTGTACTTTTGACTTTACTTACTGTACTCATACTTTTTAAATTGATTATTGTGCCCTCAATATTACAATCTATTCTATCTTGTGTAATTTCCCTTTAACAAACAAAAGCCAGTTCCTTAATGACATCAACCAGGAAGTGACACCTTTTTGGTGAGAAAACAGCAGCATAAACATTAGTGAATTATATGCTATAAATGTAGTTATGCTTAGTTTGTCTTGGTGATGATAACGCTAACTTTTAATCCCTCACCAAGCAATGGCTAACTAGCTTCACATTTCCATCCTGCTTATTGTATCGGCATGGTAAATATGGCCTTTAAACTCAAACATATTCAGTTTTATTTTTTTAGTTAGCATAACAAACCCTTTTGCGAATTCAGCTCACATCCCAGCATTCCTATCTGCATGAGCGAGAGTGTTTACACGTTAGCATCGGGCCAAAGGGAAGCTTTAGTCGACAGCAGATTGTTTCTTCTTTATCTGGCAGGTCTAATCCAGTGTGTGCGTGTGTGTCGGTGTTTGTATGTGTGTGTTGTGTGTTGACTCTCCATTAAGCCGGTCCAGAACTGTTTGCTTTGTTTATCAGGTAGCTACAGGCTCGACTCACTAGACACACAGCGTTCTGTCACTCTTACCCACAGTGACAATACAAAAGACAAGCGTCTCTCAAACAGTAACACAAAACCCAAAACATAACTGGAACTGGGGTTTTTCTGTACTCACAAACGCTTATATCAAAAGCCTAACCACATTGGCCCCCAGAAATACCTGGTGCCGTTAGCGCTGGTGCTTTATTTTGCTAATACTGTCTGACTGAGGCTTGTACAAGTAGGCAAACTGCCCTCGGGGCTCGATGCTGTCAGCGGTGCAGAGGTTGATGGGATTGGTCTGTCAGAGGAGTCATAGAGCAAATCAAGCTCATTCTTCAGCTCTCTATTACCTCTGAGGTAACCCGTTTACTCCCGAACCACCTCCTCTCTCTCCAGTGCCGCCCCATTCTCCATCTTCAGGACGCCACATCGCAGCCGCAAACACGATTCCGCCTCTGTGGAGTCATTTTTAACGCTCCCTTAGTGTCTCTTTTTGTCATCTTCTTTCTTATCCTCGCTCTGGCACGCAGACGCACATATATTTTCCCGCCGGAGAAGCCGCAATACGTACCGATATGAGCTAATAAAACTTATCCTATCAAACTTCATGTTCTTCCAAATCACTGCCAGAGGTTTCACTCTAAACCAATTGAAGGAGGATCTATATACCGGTGTCTTCTTTTTATTGCCATCTCCACAAAATGCCTGTTCTATGCTTTTCATTTGAAAAGTGTGGCAGGGAAAAGCAATTCCTTTTTCCTTTTATCTCTTGCCTCTGTCAGCCTAAGTGGAGTTGACACTCGAGTACATGCTGCAAGAGAGGCCAAGAAGAGCGTTTTAGCACTGAGAAGCTTCAGCTTGAGAGTATGAATGCGCAATACCTAGAGATTAGCCTTCACCTCAGAGATGCTGACATGGCAAAATTGACAAATAAGAAGTTTGCATTCGCAGCGCATTTGTTTTGGTGCGTGTCTGTGATGTGTTCAAGGATATTGCTGGATCAGATTTTTGCATCTCGTTTTTATCTTTGAAAATCAGAGTGTGTTTAGTTAAATAGCTTAGAGGTCTGAGTTTTTCTCATGCAGTCTGGAATGCATCACTGCATACACTAATGTTCAAATGTGTTGGGGTCGGTAATATGTTTAATGTTTTTTTTTATTTATTTGATCACAAATGCAGTTACTAAAACAGTAATATTGAAAAAAATAGTATTACTATTTTTTATTACTATTTTTTTATTACTATTTTTTATTACTACATCATTACCCCAGTCTTCAGTGTCAGACAATCCTTCAGAAATCATTCTAATATGCTGAATTGCTGCTCAAGAAACATTTCTTCTTATTATCATCAATGTTTAAAACGTGCTATGTTCTTTCTGTTTTAATGAAAATATATACAAAAGTATAATTTTCAAGTGTCTTTACTATCACTTTTGAACAATTTAATGCATCCTACCTTGATAAAAGCATTAATTTATTTAAATGTGTAGTTTAAATATGCTGCTTTCAAGTGACAGTATGTCTGAATTATAATTATATCATTGAGAAGCTTTCCCAGACTTTCGTGGTTGTCTGAAAACTCAACACATTTATCAAACTACATAAATCAAGAATAAAGTAGAGTTCTGGTATAAATCTGCAGATAATATAACATTAAGTTCAACGAAGCATGACGCTAAAAGTCCAATATCAAGTCTTAAAACATCTTTGCTGAATAAATTAATTAAATTGACATGGTGACATTCAAAATAATGTAAAATGTACTATTTATTCTTGATTGCTTTAATCGATTAAATTGATAAAATAGGAGAGGAAAATACATTTATACCACACTACATTTCCCATCACACCTGTTTGAGCATCACATGCTCTTACTTTGCTCTTGATTTTGCTTTTGTGTTAAAAATGTCCTGACAAAAGGGAGAAGAAATATTCAAATGTCAAAGCAAAATCACATAGTGAAAGTCTGGTGACACTTTTCTTTCTGTTGACTTCCATCAATATGACTTTTCAAAGTAGGGACTTCCCATCTGTGATCTAGTATCTGTACACACTCTCTTTATCGGGTCAGGTTTGTCACAATAAAGATAGTCTGAAATCAATATCTGAATGAAAATCTAAAAATACTTGTTGGAGATTTAGGGTGTTTAGAATTATCATTATCATTAGCTAAGCACAATAGAAGTCAACGGAAAGTCCTCAAGTGTGTGTGTGTGTGTGTGTGTTCTTGTTCAACCTTCCGAGTTTGAGGAAAGTGGTCATAAATATACAGTAGCATCTGTCCAATATCAGTCCTGTCCTGTCAGGTATGGATATCAGCCTGTTCCCCCAGACAACCTCTGATCTACCCCAGCAGAGAGACACTTCCCAATGACCAGCACAGATGGATTTGCATATGTATAAATCTTAAAGTATGGAAATGCTTTTAAAAAAAAAAAAAAAAAAAAACTTTTCTCCTTGTCACACCATATGGTGAGAATTTCATATTACACTTAAAATCGTATCCTTTTTTATGCAATTAAAAGGATTTTGTAGTGTTTTTCTATGTACAATGTCATGAATTTTTAGATTTACTACACTTCATAGAACCATAGTTCAGCCCCACTTCCTGTCACTCCTTCTAAACAGGAAGTGACACTTCAGGACATAGTTATAGATGGTACCTATTTTTCTAGCCTAGCTTCAGTGGGCAAGTGATAGAGAGAGTGAATCAGTATGTCAGTGTCAGAGGACGCTATGGTGACAAGCACTCTAAAGATGAACGGTTGTGCTGTTCTAAGTTTAAACTAAGTTCATTCATTTCTCAGTAGAATTTCAAGTACAGGCACTTTTTTTGTGTGAAACATGTCAAAGTGCCACCCAATGTCTCTATCGGAGTTAAGATTAGGAATGCAAATATCTATAGCAAACTCAAAACCGCTTTGTTTGGCCCTCTGAAAATGAAAAAAAAAATAGGAATCAGATGTTAATATTTATCCCTAAAGCTGTTCCTGAGCAGTACAACCCAAAATGTACACAGCACATTTTACTGAAGAGTCTTTACAAAGACTACTTACCACTGTGAAACATTCTGCTCAAGTTGTACTTGCACAGATGGCTCTAATCAATCGGCTTGATCATCCGCATTTTCAGAATCCGACTCAGGCTTGAACTAATACGATAAAACATACTACATTATTATTAACTGTGTTTACAATTGCTCAACACCTTGGAAGCTGAAGTTCACCATTATGGTAAGCGGTGTTACATTTCTGACACATGATTTGAGGTGTTTGGATAATCAAAAACACTGGGTCAGCTGGCCAACCAGAGCGCATTGAGCTTTTCAGAAGAATGGGCTTTGTAGAAATCAGTGCGTTTCAGACAGACTGGGAATAGAGCTGCAATGTACCGGATGTGATAATTAGTGTTTCTTTGAATATTAAAGCATGTCAACCTATTTTATTACATCCAATAAACTAAATAATGAACTTTTAGAATAGCATCATGTGACCCCATTAATATGTTAATTCATATTATTATTATTATTACTTTTTTGGGGGTGTTTGGGATGTGTAGTTTGCTTTTTACAGCGCATCATTTGAAATTATATAAATACAGATGATTTTATAACATTATTTCACTGTTTAGCCGAAAACTTGGTGACTCTTTATGGCTTGATTTTCATATTAAAATGGTGCATTCACACTGGATGCGAATAGCGCATCAGGCGCGGATGATTTCAATGTTAAGTCAATGCAAAGACACGTTACGCGTGTAAAAAATGCAGCGCGAATGAGGCGTAGCGCATGGTGCGGTAGGCGTGAATACGAATTGAGCGTCTGCCGCATTAAACGCGAATGATGTAGTTAGTGCTATTTGTGCATTCATGCGTTTGACGGGAATTCGCGACTGCCGCCCGAGTTGAAAAATCTGAACTCTGGCGTCAATTCGCACTGCGTTAACCAATCAGGAGCCTGCTGCTTGCTCATGTGGTGAAGGATCTGGATGCTTCAATAAATTATTTTGTAATATGACTAAATGCCTGGTGTGGTTCTAATGCACAACAAAGCAAATATTTTATCACTTAAAACTTTATTTCATTATACGAGACTGAAATAATTTTTGTATTGAATGTTATTTATTCCATATCTAGATTATATGAAATATTTTTATGGTGAAAAGACAACCAACATACATGTGCAGAAGTGTCTGGACGTGACAGAGAAAAAAAATCACAGGACAGGTTAATAACTTTTGGAGGCTGGCTCTATGTATCATCAAAACAAATGACAGATTAGATGGATGAGAGCGAGGGTGATCCTCCCTCAGATGCGGGACAACAGGTCATCAAACTGGGCGCGGGACAGGCGGAAATCCCGCTGACAGCGACCGTCAACCAGTGCAGCTCCTGGAGCGAGCAAATGGTGATACTCGCCAAACAGTTCGCCTCTGAAAGGTCTGGTGGACACACATATACGGCGACGATGATCCCCACGCCGCTGTTCTGCTCTCCAGAGAAAATACAGAGCGGTAACTCTCTCGATGAATGCTTGATCAACATAAAAAAGATGGCCGCCAACGGGTTTCGATTCTGACGCGCGTAAATTTCGCTTTTTTTTTTTTTTACGCGTATCAGTTTCACTCTTGAACCGCGAATTAACACAACACGGTAGACGTTAATATTTCGACTTTTAGCGCGTAAATTTCGACTTTTTTTTTTTTTACGCGTATCAGTTTCACTCTTGAACCACGAATTAACACAATGCGGTAGACGTTAATATTCACGTCCGGTGTTAACGCACAGTGTTAACCAAAACTACACTCTTGCCAAAAAAACCTGGCACATTTGTATAAAATGGTAATCTGCAATTGTTATCTTAAAGAACTATTTCTACTTGATTTAACCCAAGAAAAAAAAAATGTGCATGTATGTATTTAGATGGATTCAGTGATGTTAAATAATATGTTTTATTTATAATCAGTAATAGTAATAAGTATAAATATATAAAAAGTAATACGTTACTTTTTTCAGTGTTGTTGGCCAGCCTTACTAGCTAGGTTATATGTCGAAACGCACCGCTATGTTTAACCTACTAGACCAGCACCAAACCAGCATGAACGACATGCCGGTCTTTTCAGAAGGGATTGCAGCATTATAGAGCAAAAATGGTTGGAGGAAGACTGTGGAATGAGCTTTACTAGACAGCTGGAGATGGCTGTAAATATCTTTCTCAATTTCCGTCCATCCATCCATCCCTCCACCCACCACATGTTTCATTTGGCGGCCGCTTTTCTTGAGGTTTCCCTGATGGATCTCTCAACAGCTGCAGCCAGCCCAAACCTTCTGTCTATGAGTATTGAATGAAACGTGTCTCAATATTGAGCTCTGTCAGAGTTCACCAGTGGGCACGTGGTCAGCTGTAGCTACAGACTTCATTATGCATACACATTGATTGCTGCAGATTGTGCCGCTGGCATACTTGCCTGAATTTGCTGTATGTTTTTTCTTCACTCTTTCAAAGCAGTAGAGAATTATGCCGGTCATGTCTATAATCTCAGCAGGAAAGAGAAATGATATCTGAATTATAAAGGACTGTAGACTCTGTCCTTTTAGAATATATTCATCTGTATTGTGTGTTTTTCTTGGAATCCTCTAATCCTCTAGTTAAGCTATAGGAACATTACTGTTACCATTTCTTTAAATGCAGTTTTAACAAAAAATCACCCATTTTGAATGGAACTAAGGCTTAAAGTTGCAGTATGTAAAAATGACTAGTGATTGAAATGGATCCCCGCCCACTCCTCCAGATTCGACACTCATGCTGGTTGCCAGTTTGAGAACACGCAACAGGATTGAGCGCAATGGACAATTTGTCCACCTGTGTCCACCAAAGCGTTTTGTTTTTTTTTGTTTTTCAAACAGCTGGCGTATTTGGCTGTAATTTTTTTCAATGGGAGCGGCGCATTTTTAAACCACCAGAAGCGCTGAGCATTCTGCGTTTTCTATCCGTTCGCCAAGGGTTTAAGAATGTTCGACTATAGGTAAAACACTGCGCTCATCACTGTCACTTTTTACCCAGCCGTCCAATCACAGTGTAGGAGGGGCGGGACAAATATCACACAACCAACCGTCACATTCTGCTTGTATAATGTCAACAAATGACAACAAGCACATACATTTTATAGAAACAACACTAAAACGCTCTCAAGCGCCCACAGCTTGATGATGTTTTCAGCTAAAAACACTTTGGTGGACTCGCAGCCTTTACACTGTTAGTTAAGTTGATTTATCAGAGTTTCAGTGTGCCTCTGGACATAGAGCTTTTAAGATGGATTCTGAGGCTCTTTAGGTCCAACGCATTCTCATCCTAGGGCATCATATAACTGACACTTTTGACCATGCGTCTAAATCCGACGCACATGGCAACCTTTAGTGTCAGTTACTGTAGATGACGTGGGTAGGTTTAGACCACTAGGAGGCGCATCTCATATTGACGCTAAAGGGTGCCATGTGCGTCGGATGTTGACGCATGGTCAAAAGCGTCAGTTAGATGACGCCTTGGGATGAGAACGGGCTGCAGGTCGAATAGAAACTGCGATCCCTGACCTAGTTTGTTTGCTGACTTCCATTGGTACAATACACTGTGTTTTCCGCCGGCTGGCAACACAGGTTGTCGAAATGCTATTGGGTGAATTGGCAGTGGGCGGGTTCACACAGACTAAAACAAAAACGGACATTCCGACACATATTTCAAAGTAGAATAACTGGCTGTAAACTAGTTTTTTGGAGAAAAAAGTATGTCAACAGAATGTTTCCAAAATATCTGCAAACATATTATGGTATTTTTATTTGGGCTGTCAGTTAACGCGTTATTAACGGCGTGAACACAATAATTTTAAGGGCGTTACTTTTTTATTGCGGGATTAACTGTGTTTTTGGCCTAGCAAACTTTGTTGTTTTTTTCAACACGCTTTTGCAACAGGACGTGGCGCTGCCCATTCATTTCAATGGACATTTTGTTGCTTCATCGACCAAAGCTCAAGCGGATCTAGCTAGACCGGAAACAAAACAGGCACGACGACACACTCTTGTTTGGGTCTGCGAGCCGGCCAAATAGTAGGTTAACGTTACGTTTTGAGTGAATGACGATTGCGAGACGCTGAAATGGACGCCAATAAGATTCTGAATTGAAAGTTTATCTTTAAAAAGTTGCCAAATGGTTCCATTGATGAGGCCAAAGTGATCTGTGTGTTTTGTCGTTGTAAACCGAGCTATCAACATAGCAGCATGTCCAGTCTGAAACACCACTTGATGATGGCAAAGCACACAGACACACACACAGCTGATGCGAATTCTCCGCCACCTCATCAATATCAGGACCTCGTCAGTATTTCTTTTACTCTTTTATTGATGGACTGTGTTAACATTGTGTGAGAGATTATTTGAGTGAGAACGTGAGAATTTGAAATTGAACACAGTATGCCAATGTTGTTTTCCAAACTGATCTCATGAAGTAGCATGTGTATGACACGCCAATTCGTATTTCCATTTTTGCCGTGCTATCAAGACGCATAATCGCTTTTCAGCGTGTTTATGAACACCGTTGACTTAACGTTATTACTGTATATATAAATATATGACTTACCTCAACCCCGTCCCTAAACCTAACCGTCATTGGGGTTAATGGCATTTATGACTGTTCCCTTACCATCCTAGGAAAAAAAAAAAGATCGCTCCCCAGATGTAGATCTACAATTTGCTTCGTTTCGCGCGGACATTTGACGACGTGGCATCACTCGGACGTTAATGGCGTAGACATACATGCATACACGCGGATACATGCGGATAGCTCAAAATGCGTAGAGATAGCACGCCACTTGACTTGAAAGTGGCGTGTATGTTTATGCAAAAGTCATGATGTCATGTTGTGTTTTCAATAAAAAAAACTTTTGCACAAAGCAAGCCAATCCACTTTTCCATCTAGATAAGAGCATTAAAATGGGACAAAATAATGTGAAGACATTTAAAGAATAGTTAAAAATGTCCAATTAATCGCGAGTGTCGAAATGCGATTAATCGCGATTAAATGTTTTAATCGTTTGACAGCACTAATTTTTATGCTTTAGTACAGTCAAAAAATTACATACAGCACCAACTAAAATGACTCACTGTATGTTCGAAATAGATTACTCCATAATAATACCCAGCATTCAGAGATGTTTGCTGTTTTTTTTTCTTCTCAGTTTTATAAATTACAGCACTGGTTGGACTAGTATTCTGGTGTTCGACCATTGTGTGGCTTGTTCTTGTTTTGTTCTATTTCAATTTCAAAGCCCAACACGGCACGGCTACAAATCCTCCCCTTAGCTATGTTTAACAACAATGAAATATTCCACCACAATGTATGTGACGAATCAGAGTTTAAGACCCTCTTCTTGGGAGCAGTAATACATTTTGCGTACATGGCTGGCCTACTGTGATAGAGAACAAAGTGCCTGAAGTGTGTCAAGCTTTTCTCTTGGATGCATCCGTGCCCGTTACTCTGCGTTCATTGCAATATTTAAATGTGCTCAAATCTGAAATGCTTATTTATTCCTGCCCTCCCCTCTACAAAAAAAAAGAAATCCATTTTAGCTGAGTGCTTCATATATCCCGGAGGTAAGGAATAGTGATTGCTGGGCTGGACATGGATGCATTATGCATGAAGTTTCCCATGTCTCTCTATCTCACCCTACCCTTCAGCACAGCTGTAGTATTTTTTATTTTTTTTTAAATGAGAGGGCGACTGAAAGAGAGCAAGAAACGGAGAGAGAAGGTGAAGGATGGAATCTCTAACTTCATTGAAATAAGGAAGTGTGCGGTTGGAAACGGCTCCTGCTGCGCAATCCTTCATACTGTCTAATCTATTGCATTCAGAAATGACTAGGAGAGCTGTAAGTCATTGAAGTTGCCCTCAGTCAAGGACAGAAGCACTAGGTCTTCTGGACGGCCCTGCAGGCAACAGCACAGGTGTATGTGTTTTTGTGTGTGTGGGGATCAAGAGATATCCGACAGATGGTTGGAGGTGGTTTATTCACAGCAACAGATTTGTAGTATAGCAGAGCTTGGCATTCTCATAGGGACTAGTGGAGATGAATTATTTATACGTCATGAATTATCTGCCAGGGAACAAACCTTTGGAACGCTGTTCCCTTTAATTAGGCAAAAGTGGCCAATAGTCACTTAATGATACATTTAGTTGCATTAGTGGCCGAATTAGTGTCTTACCTTAGATCAGTGGATCTCAACCGGTTTTGCTTCAAGGGCCAGATTTGACAGTGGGCATCAGGTGGTGAGCCTTTAAAAAAAAAAAAAAAAAAAGAAAGAAAGGAAAGGAGGCCAGATTTGATGTGTACTGCTGGGGGCCGGATACCTCTCCTTCATTTTTTATATGTGGACATAACTGCATAATTTGTAAATTATGCAAGGTGGGCAACATATAATATAATTTAATAGACAAGCTCTGGGCAATTTGATATTCATCCTCGGGCCATAATTTGCTCGTGGGTCAGGCTTTGGACACCCCTGCCTAATGCAGTACTGAAATTATCAAACACATGTACTTAGTTTAATAATATTGACATTAACCACATAGACTCATTAATATGCAATTTTGATTTCTAAATGTCTTACTTTTTATAATCACTTACAAATAAAATGAAGGAATCAATTAACAATAATGTATATTTTTAAATTAATAACTTTTCATATATATATATATATATATATATATATAAGAAGTGTTCAGATGCAAAAACCTCTAAATGCCATTTGAAATTTTCTTCTAGAATGATCATTTTTATCAAGCTTGTATATATTTAAGTTCAGTGATTTCTTTTTTGATCAATTTATAATTTCTAAATTAACCATTATTTACAAACCAGTTATTTAGGAGTTGTCATTGGTTCACACGATCATTTAGAAAGTGCAAGTAAATGATTAATAAAGTATTTAAATGTACATTCATATATATTGTTATTTAGACATGTTGTAATAGTTATTCAGTGTGTTAATACATGCTTTATTAACGTGTATTATTAACATGTGAAACATATTAATTCACTGGGGGTTTTAACCAGAATTGAATGTGGTTAACTGGTTCTGCCCAATCTGGATGTCTAAATGCAGTGAAGTGAACAAGTTCTTAGTTATTTTTTTGTGGTTGTGTTCTATTGTGTTTTGAAAAAAGGTGGGCCAACCTTTGACCTGACCTTTGATTGGTCTGCTAGATTGCACTGCAGAGAGAGGCAGTGACTCAGGCTTTTTTGACAAGTTGCTTAGTAACAGAGTGATGTGGCCTCCATACAGTCTAAATGCGGCTCTCTGCCTCACCTGCTTCATGCTCCCTATAGAGAAAAACAGAGGAAGTGTTTTTGTAAGCTTACTGAAAGCCTTTATTACTGAAGCCTTGTTCCATGGCCATCACTTTGTTTTAAAAAGTTGTGGGGTCTGTTGTGTTGGGTGGGTGCTCAGATGTGTAGATTACAAAATGGTGAAGGCTTAGCTCATGAATATTAGTTAGGCTATTATGCACTAAAAATGAAATCTAAATCATTTAAATAATTTTAATAATTAGTTATGGAAAAATATTGGTTAAAATAATTTAATGCATTTATTCCACCTGACCCGCAACAGATCTACGTAGTTCATCTTACATTTAATATACAATATATATTTTGATTTGTGACAAACATGATGCAGGTCAACATCAGCTGCATGATATAGCCTAATGCAGTTACAATACCTCTAAAATTCAAGATATCAGAGCAAAAATGCCCCTGTACGAGTTTTTGTCTCATATATAGGTTAACTCAAATCTTCCCTTCCTGGCAACAATTTTAAAAGGTTTTGTTGCATAATCACCTTTCTGTTCGTAATCTTTTTTTTAGCAGTTTCAATCTGTTTTTTGAAAATTTCATGGCACTGAAATGCCTGTTTAAATAACTTACTAATGACTAACTTTTGGCCTCTGATGCTGGATCTCCTACTCTTCTTATTCTTATCCTAGAATAGTGGTGCATGGATCATCCTCTTTTACTTAATTGGCATGAAACAGTTTTGTGTATTTCTTTCACTGTTTAAACTCATTTAGACCAAACGCAGACAATTTGTTGCTTAAATAGGTCTGATATTGGATCAGTTTCTACTGAGTTTCTACTGGAATCCCTCACGGCTCAATTTTAGGACCCTTACTTTTTAGTCTTCACTTATTTCTACTTTGCCAACTTTTACAAACTTATAGATATTAAGTATCACTTTTATGCCGATGAGACACAGATCTATATTCATTGTAAACAAGTGAGGTTGTCTCATTGCTCACTAAATATACTGTATTTCTGAGATAAAATCATGGATGGCTAATCATTTTCTTTGCCAAACAACAGTGTTTTAGAAGAAATTAAGGAATCTAGGGAATTTGTCATTCATATTTGACCCTCATGTTTAAAATGTTTTAAAGATATTGCAAAATTGTGTCCAATGCTATCAATTTCAGTTGCAAAAACGTCAATTAATTAGTTTTTTTTCTCACATTGATTATTGCAATTCGCTTCTGGGCAAATCATTGCATTGGCTACCAGTTAAATTCAGAGTTGATTTTAAAGTTCTTATGCTCACATATACTTCACAGACGGGCTCTGGAGTTTTAATCTCAGCTTTTAAAACCACATAATCCTAACCGGTCTTCGCCCCTTTTTTTAGCATAGTATGTTGGTTGTCCATCAAACACGATGCTCTGTTGGGTTACAGAGCTTTTCGTATTGTTGCTCACAGGTGAAAACAACTTCCAGTTTTTCAAATTAATGAAGAAGTCTCATATTTGAAACATATTTGAAAACATTTATTTTTTAAGTTCTCTCACTGTTGCATTGTTGATTTATGCTTAAATACTCCATTGTTCTATTTTTGATTTATTTAGTATTTTCCTTGTATTTTTAGCTTTTAATGCTCTTCGAGAAGCTCCAAAGGTGCTGTAGAAAATAAAGTAATTATTATTATATTTTATATACAATATTGTCTGTTTTTGCTATTTTTTTTTCCCAAAGTCTGAGCAGATCTGTGTTCCAATCATCATATTTTGCGGTCCTTGGCATAAAAAGTGGTAATATGTTTTGTGTTGAGTATAAGTAGTTCTGATCCAGATACCAGGGTTTAAAAGCAATAGATTGGAGTGTGTGCTGGAAGAACATTGCCTTTGTCACTTTCTGCCATGGATTACATCATCAACAATCACTCAGAAAAAAGAAATGACAAATTCCAGAGCCAGATTGGCACTTATTTTAACACGCATGAAATAATGGCAGTGTGTTGTATTGTATTAGAGACATTCCTGCCTTAAACTATTTCATAAAGTGGTGTGGATAAAATAAAAAGTGATGTGGACATTGCCTTCTCGTCAACACCATAAGTGACGTCTATGGTTGTTAAATGAAAGGACAACAGAAGAACAAATCAAAAAGATACTGTATTACAAAAGAGAATGAGAAAAACAGATGCATAAAACAAAAACTAAATTGATAACAGATTGAAATAACCATAATGTAGGGGAAAAATAAGAAGTTTGTGGCAGAAAGTTGACTTTTAACCTGACCTTTGAGAAAACTCTCCTGGTTTCTCACACTTTCTCTCCTCCCCTCCTCTTCTTTTGCCAAACTGTCACATCGTATTAGCAACCCTTTCTCAGCCTTGCCCAAACGTCTCTGCCGAGGAGCAACAACACATAAATTAATCAGCAGAGATCCGTCAGATAATTCTGATCAGGGTCTGAGCCAAAGAAATCTTGCAGCATGAGAATACCATGTAAAATAAAGTAGGATAGCGCATACTTTGATACAAATATGAATACATTAATTTCTATCACCATCTCTGTAAGAGAGGAGCCATGCATAATGAATATGGTGGCAATCTACTCTATAGAAACTATGTTAATCTAGGTTCAATAAACTCTGCCAGTGTGCGTGCAAGAAGAGGTTCCCGGTGAGCTGTAGTGCTTATATAGATACTGCATCCGAAATCACACATCCATACTATATACAGTAGTTGCGAAAAACATTGTTTCAAAAAAAGTATGTTAGAATTCAGAGAACTCATTAAAGAGTCGGCAAAAAAGTACCTGGAAGACCTTCTACTTCCGGCGAGATTCTGAAGTGTGCATACAATGGTATTTCATGAGGCCCTGGGAGAATGGCAGGATTTGTGAATGGCAACCAAAGTCCCTTTCAATGATGCGATTCAACTGACGCTGGTAGATCACGTGACTAGTGCAGCATGGTGAAGTCTGGTTTGTGCCATTTCCTTATCCCATAACTATCCCTAATAAATTGGCTATATATATATATATATATATATATATATATATATATATATATATATAGACCATTTCACAAGATGTAAACAACACTGGTCTAGAAACACTTCCTGTTTCAGTTTGTAACTGTTTTCTTTATTTTACATGTAAAGAAGAAATCTTAAAGATGTTTGTTTAACTTTTTGATTCAGTTTTAAATGTTCTGTTGGTTGTATTTTATCCCAGCTTTTATATAGTGTTAAAAAACTGAAACAGGAAGTGCTTCTGGACCAGTGTTGTTTACATCTTGTGAAATGGTCTATATTTGTATGGACTTTAGTATTTAGTTTTTTTTTTTTTTTAAAGTAGTTAAATGCAGTTACAGTTGATTTAACGTTCTCCAAATAATCCAAATAAAAGTAGGTTGAGTGGCCAAAGCAATCATTTTTCATTTTTTTAAAAAACGTTGTTATTATTGTTTGAGTGTTTTAAGAAATAAAATTATAAATATAGTTTGTTTACTTATTAAAGGTCCCATTCTTCATGTTTTTTGAAGCTTTCATTGTGTTTACAGTGTTCATGTTTCGCATGTAAGAAAACCCAGTATTTTTCACACAATTTACTTATCTGTATAAAGTCAGAATTGTGAGATGTAAACTCACAATTGTGAGAAAAAAAGTCAGAATTGTGAAATAAAGTCACACTTCTGTCTTTTTTTTCTCACAATTGCGACTTTTTATCACCCAATTCTAACTTTATATCTTGCAATTCTGACTTTATATCTCACAATTCTGACTTTTTCACGCAAATCTGACTTTATATCTCACAATCATGCAATTCTGTCTTTATATCTCACAATTCTGACTTTATAACACACAATTGCGACTTTATATCACGCAATTCTGACTATATCTCGCAATTCTGACTTTATATCTCGCAACTCTGACTTTATAACTTGCAATTACGACTCTTATATCACGCAATTGTGACTTTTTACCTCGCAATTCTGAGAAATAAAGTCAGAATTGCAAGATATAAACTCGCAATTGTGAGATAAAAAGTCACAATTATTTATTTTATTTTTATATTCAGTGGCGGAAAGTTCCATGGTATACAGCTGTTTTCACACTGTAAAAAAATGTTCATGATTTGTAATCACAACATTTTTCTTTTGTCAAATCAACTTAACTTATGTAGTTCATATAACATAATATTTTGAGTTTCTGATGATTAAATCAATCTCCTTCATTTTATTAACTCCATTTTTCCATTTCAATGAACTTAAAATTTAAGGCAACCACGTTAAGTTAAACCAACAATATTTTTTTACAGTGCACTGTCCAAAAAACGGCCGATGACTTCCTTGTTCAATGAAGTCCCTCCTTCAGAAAAGCGTAACGATTTCTGATTGTGCCAGCAGTTCCTGTGTTGTGATTGGACAGCAGCTTATCGCACGTTGCCCGGAAAGGTCACGGCTCTTACCATAAATCGGAGATGCATGAGCTGATTGTTCTTGTAAAAATGTCAAACATATTACCATATCAATTTGAGTCTGAATCAGACCCGGAGAACATAGATGAAGAGAATCAATTAGAACCTGTGGACGGAGATTAGTCAAAAAAAAAAACTGTTCTAATTACATCACTAAAAAAGGAAGTAGAGGGATGTAGTCCAAACCGGACGTTCCCTGTAGGCTTTGAAAGGGGACTTCTGTTAAATAAAATATCTCACTAGGTATTGAACTTTGAGCTTTATAATTTTACAGGTATTATTTATGCTCTAACAGCAACATTACACACTAACTAAAGTTTGAAAAATGGAATCGCGAAGAACGGGACCTTTAAATGTAGTTACATTTTTTTTTGATTTGATGTTTGTGCAGTTACTTTTTACATGTTTGAATGTCACCTCCTTCAATAAACAGTCTGTATAAAAGCCCCTGTAATATTTTCCCGAAAGACTACTGTGCCCACCCCCCATTTTTGACAATGATTGAATCAGTTTCCAGACTTGACCCCAATCAGCCTCAGTCTCGGGGCACTGACAGCCACCCCCCACCCATCAACCCCTTACACCTGTCAAACCCCTTGTCTATTTCCTCTTTACATAATGGCAGTCATGAAACCCACTGTGCAGTAATGAGGCCTGTCTGCTTTCTGAGGAGATCTGAGAAGATCCAATTGTGTCCAATGTGGACTCGTGCATTTTCTGTAAATCTGCTTTGAAACGATGTGTATTGTGAAAAGCACTATACAAATAAATATGAATTGAATATTTTTTTTTTCTCTGCTTTACACACACACACACACACACACACCATTTTTAACTGTTATAACTCAGCTGAAGGGGTTAAATTTATATTGGCACTACACACACACATAGTTATGTGCACATTCAAACACTTTTAAGACTTCCCATGCCACCAGCAATAACAGAATGATTAGATGAGTTTGCGGTTGTCTACTTTGCCCTGCGGGAGCAGATTCACATTGGTGTTTCACATTGATTTTTGATGAATATTGTTTTTCTTCGCCAAAACAAACACCATATTTTTGTGAGTTTTTCCCGAAGTAGTCGGCTTGTGACAGCTGGTGGGCTAGTCAAAATGCAGACCGCTTTGAATTAGCTGATTGCTTTTTGAGTAGAGTGAGCTGGAGGCTTGGATAAGGATCTCTCGCTGTGTGACTTTGTGCCAGAGAACCTGTGGCATTGAAACAATATATTGTTCGTCACACTTTTTCCTAACACAGACAGTGTTTGAAATAATGGTTCTGAAATCATCTTAGACTTGCTCAAATGTCTCTCATGCCACTTCCTGTTTCCTTTACAGACGTTTCACATTTAAATGCACATTTGCACACTCGGGCATGCATGTTGTCTCTTCTGGTATTGTTACTGTTACTGTAATGTGAGAGTTAAATTGCCAATGCTAGTGACTCTGATTGGATATTGGATGTGCTCTGTTTGGAATGGAGAATATTTATTCAATTCTAATGAACGTTAAAAATAATTTAGTAAAATATGCTGGTAAATTAGATTGACAGACAGGCAGACAGATACAGAGACAGACAGACAGACAGACAGACAGACAAGCAGAGAGAGGTATGTTTGGAGCACAATCTCTGTCATGGATGGATGGATGGATGGATGGGTGGGTGGGTTGGATGGATTAATGGATGGATGGATGGATGGATTGGATGGATGGATGGATGGATGGATGGGTGGGTAGGTGGGTGGGTGGATGGATGGATTTTGGGTGGATGGGTGGGTGGGTGGGTGGGTGGATGGATTGATGGATGGTTGGATGGGTAGGTGGGTGGTCGGATGGATGGATTTTGGGTGGATGGATGGATGGGTGGGTAGATAAATTGTGGAGCTTATAATATGACAAAATGATTTGAATTTGAATTGTGTAAATTTGAATTATGGACAAGTGTAATCTACCAAAAATGAATATGTGGAAGTTTAAATAGTTCTGAATTTGATTTCTTTAAACAAATATTGAACGTTTGAAATTTAATGAATTTAAATGTTTTTCATGGCTGAAGTTTATAGACATGTTTTTTTTTTTTTTCAAAAAGCTATTTAGTCCTCAACTGCTGCAGTTGCACAGAACATGTTTATTGCAACTACATAGTAAAAATGTATTGGCTACATTTAATCTTTTTCTCATCAATCAACCAGACTAACCAATGACTTGACATCATGCCTTGTTACTACTTTGCAGGCTGGTGGTGGTGTAATGATGTGGTCGATGTTTTCTTGGCACACTTTAGGCCCCTAATGGCGCTTTTCCACTGCATAGTACGGTACGGTTCGGCTCAGTACGCTTTGACTCGGTGTGGAACAGTTCGGATCGCTTTTCGTTTCCACTGCAGTAGTACCCCTTCAAAGTGTGTGGGACTGATCGTTATTTGCGCGCGCCTCTACTGCCATGACATCATCTTAAAAGCGCCACATTTTCAAACCCACAACACAGGAACAATGGAGACTATCGAGGGGATGGTGTTCCTGATTCTCGGTATGTGGTTGTTTTTAACTGCTAGACGGAAAAATGTGTTTAAAATGAGGCTGATGGCAGCAAAACAAAAATACTGCTAAACAAGTGTCTCGTGTCACAAATCCAATGACGCTAGTAGTGACGCTGGTAGTGACGATTCTGTCTGACCAATCAGTGATCTGCAGTGTTTCACGTCACATTTTAGTACCGGTACGGTACGCTTGGAACCTCAACAGACCAGGTACCATTTAAAGCGACCAGAAGCGAACCGTACCATGCAGTGGAAAAGCACCACAAGTGAGCCGTACCGAACCGAACCGTACCGTACTATGCAGTGGAAAAGCGCCTTTAGTGCCTATGGGGCATTGTTTAAATGCCACGTTCTACCTGAGCATTGTTTCTGAGCATGTCCATCCTTTTATGGCCACCATGTACCCATCCTCTGATGGCTACTTCCAGCAGGATAATGCACCATGTCACAAAGCTTCAATCATTTCAAATTGGTTTCTTGAACACGACAATGAGTTCACTGTACTAAAATGGCCCCCACAGTCACCAGATCTCAACCCAATAGAGCATCTTTGGGATGTGGTGGAATGGGAGCTTTGTGCCCAAATCTCCATCAACTGCAAGATGCTATCCTATCAATATGGGCCAACATTTCTAAAAAATGCTTTCAGCACCTTGCTGAATCAACGCCACGTAGAATTAAGACCGTTCTGAAGGTGAAAGTGAAACACAGTATTAGTATGGTGTTCTTAATAATCCTTTAGGTAAGTGTATAAGCTAGGTAGACAGACAGATGGATAGAATATTTGTTTGTAAATATTGGATACAATACTTTTTTGTACCTCTAACATTCCCATGGTCCTCTGTTTATCAGAGCCATAGGCTTTTTTGTTTGTTTGAGTGAATGTCTCTGCCAATGTGTGTGTGTGTGTGTTGTTTTTGTACATGTTTAAGGTGTTGTGTGTGTTTTTTCTAAATGACTGTGTGCATATGCATGCCTGTTTATAGTGTGATGGAGAGGGAGAGGGAGAGAAATATACATGGCAAGTTTCAGGCAAAGCTATTTTCAAAAGGTCACATCTCATGTAATGTGAAATAGCGCTCTGTTTCTTATTCACAGTAGCTCTCTCTCTCTGTACCTTTGTTCATCCATGCATGCTTCTTTAAGGTGGCTGTTTTAGCACATGTGACAGACTATAACCGGCCCACCTGGCTTTAAAGTGCATTGGAAAGGAAAGAAGGCAACAGAACACACTTTCAGAATGAACTCTGAGGTATGAAGTAGATGTGTAGTCATCATTCATTGGCTGGGGGAGCATTTTCTCAGACATCTGTGTTGTTCGGAGGGATATGCAGATAAATATGCTGGCATCAAGATGGAAATAAAAGATGGTGCGAACACACGCTATGAACCCACCATTCGGTTCCAACTATCAATTATTCAGTGATGCCTATTGGCAAAATGAAATGGGGGAGGGGGCTTGAACATATTATAACATGCAAAAAATAAATAAATAAGCTACATACAGATCAGCTAACAGAAAAAGAGAGACCAACGCAATAAATGGCTTATAGAAGGTCTGGAGAAGGGGAAAAACACATGAAAGAATAAAATCAGTGCTGCAAATCTGTGACGATAATAACCATTTTAATTTCTTTAAATGGATTTGGTGCTTTTGAACTCTAACATACCATTATAATTGTGGTATCAGAATTACACACTACTGTTATATTGCATCATCCAGTCAATTATCCTGCAGAACTATTTTTGCTCCTTTTCCTGATTAGATCAGTACTAGGGCTGGGTTGAAACACATCGATTTTAATCCATTTTCATTTTGATGGTAATTTCAATTCTTAAATCCCAACAATCGATCTTTTAATTTATGGCGTTTTCAGTTGATGCGTGAACTTAACTTTCTTAACATTATTTGTTGCGCCCATCTTGTCCAATAATCGCTATAAGCTTTGTGCTTTACTTTTGATATTAAACCAATTTTAGGTTATTACGAAATGTACAAATTAAATACCGTTTTTGCACTCTTTAATGTGGCGTTTATTGTTCCAACAAATGGTCATTGAAGTGAGGTGTTTCGTCTACCTCAGGAAATCAAACTAAATATTTTATGAGCTGTTTTACATCACATGTATTTTATATAAGGTTTTTTGCACTAATGTGGATATTATTATTTCTTTCGCAATAAACCTTACATTTAAATCAAATTAAACAATAGTAATAAATTAACTTTTTAATTCAATTAAACACAAGCAAAATATATACAGAGATTTGATGTTTAAAAACCTGCATGATTTGTTATTTTTATTTAAATGAACATTAAAGTGTACATTGTACAATGTTTGTAAATTATGTTTTTATGAAAGTTATTATAAAATCATTCAAAAGTTTGGGGTTGATGAGCTTTTGTGATGTTTTTGAAAGATGTCTCTTTATTATTATTATTATCATTTTTTCAATTTGACCTAAAAAACATTTTTTTTTTCTGTTTTCAGTATTCTTCAACATGTAATTAATTCACGTGATGGCAAATTCAGTGTCTCATATTCCTTCAGAACACATTTTAATATACTGATTTGGTGCTCATTAAACATTTGTTATTAATATCGATGTTGAAAAAAGTAATGCTGCTTAATATTTTTGTGGAAACTGTAACATTTTTTTTACTCCTTTGAATAAAACGTTCAAAATAACCAAATTTATTTGAAAAATATAGTTTTGTAACATTGTAAAACATTAACTGACCCCAAACTTTTAAACAGTAGTGAATGCATGCAAATCTTAATATGTGATATGATATAAATATTATATGTTGCTGCTTTAAAGTGATTGTGTCACTCTGACCTACATGCATCAGTCTTGCCTTTATAGTTCCTCGTGTTTTCCCATCACGTTGTTAAGCGTACCATTCAACACTCTAAATTCTCTTTAATTTTAATAAAGCCATCAATCCCGAAATCTCCTGAGTTTCTTGTAGGCGGCGTTGTTCACTTTGGCAAAAAGAGCAAGTGTTTTAGCTGAAAATCTAATGTAGGAATCCTCAGTTCGTGTGTAACTGACAGAGAGAGAGAGAGAGAGAGAGCGAGAGAGAGACAGAGAGAGAGACAGAGAGAGAGAGAGAGAGCAAAAGGTGTTACATCTCTGTTGAGTGCAGATGGAGACAGTGTTCTGTAAATGCCCGTCTAATTGTTTCTCAAGACATCCTGCGCCAATTTCCCCTCCTACACTAGCAACGTGTTCGCACGCACTTCCACTAGAGCAAATGCTAATGCATGAACTGCCAGACGCAGGGATAAAAACTATCTCCTATGAATACCAGCCTGTCGCTTTGAATTTCCGCCCCATCCAGAGACTAGCCACTCAAGGTTGAATTGGTATTGCTTTACATGAGCACCAGGCAGAATTTAAATTGAGAAAGTACGCCAGCCACTGCCAAGTGTGTAGCAGATTGACATTTCCTTTGTGTATGAGAAGTGCTGTGGATTTACATATGCTGTTATGTAGACGTGTGGGATTTTAAACCTGGACATTACCTTCTCCGAGTGCCCCGAGGGAGAGGGCCGGCTCTTCCCCCGCGTCTGTGAGCTTTGCCTGCCCGCTACGTTATCGGGCTCCATTTACAGGGCAGTGAGGTGGGAAAACTGGCAGGTTGGATCTGATGAGAGAGGATGGAGTGTAACACTTGTAAATGTCAAGCTTCAGAGTAACTCTCAGTCCTGAGAGACCCTCACTCAAATCTCCTCCCTCTCTCAGAGCTCTGGGAGCGTCTCCAGGACAAGGTGTTTCTTTCGCTCCACTCCATGTTTATTCTCTTCCTCGGTCCATCTCGCTCTTTTATCCTCTGCTTTGACTGCCTTTTCTGCTCTGGAAAGTTTCTTTCCTCTAAATCTTGGTGCAATGATCGAGTCTCGATTGATTTAGAAATCCTGCGTACGCATCAATCTTAAAACATGGATTTTTGAGTCTTGAATCGTTTGTTTGCATCAATAAAGGTGCGGTCACACTCTTTCTACTCATTCTATACAGAACCATTAAATGTACTTTATCATTTAAAAATGGTGGGAAAAACCATGTTAAACATGAAAGGATTGTGCAATCATGTAAGTAATTTCTTATAGAACCTTTTTGGGATAAAGTGTTCTTTAGAATTGAGTCAAGTACCCTTGAGTTTGAACCTTTTTTTCCCCTTTTGAGTGCACATTTAACAACATCTCGGCGAAATTGTGTGAGCAAAAAAAAAAAAGTCAATTGTCAATAGTGTAGTGATGTATGAAGCACAGCTCACACAGAAGTCACTTTGAAACCAAGCAGATTTCTCTTGGTCTTAGGCGTGAATTTATGTGACCAACTTGAACATGAGCAAAATCCACATGGAAAACTATTTCACCCTGAAGCGAAACTCCCGAATACACGAATGCCTTTTGGAATGACTGCATTTCACACATTTTTAATTGCACAATGGTAAATGGGACTACCTCAATCAATTTAAAATGCGAATGAATTGCAATTTTGATTATGATTGGCTTTTTCCCATCTTTGCTCTCCATACCATCCGTATCAACACTTTTTCTGAACACCTCAGTTACTGACTATCATCACATGAGTAGATAACACAGCACTCTCACAATAGCAGGATGTTCTTGAGTCAAATCCACTCAAATCATTGATAAAGCTGCTAACTCATTGCTTGGCCACTACTACTGAAATCAAACGGCATTGCTTTTGAACAGTCAAATACACAAAAACTTACATAACAAAGTCTGTCTTTGGCGAGTTTTCACATTAACACAGTCGGTTTTTTGTCTTAAGTGATTATAAATATGTCTTAAAGTGACAGCAGCCTAATATTCCTGTTGTTGTCTGTTTCTAAAGGATTAGTTCACCCAAAAATGATAATTATCCCATATCCCATAGGAGAATATGACTTTCTTCTTTCAGCCAAACACAATCAGAGTTATATTAAATAATATCCTGGCTCTTCCAAGCTTTATAATGGGAGTGAATAGTAACTGAGGTTTTAGAGCTCTAAAATGATAGAGCTAAAATGATAAAATGCTCTAAAATGATATGAAGTTTTTATATTCTATAATCTCTTTTAAACTCAGTGTTTGCATTTAGTCTATTAATGTATTAACTACAGTTTAACTATTACGCTAATTAAATACGAACTCATAGTTTACAAATGATTTGTAAATATTTTATTACACTATACTTATTATAAAGTGTACTAAAGCTCTCAGTGTTTTCTTGTCAAATATTTAGTATGTATTTTTTTTTTCAATAACCATGCATAAACAATATTCTCTCAAAAATACAAACATGTGCATACACGTTGCTCACATATTATGGTAGCTCCATTTGTAGAGTGTAATTTTACCTGTTCCATTAATATGTTTATGCACAACTGAAAAAAGCACAAATGTCAGGGCATGTCAAAACATCTCAAGGACCCCAAAAACACTGCTGCACCAGAGGGTTAAATAATTGAATCTTAAGAACAAATCTTCTCTTTTTTGATTCATTTGTGATTTCATGTCTTAATGTGATTATGGAGTCAAAGGCAAATCCTCAGAGATCCATATAATTTTTTTTCTGATCTAGCATCAAGATCCTTTTAAAAGATTGTTCGGAATGCTTAGTCACCATTGTGATAAAATGAGTGGAATATGGAGGAAAAGAGTGTGACCGTGGGTGGGCTGAATGTGTTCTGGGACTCTTGCCATGCAAACAAACACTCACACACAAACACACTCTCATGCATAGATGTAATCTTCCACAAGCTCACAGTTTATTGCGCCTATGGGTATAATTTTATGCTTGAGTGAAATACTAGCTACTGTTCTGCATTCACTGTAGGGCAGAGACAATGACAGGGACAGAAACGCATGCAGAGGAACAGCTCAAACAAATGAGTCATAACTTGAAAAATCTACATCAAAAACATAAGACTATTCTAATAAATAAGAGCTATCACTCTGCAAACGTTACCATGATGACAGTCCTTTCGTGAAAAGACAGGTCTGTTTTTACGCTTGATAACCAAAGTTGGATTGTTAGTGGGTGCATTTTGGTTTATAAACCTCAGAAAATCTTAAGGATCTTAAGAAGAGATCAGTTGTCGATGTTGTCATTGACAAATATGGCTTACATTCAGATAACATATGGATTACATTCATATTACACACAATCATTTTATATACTGTTGTTACGCTGCAGGCAGGAATGAAGCGGAGAATAGATCCAAATGCGAGCACTTTTAATAATAACAAAACAAACAGGGAATCCAGGGAAAAACAAGAACAGGAACTCAGAACAGGAACTTAGAAACAGCAAACATTTAAACAACGACCGACACCCAACAACTGAAGCACAGAGGTTTAAATACACAGACAAACAAGGGAACAAGGGGGCGTGGCAAATCAGAAACACCTGGGGGAACTAATTAACAATAAAAACTACAAAGGACTACAAAACATGGCACGGAACAGGAAATAACTAAAGTCCACACAAACAAGACAAGGAAAACACAAGACAAGAATCGTGACAACTGTAAAATGTACTTTTTAAATGGTCATAAAGTGATGTTTATTTGCTTCCATTCACCAATCCTTTCCCCTGGCCTCATGGGATAGTAAATTGTCAAATGGATGTGCACTTCACACACTACTAGCGACGTAGGCTTGCTCAGTCTGGGTTTGAATCTTAGGGTATCTGGCCTTTGTTGGGGGCTGGATCTGGTCTAGTTTTAGTCTAGTTTTGCATCTGAGGTGTCAGGTTTGGTCTGAATTTGGGTTTCAATTAATGCAGTTTGGATCTGGATCTAATCAAAGTTCCTTCAGGCAAGTCATTTGACTCGGTGGCCATCTTTGAAACGCCTCTCAGGCAGCTATTTTAGTAACGCAAGTACAGCTCCCATCTCTTTGAATGAGGAAGCATCAAATTCTCCAAAGCTGTTCTCAAAGCTTACGATTACATTTTCATATTTGAAATCACCAATCATTTCTTATGTTTAAATAGTGTAGTTTATTTTTCAGGCTGAAGCAGCCAACGAGCATGCACGTGGCTTAAGCGCGCGTCTCAAAACACTGACTGTTTTTATAGCAACCTGAGCTTCTAACAGCAGCTGCAGTGATGTGACAACTTTACCAATCAGCAATTGGCTGTTTTATTTAGAAGGCGGGAACTTCCGCTACATTGTGCGTTGCACTTTCTCCCATTGATAGTAATACGAGTGCACCATCTTTGTACTGTATATATATATATATATATATATAAAGTGTAATTTTGGTCTGAATCTTGAGTAACGCTTTAGATTACAGCCCGGAAAGTACTGCATAACCTTCATTAATTTTTGTGTACCCATACTTACAATGTAAATATAAGGGAACAGTATTTTAAGTTTGGGGAATAAAAGGGGAATAACAACAGGAGAATTATTATATAAGTATTATATAAGTATTATATAACTAAGGGGTTTTTATTCTACTGTGATGATGCAACAATCTTACACGTGGGAGCAATTTAGCAACAACAACACTATATACATACTATATTGGCTTATTAAAAATTACAGAGTACATATATATGCATTTATAAAGTAATCTTTTTAACAAAAGTGCATTGAAAACCAAAACTATTGCAACTTTTGCTTAAATATTGGGGAACGTTAATGTAGTGGTGTTTGTTACTCTTGTTCCATGTAGTTACAGAGTAAGTACAATAAAAATGCATACACAATCTTATCACTCACTCGGAAACCTTTGTTTATTACCACTTACCCTGTAACCACAAGAAACAAGATATATTTCCCAGTATTTAAAAAAAATGCAATAACTTAAACTTAAACATCTGCACTTTTGCTATCAAAAAAAACTTTACATACTGTTCCCTTATACTTACTTAAAAGTACTTTATAGGTACACTATAATTACCAAAAGTTACTCTGTAAATTCCTCTTAATTACACAGTAGTTTCCGGGCTGTAATCTAAAGCGTTACCGAATTCTAATTTTGACTCCCCACTCTTATCAACCTTCAGAATTTACATCATTTCCAATTTGATACAAGGTTGCTGAAGTTTAACAGTCCATTGAATATCATACATACTTTTTTTTTCCAGATAATGATATAATCATTTGATTGATAAGATATAGCAGTAATTTCTTTCTTTCTTTGCAGCCTTGAAAAAAAAAAGCTCAGCATGTGTAATATTATAGTAAACTGTGTGTACTGTATATTGCTATGTCTTGTGTGCTCAGCCTCATTTGCTGAATTTTATCGATCAATAGCGAATCTCTGTTGTCATGCTGTTCTTCTTCTCCGTGATGTGGTGCAAACATCATTACCTAAAGCTGTTGTGGATCCATCCCCAGTTGCTAAGGTGGAAATCATGGGACCTGTTTGTTCATCTTCACACCTTTTTTTTCTCTTCACACCTCTATCATGTTTTCACTAATGGTCTCACGTGGGGTTGGGAATGCTGTGAGGAGCAACAGGAATCTAATGATGACATTCTGGAGTTATAGACTTAGAATTCATCTGGAAACTTACAAGGAACCTCATTTTCTGCTAAAACACCATGCTTATGATGACGTAACTGCTTAACATGGTGCTCTTTTTCTGGGTCTTTTAGTTTATTCAGTATTGAAAATATAATGTATGCATACTTGACTTGAATACACTTTTTCTACTGTGAGCACCTTTTTAGTTTCTGATTTACAATTGTGATACAAAGGTGATACTGTCTTGACTCTTGGCATCATATTGTAGCAAAAAAAGGAAAGAAAATGTAAAGTCATTTATTATCAGCTGAACTCAAAGATAAAATACTTTTTCTAAGTACACACAAGGCCTATTTCTCTCAAATATTGTTCACAAATCTGTCTAAATCTGTGTTAGTGAGCACTTCTCCTTTGCCGAGATAATCCATCCACCTCTCAGGTGAGGCATACCAAGATGCTGATTAGACAGTATGATTATTGCACAGGTGTGCCTTAGGCTGTCCACAATAAAAGGTCACTCTAAAATAGGGCTATCAGTCTTCCTCTACAATACTATTCGAATTCCATTCCTTATTTTATTTAATATTTGAATAATATTTGAATATTAAATGCTAAAATGTATCCTATTATAAATATTTACGACATTACACATGCTTATGGATCGCCAATGCCACCATAGCATGTGGTTGTTACAGGTTCGGTCCACTAGAGGGACATCTAATACACATTTTATTCGTGCTGAATATGGTTGAATTGGTTGAAATTTTCTTTTTTTTCAGTTCGCCTAGACGGTTCTAACAAGCTCGGTGCGCTGTTGAGATATTTGCGTTTTCCGCTTCACAGGTGCTTTCGGGGGGGGGGGGGCACTTTTTACGTCGTTAAACATTTAGGCTACCATTTTTGACAGTTGTTATGATGATACACCGTGGAAAACCTGCACACTTGTGTTACGATTTAAAAACTTTATTGTTCATCAGACGAAACAAAGGCATTTCATTTTCACATGCGTGTAAGCCAAGGCGGCGAAAAGGCAAGATTGCATATAAAATAAAATTTAAAAAATATACATAAAAAAGCTAGCCTGGGATAACCCAGAGAACTTCTGGCAAATTTAGATTTGCTCTGAAAGTTAGTCTGGCAAAGAGCTCATTCAAACCCATTTCCAGTCCGCAGAAATCACGGCATCAATCAGAAACTTTGGGGCGGGCTTTACACGATGACGACAGCGCTGCGATTTTGAAGCAGATTTTGTAGCATACATTACAAAGATGGATGCGGCCGTCGAACATCACTCGTTCGAATCAGCTATTACGTCTGTTTTAAGCGATTTGAACGTTTCCTTTTTGTTAAAAACCGAGCATAGAACAACACTCGGAGATGTGAACACTCGCCCGCCGCTCTGCATACGTCATCTCCATCATCGCTCTGATTGGTTTTAGGTCTACCCGCGACATCCGTTGGTGACGCCCCTTTGGAAATGATTTGTCTGTGACGCTTTGCCAGACCATAACTCAGTTACAACTGAGAATGGTCTGGTTTTAATCAGGCTATAAAAAAGCAATATTTGAACAGTAACTTTAGCATTCGAATAGTATTGAATTTTTTAATATTCAAATTATATTCGAATTTCGGAATTCGTTCCAACACGCCTACTCTAAAATGTGCCTATGTGTGCATTCATTATATATATATATGCGAGTATAAGCGAGAGAATGCAGAGAGACAAGAGGAAAATGGAGTGCGATCCTTTAATAAAGCATCGCCAATGTAAATCAGCAGCTTTGCTTAAACCTTCCCCAGAGCCACTCTTCATTATGACACCATCTCTCTTTCCACAGAAGTACCACTCCAAACCCAATATTGAGCTCATTGCTGGATAAATATCATAACCATGTCATTTAGAGGGGGAAAAAAATGTGTTACACAAATTCAAATGAAGTTCAGCAGTGGTGAACTTTAGAAGACAAGCATTAAACACACAGAGAGAAAAGAGTGAGGATTTGATCGTGAAACGCAGTGGATTAAAGTCATTGTTCTGTCTACATGCTCAGCTGTGTCACTGACACTGAGAGGAGCCGTCACAGCATTCATTAAGAGAGAGATCCCAACACTCTCCTGTGGTTTGTCTGGGGATGTACTCGTTTACAGACAAGATGGGTCATACTAATAGGAGTGATTCGTACCTGGAGGGCAGGTCTTGGGGGTCAAATGTGCCCTCCACCTAATTAGATTCTGCTTTAGATGTTCATTGTCATTGTTGGTTAGAATTAAGTTGCCCAGTACAGATAAGATTGTATGTAAAGTATTAAATTTGATAGCACTTATGGAAAGTACGTTTTCAACAGATTCTAAACCCAAAACACTAAATCGAAACCGAGACCAATTGTTCAAAAACCAACCGTCCGTCCGTCCGTCCGTCCGTCTGTAATTGTTAATTTTATTAAACATATATAAACATGTGAACTGTTTAAATGTTCCACACATACATATCTAAAGATTCAATTTATGTCACCTGCATATTTATAACAGCTTTGACTGTGGCTCATCCAATCTCATTTCACATTCAAAATGAAATGACATTAAAAATTAATAGCTTATCAAACCAAATGTTGAAACGTTTTTTCAATTATAATTTTTAGTAAAATGATCAGAGTATAGATTCATCATGGTCTAATTGTATCTGAAAGGGTTAGGAAATGCTTTAGAGATTAAACTGGCTCTGACATGTCAAAAGTAATCATTGAAATCGCCACATTAAAGGTGTTCCCGTAACTGAGACAATGTTTACTTGATTGCATCATTTAATTTTTTTGTTGTTGTTGTTTTTTTTTTTTTTTTTTTTTTTGGCTCATCCACAAACGCAGTCCCATTTCCTCTTGTGAGCGGTTGCAGCGGGTCTGACAGACGCTGCTATGCCTGTAATAGACAAATGAATAGAGAGGGGAATTACTGGAAGGCCCATCTCAAATCAACGCATCAATTCGCATCTCATCAGGGCATTGTGAGACAACATCAAAGAGAGAGGAGGGGGATGTGAGATGTGTGAGAGAGGAGTGAGAATGGAGGGCGTAATGGTTGTACATTGTGTTTCGCTTCACTGTTCCTTTGCTGATTAATACTTTTCATAATATGTTGTTTTGACTTCACACTCAACGTTTCATAATGTTGTACTTTGCTAGGTTGACTAATTTTCAAATCCAATTTTGAAAAATTTTCTGTCCTATGAAAATAGTTTGGAGCAAAAAATTGTACCTTGCGTTTTTCCAAGTAAAAAGACTGACTAGGGTCTACTATTATTTATTTATTTATTTTTTTGGTGGCTGGTTGGCTTATGTGTGCAGTATTTGTAGGTCAGTACATTTGCATTGTGTGTGTGTGTGTGTGTGTGTGTGTGTGTGTGTGTGTGCACAGACCTGATGGGCTGCAAGGGCACAGACATGAATGTCGGGCTTGTAATCCAATCAACAAAAGGAGGCAAATCAAATTACCCAGAGTAGCAAAAAGATGTATCTCTATAAAGAGCAGTCATGATAACATGAAGAAAAAGATAGAGGGGAAATCTCCATCCTGTGTAGAATGTACTGTGTCGGTGAAGATAAATGCATTATACAGAGGATGGAGATTTCTCCTCTGTGATTTTTCTGTGATTAATCGTAATTAAAAAAATATTAAATAGCATTATATCCAAAGAAGAGGATTGGATCTTGTGCCTTTATATGGTTGTTTCTTCAATTAAGGGCACTTTTCTGTACCTTTTTTTTTTTTTTTTTTTGTAATCTGTTAATCCCATTTGTGGATTTTTTTTTTTTTTTTTTTTTTTTTAGAAATAATTCATTAATTTTTGCAATTTCTCATCCCATTTATAGTTTTGCCAATCTTAATCTCAATCTTAACTTAATCCTAATCTTGTTTCAATCTTAACATATAAAAAATGTTGCATGTTTAAATGTTGTACAAAGTTGAAATGCATTAAAAACGATATAAATCCAAACAAAAAAGTGAATTACACATGAACCATTTAAATATATATGTCGAGAAGTTATTTTTCAGACATTTGCATATTTTCAATCAATTTAGCACCTAATTAAGTATGTATGCGTGTGTGTGTATAGTACATATATAGTATATACACACATGATTAATTAGGTGGTTTAATAAAGTATACATGCATATATATATATATATATATATATACATGTATGTATTTATTAAATTTGTATGTATTTATATACACATACATGTATTTATGATTGAATTAAACATTTGTTATGTTTCAGTTTTCATTTCCATTTAATTTGGGTTATTTTATTTATTTAGATTTAGATTTATATTTATATCTATGTAGTATTATTTATTATAAATCTATTATTATCATTATTATTATTATTATTATTATTATTATTTTACTTTTAGTTTAAGCAGTTTAATGTTTAACTTATTTTATTTTAGTTAGGTGCCAAGGCAACATTTCTCAATTTTTAGGTTTTTATCCGTATTTAATATTTTTAATATTATAATCAACTAAAATATATAATTTTAGTTGAAAGCGACACTGACTGTGGTGTTACAGAATGACAGCATTCGCCTTTCGTAACTACGTACATAGTGTTGGACATTGTTACAAATGAACTAAAGAGAGAGTGTGAAATGTGTTTTTAAGAAGTCACAAAAGGTTTAGGAGGCCAAAAGAGCCAATAATTAACCACAGTCTTCCTGTACGCCTCCTTTTTCCCCCTCACAAACAAAAGGCAGTAAATTGGCTGCTAAAGTAGAAGTAAATTAATCTGCAGTTTATTTTAATAAGCCCTCACTAACTGTAGACCCGTGTGCACTCTGTCAGCACGTCTCCCCACTGTCTGCTTTAACTGCCTCTGAAACCGCAATCAGCCGTTCTGGAACTGAAAGCTTTAGGATAAAGACAGTGAAACTAATTTCTTCCACTGGCTCAGGGGAAGGTGTGTGTGTGTGTGTGTGTGTGTGGGTGCAGGACCACTGCTGTAGACTGTCTGCAGGTGCAAAGGCTAAGAGTGGGACTCCATCGAGAGCTGTTTTTTTATAGAAGCATGAATATCAAAATGTGAATATGAATTTTTAATGGCGTTGAACATAGCAGATTTTTGTGTAATGAAGTCTCGCTTTCTTGCGTTCTTTCATGAGTTGATTGATCTTCATGCCTATTAGTCTTTCATAACTTGTGATGAATAGATCTTTCTTTGAGAATTTTGCTTGGGAAATCAGCAAGCTTGTTCTATGCGATCACATGCGAGACATCTATTGTGTGAAGCAGATGCAAAAATTGAAAACCTTTTTGAAGTGGCAGTTTTAATAACCCTTTAAACCTGTGTGTGTGTGTGTGTGTAAATTTCAGTGAGTCTTTGACTTTTATATGGCTTTCTCAACAGCTCAATGCATGTAAATATGATACATTTTCATCAGTATTGAAATGTTCATGAGTAAATGATGTACTGCGCTGTCCATGGTGCTGAACCCCACATCACGAGGCACTCTCTAGACCTACTGCACTATTAAAGGGATAGTTCACTTTGAAATTAAATTTTTGCCATGTTTTAGCTTACCTCAAGGGCATCCAAGATGTAGGTGTCTTTGTTTCCACAGTATTTTCGATTTTGATATTTTTAGGTCAAACCGTAGGTGTCTGTCAGTCATATAAAGGAAGTCTATGGTCACCACCTCAAAGAGCATGCACAGAGAAGTTCAAATTAAACATGACATATGTAAGTACACATTGATGGCCTAAGACACGAAACGAGCGGTTTGTGTGAGAAAACGAACAGTATTTATATAGTTTTTACCTCTAGTTACCACAGCCACGTCTAAGTGATCTGAGGGCACGGGCGCTTTGTGGCTGTGGTCACAAGAGGTAAAAACGATATAAATACTGTTCGTTTTCTTACACAAACCGCTCGTTTTGTGTCTTAGGCCTTCAATGTGTACACTTACATTTACGAGTTATTAAATCATGTTTAATTTTGACTTCTCTGTGCATGCTCTTTGAGCTGGTGACCATTGACCTGCATTATATGACAGAGAGACAACAAACGGTTTGACCAAAAAATATCAAAATTGAAACTACTGTGTAAACAAAGACAACTACATCTTGGATGCCCTTGAGGTAAGCTAAAACATATCAAAAATTAATTTCAAAGTGAACTATCCCTTTAACATGCTTTAATTTAAGAAGTCACAAAAGGTTTAAGTTCAGTACGTACATCGGTTTTGGGGTCACGTTTCGATACTTGACTTCTGTTTACCGTTACAGCCCTATGAATGTGTGTGTGTGTGTGTGGCAATATGCTTTTATTATTATTATTTATTTATTATTATTTTATTATTATTATACAGTAAAGATGATCCTGTCTTCCAATATTCTGAAGATAATGCTTACTGCCATACTGTACTGTATTGTTTGTTGTTTTGTACTCTGCAATAGATTGTATTCCCATTTCTTAATCTAGAATGCAGTGTCTTGAATTGTCCATGCTTCTTTGTTCACACTGATGGGGGGGGGTGTTCTCCCTATAGAGTTGCATTCTGTGGTGCAATCCAACTAACTCTCTTTGTCCCTCTTGTTCTCATGAACTAGCATTAAAGTTTACTTGTCACATCCTCTTTAACTACAGTGAGTTTATTATGAGGCTCCATAAAAATCCTTCATAAAACACCCTGATAAACATGAGGCACAAAAGCAAACAAAACAAAACATGGCCATATTGAAAGGGACCAGCCACTATAAAGCACCGCTATTTCTGTGGTCTGAAATAAAGATGCTATTGTGAGCAGGGTAAGATTTGCATTCGGAATTCAGCTGATGAATATGTAGTGGAATTTCATGTCTTTGATATTCTCTCTATTGCTGGGCTTGTATGTTTTAATTGGGAGGCTGATTTGAATATTCATGAGCTGCTGCTGCTGTGCTTCTCACTCATTATGGGTTAAGTTGTACGTTTCTCTGTTTCAAGACAATTTTTCACTGGTTTAGAAACTAGTCATTCGTATATGTATTAATTGTTATTACACCCAAAGTAGCTGAAAAGTACAAACCGAATTCCATAAAAGTTGGGACACTGTACAAATTGTGAATAAAAACAGAATGCAATGATGTGGAAGTTTCAAATTTCAATATTATATTTAGAATACAACATAGATGACATATCAAATGTTTAAACTGAGAAAATGCATAATTTTAAGGGAAAAATAAGTTGATTTTAAATTTCATGGCATTAACACATCTCAAAAAAGTTGGGACAAGGCCATTTTTACCACTGTGTGGCATCCCCTCTTCTTTTAATAACAGTCTGCAAACGTCTGGGGACTGAGGAGACAAGTTGCTCAAGTTTAGGAATAGGAATGTTGTCCCTAATAAAGGCTTCTAGCTGCTCAACTGTCTTAGGTCTTCTTTGTTGCATCTTCCTCTTTATGATGCGCCAAATGTTTTCTATGGGTGAAAGATCTGGACTGCAGGCTGGCCATTTCAGTACCCGGATCCTTCTTCTACGCAGCCATGATGTTGTAATTGATGCAGTATGTGGTTTGGCATTGTCTTCCCTGAAAGAGACGATGTCTGGATGGGAGCATATGTTTTGTTCTAGAACTTGGATATACCTTTCAGCATTGATGGTGCCTTTCCAGATGTGTAAACTGCCCATGCCACACGCACTCATGCAACCCCATACCATCAGAGATGCAGGCTTCTGAACTGAGCGCTGATAACAACTTGGGTTGTCCTTGTCCTCTTTAGTCCGGATGACATGGTGTCCCAGTTTTCCAAAAAGAACTTCAAATTTTGATTCGTCTGACCACAGAACAGTTTTCCACTTTGCTAGAGTCCACTTTAAATGAGCCTTGGCCCAGAGAAAACGCCTGCGCTTCTGGTTCCCGTTTAGATATGGCTCCTTTTTTGACCTATAGAGCTTTAGCCGGCAACGGTGAATGGCACGGTGGATTGTGTTCACTGATAATGTTTTCTGGAAGTATTCTTGAGCCCATGTTGCGATTTCCATTACAGTAGCATTCCTGTGTGTGATGCAGTGCCGTCTAAGGGCCCGAAGATCACGGGCATTCAGTATGGTTTTCCGGCCTTGACCCTTACGCACAGAGATTGTTCCAGATTCTCTGAATCTTTGGATGATATTATGCACTGTAGATGATAACTTCAAACTCTTTGCAATTTTTCTCTGAGAAACTCCTTTCTGATATTGCTCCACTATTTTTTGCCTCAGCATTGGGGGAATTGGTGATCCTCTGCCCATCTTCACTTCTGAGAGACACTGCTACTCTGAGAGGCTCTTTTTATACCCAATCATGTTGCCAATTGACCTAATAAGTTGCAAATTGGTCCTCCAGCTGTTCCTTATATGTACATTTAACTTTTCTGGCCTCTTATTGCTACCTGTCCCAACTTTTTTGGAATTTGTAGCTCTCGTGAAATCCAAAAGGAGCCAATATTTGGCATGGCAATTCAAAATGTCTCACTTTCAACATTTGATATGTCATTTATATTCTATTGTGAATAAAATATAAGTTTATGAGATTTCTAAATTATTCCATTCTTTTTTTACTCACAATTTGTACAGTGTCCCAACTTTTTTGGAATCGGGTTTGTAGACGACCTGCGTTTCTCAAATGCATAGTGAGCTAAGTTGATGGTAGAGACGTTGGCGTCTATGATCTACTTAGGTTTACAATGCTTTTGAGAAACACAGCACTGGTTGAAGGCCTCCTACTCAACCACTAACTATGTTTCATGCTTTTACATTTATAGCTAGCACAGGGATTTACACCAACCATTAGTTAAAAAGACTTTTTTTTTCAAATGAATTGACTCTGCAATGTAATAAAACTGACATGGCTATGTTTGTCAACACAAATAAGACCTCTAAAGCCAGCTGCCTTCATTAAAACTGCCCTGTTTCCTGTAAGTGGTCTCTGATCTGAGAGAAAATATTGCTATTTTTCTCTCTCATACCAGAGGGAAGCAGGCATCCAATCCTCCTGGCATTGATGGGCATGCTCATGGCTCATATTGGGCTTTGTGATGGATAGTGTAGCAGAATTAAAGTGCGCTGGAGTGGAGAGGAGAGGACCCAGCATGCCCCAGCTTAGGGGCCATTCAGCCAAAAGCCATTAGCCTCAAACTAGCTCAAAAACACCTTTAAAATCCACCAAAAATCTACATATTCACACACATGCAGCAGTAATGTGCTGCTCCTTCAATGTCGTTGCACTGCAGACACACACAAATGCGCTCGCACACACAAACACAATATTAATGAAGGGATGTACACATATTTTGAAATTCTAATTGAAATGGTTAAAAATACCCTGTTTTATATTTTATACTATAATGCTTAAATGTCTCTTTGGTCAATTTGGCCTTACGGCAAGAACTACAGGGAAAAACACAATAAAGAAATGGATAGATTTAGATGAATAGAAAACACGCACATATACACACTTCCTGTGGTAGATACTTTAGGGAAAAAGGAGAGAGAGTGTGTACAAGAGAAGCAGTTTATGAGTGTGTGCAACAGAGTGAGAATAAGAGATGAAAAGGAACGGGTAATTGGACTGGGAGTTCAAGACAGGTTGACATGTCCGACCAGAGGAATCCACTTTACATACTGATGGCACCCTAACTAGTACACACACACACACACACACTGTGTTTCTCAGAGGTGGTTCATAAAGCCAGATCTTGTATTAGATATGATTTATGAGCTGTAACATTTCAGATTTTCCTGTCTTTGCTAATTACACACTCCAAACCCAAACTCCATCACTCCTTTTGTTTGAACAAGAGCTCCTGATATATATGCTTTAAAAAAACATATTATGGTATTTGACACAGAGTTGAATTTTTATTTTTATTTTAAAACTATTAAAGGAACGCTCAAAACATGTTTATGCCATTTTATGCCCTTTTACAAAGTGTTGAATTAGATTTTGGGGTCTACGAGAATAGGTTTACACAATATTTTTCACATATTTTACTTTGTTGCACCTCTCTTCCCAGTCTGTCAGTAATGCTCTGTTTAGTTCCTGTCTCTATAGACCTTATTCAGAGCAGCGCCATGACGGGTATGAAAGTGAGGCTGTGAGGGATACACTTACTGTGTTTCCAATGGCATCCGCTGTAAAAAGCTGAATAAAACGGCTAGATTACTTACAATTTTCCACAGCTTACATTGTTTTTTTGTCAACTGACATTTCTTGGAAAGATATTTTTCCAGTGTTTCATGAGCAGAACAATCTGAAAACACATTAAATAACAGTACAGCCCATTGAAGAGATGCAAGTCTATCCCTCACAGCCTCGCTTTCATTCTCATTAAAAATCAAAGATGGCGCTGCCGTGAATAAGGCGTATGAAGCCCCTCCTTCTGAAAAGCTCAATGTGCTCTGATTGGCTGGCTGGGCCAGTGTGCTGTGATTGGTCAACTCCTTTGAGTGCGTTTCAGAAATGTCACCCCCCTTACCATAATTGTGATTTTCAGTGCAACTCAACTATGACTTGACCTTTATTTTATTTTCATATGCTTTGGCAGGGAATTATTAAAATGAAGAATATTTTGATGTGTTGGTTCACGGAAGGAAGCATAAGACTATCGAGGCGTTTCAGGGAGTTCAGAAACTTTATTGATATCGAGAATGACCTCCTTTGGAGTGACTTTTTAACTTTATAATGCTTAATCAGCAACATTGCAGATTAAATAAATAGGTCCTCTTTAACAAACTAATAGACTTTTTTTAATTCTTTATTTTTTTGACATACATAAATTAAACAGGTAAGATATCCGTAATAGTACTAAAAACTGAATGTGTTTAAAATTAAAATATATACTGCAACCAGGTTTTATATATTTATCATCAATACCATATATTTTAACTAATTGAATATTGCTTGTTATGCATCACATTAGGTTTATTAGTTTTTTAAAACGAAGTAATCCAAAGCCATATCCATACCCAATCCAACTAATTGTAAAATTCTGGCTTAATTTTTGTAGTTAAGCTAGTTTTGTAGTTTAAGTTAAGCTCTGTTGATAGCATTTATGGCATAATTTTTATGATCAATCAATTTTAGGTTATGATGAGGCACTAACAATGGAAGTTAAATTCGTTTGCAAAAAAAAAGGCTTTATGTTGTCACACTTATATTGTTTACATCTAGTATCTTACAATTTAAAGATAGTTCACTTTGAAATTAATTTTTGATATGTTTTAGCTTACCTCAAGGGCATCCAAGATGTAGGTGTCTTTGTTTTCACAGTATTTTTAATTTTGATATTTTTAGGTCAAACCGTTTGTGTCTGTCAGTCATATAATGGAGGTTTATGGGGTCCTATGGGTTACTGCTTTTTTTCTTTGCATGGTTGTGTTCATGGTGTGCAATATAACATGTATTGGTGTTTTTTTCTTTTTTAAAAAGTCTAATTTTTCATAAACTTCACCTTTATTGTAAGCCACGCTCTCCTCTGTCTCCTGAACGAGCGGTTGACTTCCTGAATCTATGAAACCACTCCCTCAGAAACAGGCAGTGGGCTCAGATTGGTTAGTTGTGGTCAGATTGGTTAGTTGGTTGGGCCGGTGTGTTGTGATTGGCTAAACTGTCGCTCACGTTGTCCGGAAGGTTAACGCCCATTACCTTTACGGGCGAAACGTGCATGTCATGAACTCCGGTCCAGATGTAAATTATGGTGTCGAACTACAGTATCAGTTTGAGGCAGAATCAGACCGAGAAAGCGACGATGAGGAGAGTCAAACAGAAACTCACCACACACGGCTCTTACTAAACGCTTCTGAATGATAATTTGCTACATTTTTTAACTTTATACACGTTTGTTTAACACAATAGCATCTGACTGGCAACAATAGCAACTGACTGGCTACTAATGTTATACTCAAACAGCGTAGGCATTAGTTTACGTTCTTGATCAAATCGAAAATAACATCATAAAGCATGTATACATGAAAAATACGTTTAAAACATTAGTACTTATACAAAATTCAGTTCCATAATGTTTGTACGCGTTTGTCGTAGACACAAAATAGCATAACTAGTAGCCTAGTGGCTATAAAGCCAGCGCTGGCATTTGAAAAAATAAAACACAAGGCTACGTCTGGAATTATACATGCAAATACATTTAAAATGATGAAGTCTTAGCCTACTTACAGGTTGTGGCCCAAAAACTGCTGCCTCTGGATTTAAAGTTGGAACTGCTTCATGTTTTAGTTACAGTTTCTTGTTGAATCCAGTGTTGTTCGTGGAGATTCTGGAAGCTGTCTTCCGTAAATGCGCAGCACAGAGAGCTAAATTACGATCGTCATTTTCAGGAACATAATCAAACATAAACTGTATCCATTGTTGACGAAGTACAGTGTCCGTGGGAAGCTCGACCTGACAGCTGGGTGAACACAACACATTCGACAAGCTGCAGAAATATGGGCATGCCCTTTTTTGCATATTCCGGAGGGAGGGTTGATGCAAATGTGTGGGTTAGTGACGTCTAAAACCCAGCTGTAGTCCCAATCGAGTCGTTTTTGTAGGCATTATACTTTGACTGACAGACAATAAAAGTTTGACCTAAAAATATCAAAATTGAAACTACTGTGGAAACAAAGACACCTACATCTTGGATGCCCTTGAGGTAAGCTAAAACATATCAACAATGTATTTCAAAGTGAACTATCCCTTTAAGTGTCTCATTATCCAGATATCCCTGATTTGATTTTTAAGAAATGAAGTGGAAATAAAAGTGAAACATGTTGTTTTGTCATAAACGTAATGCCACAAATGCTGTCGATTGTATAATAATTCTGTATTTGTACAATAAGAATATTTGAAACAATTTATCACAAAATACAAAAGCCCAGGTAACAAACCCTTCATTGAGCTAAAAGCCTGTAAAACTTCATTATGGCTTCCAGGGTTGCCCTTTAAAAGAGTCAATAAGATTGAAGCTAATACTGTAAGACGGAGACTTGTACAAACACAAGACAGTAAATGCAGTTCAAATACAGCTGTGCTGTTTTCACAATGGAACAGAATCCTTGGATATGAGGCTTTCGGTAGCCATCCGGTCACGTCAAAGTCAACTTTAGCCCCAGCTAAGTGTTTTTTGAGACACACACACAGACATACAGTATACGAGTCAATGAAATTGACAGTGAATTAATTGCATGCGTGTAGCGTGCAGATCGGTAATTAAGTGTGTGTACTGTTGTGCAGAAGTGTGTGAGGGATTCTGGCTGGAATCTGGAGGGGTGGGATGGCATAAACACCGTCTCCAGATGGGAACTCTGAGTCTGCCGCTGTGGAGGGAGGGGACCTAATGAATGTCGCACAGGTGGCCGGTCTTTAGCAGCACACACCTCTCACATTTAACAACCCAACCCGGGACATATGCGGCCAAGAAACACGCAAACACGGTCGCTTACTGACGTTGCACCTCTGACATGTGGGCAGATTTCGAAACGCATTCATCTTTCATTATTAGAGCTTATGCCCATGGATACAGCCAGAGACAATTTATATAGAGACATGCCACTTCCTAAATCCTCAATAGAACTATGTAGGGAAAACCCGTAACACCAAAAATGGTGGCTGCATGCACATGCCCCGCCCCTCCCGCTGGAAAGCCAATCGTCTGCTTTTAACAGTCAAGCTGGGAAACATGTAAGCCTATCGTCTGGTTCCACTGACGCATGTGCGCGGTTGAGGTTTGCGGAGACGAGAACTCTTGTGCATGCGTAGTAAACGTATAACCTGTGGGGAAAAAGACCTTTTGAACCTTATTTTGGGGAAAAGTCAGCAAACTTTTTTAGCGATTTTTATCATATTTTACTGCTGTCTATACATGCAGTTTTTATGTCCCGGTGACCAGTGAAAGTGCAGTTTTGACTCTCTGCCCATTCATTTAGATAGGAGCCTGGTCTTGTTAGTCCGAAATAGCTGCCCAGAGGCGTTGCCAAGATGGCGGCCGAGTGGCAGGACTTGCCTACAAAAAGACTTTGATACTGCGCAAAGCTATACCAAAGATCTGGAGCTGTAATATTTATATGAAGCAGTGTTGGGGAAGCTACTTTGAACCTGTGCCTTCAAGCTTCTAGCTAGTTTATGTATTAGTTTGTTTTGTGGTTTTGTTTTGTTTGTTTCGTTAGAAGGTCGTTTGTGGTCGTTTCATTTGTAGACTGGCTCCTTTCTTTGCTACCAAAAATACAGTAAATGGTCGCTTTCAGAATAATAAATGGTTTTGGAAAGAGTTAATTTAAATGAACAAGCCGAACGAACAGATTTAACAAAATTTGTTTATTTTGTTAAAATTTGTTTATTTTTTTAAAATTTTTATTTTGTTAAAATTAAAAATTGTATTTATTTTTATTTTATTTTATTTTTTTTATTTACTTTATTTTTTTATTTTATGGAACTTATTTATGTATTTTATCCTGTACTATGAGAGCACTACTCTGTATAATTTTATTATACTGTGTGTGCCAACAATGAAATAAAAATTATTTAAAAAAGCATACATATACAAAATAGCCAAAAGCATTTTGTCACACTACGGCACTACTTGTTGGAAAAAGTAGCTTGTTGCTGAAAAATCTGTGCTATTTTGGAAAAATCTGCTACTGAAAAATGCTACTGGTGACAATGCTGAAGATACAGACATGAATATATAATTGTTTCCTTTCTCCTAATGGAATAACAGACTTACTGAGGCCTCCGAACACAGTCAATGTGAGTCTCTTAAAAGGATTCATCATGATTTATTCATCTCCTGCAGCCTGTGCTTGATACACTAAATATTATGTACAACTTTGCTTCCATCTCCTTTTCACTTTCTCTCTTTCTCTCTCGCCCTCCTTCTCTCACATGGTCGGCGGTTTGTGTCACTCTTGTTGCATATTTTATAACACAATTGTAATTTTGAATGAGGGGAATAATGAATTATGAATAGTCAATGCGGGTGTAATGGCTGAGTGTTTTGTTTGTGTGTGGAGCCGTTACAGGCTGGTGTCCCATTTGCAGCCCCTCATGTGGCGAGCCCTTAAAGTTCGCTCAGAGAAATAGAATGATAATCTGATCTTTCTGTTGTTTTGGAAAGTGTGATTGATAGGTTTCCTCATGCATCCTGAGGACATATTTTGATTAGTGATTAGAACTGTGCAAGTTCTGTGCGTGATACAGTTCACCGTAAACATTTTTTTAAAAAGTTGCTCCCTTAAACTTGAACAGTAAGTACCATCAACTTGGATCTTTAAGTCATTTCAACTTAAATCACATTAAACCGACTTAATAAAATTGAATTGAATCATTGAATTTATTTTAATGAGTTAAAGCAATGTAAAAACATATGTTGTCATAGCTTATAAATCATATAATTATTATTATACTTTTTTTTTTTTATGGACATGATTTGGCAAAGATACGTTTTCACCTTCCTCTTGCAGCATGATTTATATAAAACAATTGTCAGATCATTACTTACTTGCATTGGGATCAAAAGATTGGCCACAATTTAGTGACATTTGCACATCATGATCTGAAAATTTTGAATGGTAGTGTATGTAACATCCCAATTTAAATTGTGTTGGTTATTCTTGACCAGATTACCGAAGGCCTGTGCACGTCTGACTTGCTGACTGCCATAACATATCTTGATGAAACACAACACGGCATATTATTTTCTTTTTGTTGTGACATTTCTATTTATTTCTCCCTGCGGCTTTGATGCTTTTGTAGCACGGCGTTACATGAACGTGCCTTACAGGCCTGAAGGGATCACGGGTGCAAGACAATTACAGTTGTAAAAGCTATTTCAGTCGATAAATTCAGGCAGTCGCACGCAGAAATGAACTCTAACCCTCCACGTCACATTATTCGGTGCCCTGCTGTTGTATGGACACGAGAGCAAGGGAGTTCCAAATGGAACCTTCCTGTTAACATTTGTTGACAAGACAGATGGGAAACAATTTGGAGACGGACAAAAGTGTCAATTCATCTCGAGGTTTAATGGTGCGGAAAATGATACTGCTGTGCATGGGGAGGATGAAACGCTTTTGAAATGATGAATATGCAGTGTTTGTTAGCATAGATTGATAATTAATTTAAATAAATCTTATTTACTTCCAGAGCTGTTTATTTTTTTTTGCGCCAAAGTGTTCTCAACCTGTTTTCATTACACAAAATCTGTTCGGTTACAGGGCACAAGGGATTTGCCAAGCCAATAGTCAATTATATTGTTCATAATAACCAGAAGTCCACAAAGAAAAACGTCCACAAGCAAGTGGACGAAAGTAAGTGGATCAAATAAACTCATAATTTGGTCCTTTCTTGTAAATTATTCAAAAAACCCTTAAATGTACTCAATATTCACTTGAAAACACTTTCTATTATTAGCATATATATATATATATATATATATATATATATATATATATATATATGCAAATCCTAATCATTAATGTTCATATTATGTTCATATTATTGTTAAAACAACACGTGTATTTAAGTTGTAAGAAAAATGTTATTAATTTTGACTTTGACTCGACATAACTTTTGTAGTGTCATTAAATCATTCTCTTTTAATTAAACTCATTTTAACTTTTTCCGTCATTTATGACACAACTCCATTGTTCAGTGGCAAGTACTCTCCAATGCACAAAGTAATGTGAGGCCAACTACTTGATTTTAAGTCAAGTCAAGTCACATTTATTTATATAGCGCTTTTCACAATAGAGATTGTATCAAAGCAGCTTCACACTGATAACATTTTAAATGTGTATTTCTCTGTTTTTTATGTATTGTGTTTGTTTTTTTACTGTCTGGTGTAGTGGTTGTATTTGTGAGCCCAAAACAAATTTCCCATTGGGACAATAAAGTATACCATACCATACCAACTCGTCACTGCCATTGACGAAATTTTTAGGAATTTCAATCCATGTTTTCACTGTTATACGGTAGGGGGCGCTGTTGTGCATCTTCTGAAAAAGTGCAGAATCTCTGGTTCAAAACACAGGAAAAGAAGCAGAAACAAGCGATAGAAGCATTGCTTATGCACATGTAAAATAATGCAAATAAATCAAATTTTACCTTTTTGTTGACCATGTAAAAGAGTGTTCTTTTTTCTCAAAAATGTCCATTCCCATTGGTCCTCTACATCATTGAACTGAATCATTTTTATGGGCCTGAATTACATTGTGTAATGAACATCGTTTTTCACGGTAGTGACACGGTTTGTGTAAACTTGTTGCATATTGGGAAAGCCCAGACTCCATGCAGGTGCTGCTTCATGATTGGTTGCTCATCTCTGGGGTCTAGTAGAAATATTTGTCCCAGGTGCAGGGCTGGTCATACATCATGCTGCCTACAGACATATCCCCAAAGACCCTGGTGCTATTACACCTCATCTGTGTGAATGTGTGTGTGTGGCATGTTTATCTTTGATGATATGATATGATATTACTGCTGCCTCACCATCACTAAAGCAATCTATCAATCTATGAGAAACAGGAGGAACAGGAAATAGTCAGGACAGGGTCAGACAAGACTGAACAAATAAAAAGGAGAGTGCAACAAGAGGAGCGCATTCCCTTCCCAGGAGAAGCTCTTCTGTTTGTCAGGGTCACTACCAATCAAGAGGAAATGGTCAGAGGTCATTGCCACGGAGAGTACTTGAGTCGTCCCATAAATAAATTGAAGTGCTGACCGTCACTGACTCGCAGCAGAGAACAACATGATGGGACGTAATACACTTCCCGTCCCAGACTTATGGACTGACATGCTCGTTGACACTCGGTTGTCGATTAAAGGGATAGTTCACCAAAAAAAGGAAAATTCTTTGTGCTTTGTTGATGCAAAAAAAACAGCATGGTTTGTTCTTGTGCATCAAGCAAGAGCTCAGTTGACCATATTTAATGTGCTTTATGTAGGCCTAAGTGGGTTGATCAATCTTGATATGTTATTGTTTATGTTTATGATATGTTTAATCTTATAGAAATTAAATCTTTTCATCATATAAAGTGATCTTGTCTCCTCAGAACTCTTGGGTCAAACCACTTAATTCATATAGAATAGTGGAATCTCTCAGATATATTACTATATGTTACTCTGCGTTTGTAAACAACTTACCATTAGTATAATGAACTATTACTTGCCGGGTGATTGTTATTTTCCCCGATAATTATTAATAATAAGCGTAACCCTTTATTGAACAGTGTATTTTATCATTGTTCTACTGTCACCATTTAGAAAAGCTAATATTCTGCTTTGCTTTGTGAATAAGAGGACCTTAGGATAGAATAGAATCTTGCAGTTGATGGAGATTTGTGGGATGCACATCCAGGGCACAAAGCTCCCGTTCCTCCACATCCCAAAGATGCTCTATTGGGTTGAGATCTGGTGACTGTGGGGGCCATTTTAGGACACTGAACTCTTTGTCCTGTTCAAGAAACCAATTCGAAATGATTCAAGCTTTGTGACATGGTGCATTATCCTGCTGGAAGTAGCCATCAGAGGATGGGTACTTGGTGGCCATAAAGGGATGGACATGGTCAGAAACAATGCTCAGGTAGGCCGTGGGATTTAAACGATGCCCAATTGGCACTAAGGGGCCTAAAGTGTGCCAAGTAAACATCCCTCACACCATTACACCACCACCAGCCTGCACAGTGGTAACAAGGCATGATGGATCCATGTTCTCATTCTGTTTACGCCAAATTCTGCCTCTACCATCTGAATGTCTCAACAGAAATCGAGACTCATCAGACCAGGCAACATTTTTCCAGTCTTCAACGGTCTAATTTTGGTGAGCTCTTGCAAATTGTAGCCTCTTTTTCCTATTTGTAGTGGCGATGAGTGGTATCTGGTGGGGTCTTCTGCTGTTGTAGCCCATCCGCCTCAAGGTTGTGTGTTTTGTGGCTTCACAAATGCTTTGCTGCATACCTCGGTTGTAACGAGTGGTTATTTCAAAGTTGCTCTTCTTGAATCAGTCGGCCCATTCTCCTCTGACCTCTAGCCTCAACAAGGCATTTTCGCCCACAGGACTGCCGCATACTGGATGTTTTTCCCTTTTCACACCATTCTTTGTAAACCCTAGAAATGGTTGTGAGTGAAAATCCCAGTAACTGAGCAGATTGTGAAATACTCAGACCAGCCCGTCTGGCACCAACAACCATGCCATGCTCAAAATTGCTTAAATCACCTTTGTTTCCCATTCTGACATTCAGTTTGGAGTTCAGGAGATTGTCTTGACCAGGACTACACCCCTAAATGCATTGAAGCAACTGCAATGTGATTGGTTGATTAGATAATTGCATTAATGAGAAATTTAACATGTGTTCCTAATAATCCAAGTGTAACGCTAAATAACAAAAGAAAGAACAGAGCCCCTGTTTTAAACAAAAAAAAAGAATGCATGAAGCTAGAATAAAACGTTTTTGTTGTTAACACTTTGGGTAAGTTCCATTAAAAAAGCAACATTTTGAACAAAAAGCTAAAAAAAATAGCCCCCCCCCCCCCCCCCAAAAAAAAAAAAAAGATTACAAGGTGCATAAGAAATGCTTTTATCGCTTCTTTTTGCTCCTTTTATTTGCCTGTGTTTTCATCCAGAGACGTCATCCATTACTTACAGTAATCTGTGTGGGGAACGGATTTTTTTTTCTTTGCCATACGGCACACATTTGGCCAATATGCTATTTAGCAAATATACTAGCATCACTCAGACTCTATCATTCAAGAACAACAACATTACCTTCCCCTCTCAGGGGGACTGCAGAATGAACTGTGCACCTTCTGTCTGACTGACTGCACCTGAATGAGTTTAGTAGGCCTGTTCATGCTAACAGCTAATATATCATGTCAACACAGCCGACTGAAGCAAGCTAGAGAATAAGCTCCAGATTAGCGTTTTCATAGCGCCTCCCCAACTCTGATTCCCTGTGTTTGAAAAGAGAGTCGGCAGTAAAAGACTAATGAAGCCTAATTGGTTCACAGTCTGTCTCATTGCTAGCGAAAGTGGCCTTGGTTTCTGGGAATGTGGCAGCCGGTTTAATTTTCACCCTGTCCAATTGTGTGCTGGAGTGTGTGAGCGTGAAGCCGCGGGGGATCAAAGTATTTGTATGTGTTGATAAGAGGCGCTAGAGCTACACTGCAGACTCGCGTGAGCCAATTCCAGCACACGACTGCATATAAACACAACTCGTGAGGAGAGTGAAGCTGCCTACAGCAGTTTTACCATTTTACAGTTCTGTTTTTAAATACGGTTTGCTGTGTATTTTCCACCAATTAGCATGTAGGTTCAGATGACAGAATGCACTAACAACCCAGTTTGGAAACAGATGACGAATCAAAACGGCATAACATGAATAATACTCGAGGAGAAATGAGGACATAGTGAGTGAGAAATGTCTGTTTGGCAGAAATAACCAGAGGGGGATTGTTATTGCCTCGAGTTGCAAATATGATCCATGAACTTGCATTTTTAACACTTTATGGCGTTAACATTTTTGTATTGATCTAATGAATGCTGTGAGGTGTATGGCGACATGGCTGTATATAGGATTGGTCATGGTTGTGTTCATGTTTGCTTCAGGCAGCCTATAGAGGGAATGAATAGATTCATGTCAATAGCTTAAAGAGATAGAGTAAGTTATATCATTATTTAATCATGTTTAGTCTTATCATTCATATTCCATTTAACATTTTTATGCGAAACATTAATAATTATACAATTTTGCGTGGTTTCCATTTCTAAAGTATAATGCTGGGTAGCCCCTCCCACTGTGCAATCTCATTGGTCCAAAATCCTGCTATACAATAAACATCAAATATGTTCTGATAGGTTGTTATTTTGAAGCAGTTTCACATTCATTGTGGATAAACTATCCATATCTGATTTGTTACATGGTGTGATACATTTTTTTTATAGCTTCGCTTTAAAAGCAAAGCTGCCACAGTACATTGAAGATTGGGGTGTGTGGGTTGTGGTTAGTTGAAGTAATAATATATAATAAATGAACACCCTGGTATGCTTTTGATTTGTCTTACGGATTGACCCACACACAATTCATGTGCACTGATGTATTACACCTTAATATGAATGAGAAAAGAGACAAAGAGACGTGCTCAAACCTGTGATTTTGTGTCGGCAGCTTTTGTGCTGTGAATTAAAACCGAGGAACCTACATATGAATGAGATGAGGAGAATACCAATGACCATGCAGAGAAATAAAACCAGAGAGAGAGTAAGTTGGCCAGAGCGTGTGCTGTGGGAGTGTGAGAATGACACAGGGATTGTGTGGGAGTTGTGCTGTTAACCACGCTGGTGCACTCAAAGCATGTTTGGCTAGGTTACATCTGAGAGAGAGAGAGAGGGGGGGGGAGGGAGAGGGAGATTTCCTGTCTGCTGGAGTGCTGCCTATGGAGTCGGCATATTTAGCTTACAGGCTGACTGACGTGAACACACATTTGTATACAGCAGGGGTCTACAACCTTTTAGACATGAATTGCTACCATGAACCCTTTACGAATAAGTATTATGGGAATAGTGTTTGATGGTGGACTCTGCTTCCCAGTATGCACCACAGTGTCAAAAAATCATGCAAATTTCTCTGATTGTTTATTGTTGTTACTATTTAAATTGGATTTTTGGCACAGGAATTCTCATGACCGTTTCGTGTTATGTTGTGATAACCTAAATAATAAAGAAGAGTGCATCTTTCCCTTTCATGATGCCAGTTTGATTGGTACTGTTCTACACCATTTTATAGGGCTACATATTTATTCACACTTAGTTTCTAAAAAAGATGAAAAAACACATTCTATAGCCAAAATGGGGAAAAAAATACTAATAAAATAAGATAACTATTACTATTATTAATTTAAATGCATTAATAAATACTGGTAACATTTTTTAATAAACATGATCAATCATTCATCTAAACTAGAGCAACACTCACATTCTATTATCAAAATGATTACTATTCATACATTTAATCAGGTAGGTGAATACAGAAAGACAGACAGACATATAAAGAGCCTGTGTCCCGGCTCATGGGACCTTATTTCGGAAAAAATATAAATGGTAGTCAATGGCGAGAGACAACTTATCTTTGTATTCCGTCTGAACTGTGCCCTCAATTACACATATGATGTTTGTCAATTTAAAAGATAATTCTGAAAGTCAAAAACGTCGCAGTTTGTCATACAACAGAAGAGTAACATTTAGTTTTATGTGAAAATCGCTCTGTGAACTACATCTCCCGGGAAGCGAAACGAGATCCGCTGCTCGTGTGTGTGCAGTCTGGTACAAAACACTCAGGTACGACGGCGTAACGTTACAATTATAACGTAAGACTGTAGAAACAATGACAGACAGCCTCAGTAAAGTTAGCTTCATTCATTGAGAGAAAATGTGCGCCTTTGGGGTTTGTAGTCTTTGTAATTACGTATTTTCACAGTCTTATATCTCAACGGTTTTACATCAAACTGCGATTTTCTTTACTTTAAAATGTATCTTTTAAATTGACAAACATCATATGTGTAATTCAGGGCACAATTCAAACAAGATCAAAATATTTGTTGTCTCTCGCCATTGACTACCATTCAATATTTTTCCGAAATAAGGTCCCATGGTGGTCGACCGGAAGGGGAGGGACTTAGGCTCTCTATATAGATGTTGGATGGATGGATGGATGGATGGACACATTCAACATTGTATGAGCGAAATGACAAAATATTACTATTAATCGATCAATTATCTAAACAAGAGTAACATCACATTCTAATATTCTAAAAGGTAAATTATTACTATTAGTAATCTTAGAAAGAAAGAAAGGACGAACAAACGAACGAAAGAACGAGCGAAAAAAACCCTGACTTTTCCGCATCAGTCATTTCAGTATTACAATTTGCGTATAAACTTCAGTTTGTAGTTCTTGTTTTTTTTATTTTTTATAAAATTTTAAAATATTTAATAATGTTGTCAGTACATTAAGAATTGTTTGTGATGTTCTGGAAGTCACCATCTTATTCACTTCAGTCACTGTCACTATACTTGCAGTACATGTGTTATTCACAACCAAACGATATCTGTGTGAACATAGGCAATCTGCATGTGTAATCTGTGTGTGTGTGTTTGGCACATTCAGCACGCATGCGCACGTGTCAAGCATTCGGGGGCCGTTTGACAGAAGATAAGATGGATGACTCTGCAGTGAGGGTTAAGCCTGACTCCCAGCACAGCTACACACACACACACACACACACACACACACACACATACAAACAACTCGTTAACATTCTCCTACGTGAATGGATTTATTGCAGCTCTCAGGTGAAAGAGAGAGAGCAAATGATTATAGTGAAGCGGGGTTAGATAAATTCAGAGGTATTCGTTAAGAAATGCATTGATGATCACATTTAATTCTAATATGTAGGCCTTGACTAATCTGTGTATTACAAATCTAAAAAAAAAAAAATTTAAAATTGTAAATTTAATTTAATTAAATTAAATTCAGGTGTAAAAAAATATTTTTTTGCTCATAAAATATTTTTATTTGAGAAATGCTAGTAAAATACTCTCCCACAAAAGTGAAACACCTTTAAAATGGCTAATAATTCATATTTATAAATATATTATTATTACATTTTTATCAAGTAATCTATTTTAAATGTAGACAAAATCTTTTTCACAACTATCACGTCATTGACCAAAGATGAATTTATTCACAACCGATTTATAATAATATTAATAAACATTGTTACTATTATTAGTTAAATATTTTTGTTTATTTTTGTATCAATATTATTAATATATAACGATTTATTGCATGTTAAACATTGATGAAATGTTGAAAAGCTAAGTTAGTGATTTTGCCAAAAAATCCCCTTAACTGTTGTGTCTTGTGGATTATTATCTGATAAACATCGGAAAAAGATTGGATTCACATTCACAATCAAAATGTTGCAAAAGCATCTGCTGAGTTTCATACTAACATCCAACAGGGAATAGTCATATTTCATCTTCCTGATTAAAATACACCCGTTGAATATTCTCTTGGCAGAGTACATGTGCTAACAGGTGCATTGTTTTGTACTTATCTTCTGTAATAATACGCTTTTGTCAAGCGGGATTGTCTTATAAGTGAAAGAACGATCCGTATTGAATCCAATAAGCAATTTAATGTGTCACTGTCTCTTAAAAATAACAGAGGGTGCATATAAAAAGCTGTATTTGCATGGTGTGTGTAAAGAGGTTGGATTTTCTTCAGATGCAAAAAGTCAAGTTTGTCTTCTCCTTTCTTGCATTTTTTTTAAGTTGGGGTTTTAGCCGTACATGCCCCTCTCCGTCTCTGATTGTCTTTTCCTGATAGAAAGAGCTCAGCAGGCAGTCCAATCGAGGAGGAGGAGGAGGAATATATCTCAGCAAATATGGGTGTTGGGGTAGAAGGTTAGAGCTACGCTAACAAATCCATTTATTCAACGCTTGTGCAATGTTACCATCTTCTCATTTTGAAGGGCATGAGCAATTGAAAACACATTTTCTGTACATAAAATGACAGTGTTTGTGTGGAAATATGTTCATGCATGTGTTTTTTTGTGAATGTGAATCTGTGAGCTTTAACCAGTGTAATTCAGAGCTTGTGTGTGTGAGAGAAAGAGTGAGATAGCCTTTGTGTATTTGCATGTGCACTGGACGGATGTTTTATTCATGGCGATATCTTAGGTTTTTAATATGCTGCAGAGTGAGTTATAGACGTGTGTTTGTCCCTGTAGCTTGTGTGTGTTCATGTGAGCATCTACTGTAGTGCATGGCTGAGATTGCCCAAACTCAATGTGAATAATTCATCTGTTAATGACGGTAAAAGACTACTCTTGTTACATTTTGAGAGGCTACTTTAAGAATTACATGTTGCAACTTTGTAACTACATGTCGAGAAACTCTCATTATACTTCTAGGTTCGTGTTAGTAGAATAAGTTGACATGATTACAACGTTACTTATAGTCAATAGGATATCTGTAGGGTGAGCATCAAAATAAAGAGTTAGTTAAACATACAAAATATCAAGCAGAAAGTCTAATAATGGAACAAGTTGACAGTTGCAGAGTTGACAAGTTGCAGAGTTACTTTTAGTCAGTAGAATTTCTAAAGTGGACTAGCTGACTAAGTGTCAGAGATTACATTCCATGGCAATTTTGAATGCGTTCTCATTCTAGGGTGTCCTATAGTGACGCTTTTGACATTTCGTCTAAATCCAACGCACATGGCACCCTTTAGCGTCAATAAAACGCGCACAGAGCTTTGTTCGGTTATGGGTAGGTTTAGGTCTGGGGTAGGGTTAGGGTTAGACCACTAGGTGGCGCCTTCTGGCCCATATATATCTGCATCTCATATTGACGCTAAAGAGTGCCATGTGCGTTGGATGTAGACGAAATGTCAAAAGCCCTAGTATATGACACCTTGGGATGAGAACGGGCATACTCTGAGCATGTGTGCTTTGGATGTATACGCATTGGCAAAAGTGTCAGTGTATGACGCCTTGGGATGAGAATGCATTGGATATGTGGCTTCCGTTTTCTCCAAACTGTTGGAAAAAATGTCTTTGTGTAAACAACATTAATAGGGACACAGGCATACAGGCATATCATCAGGTTAATTACGAGTCGCTCATTAGTGTATTAGCTATGGTGTTTACTTGAATTGATACAATTATTTAATTCAAGTCACAAATTCAAATCTACATTTGATCAGTCCAATCAAGACACACACACGCACCTCAAAAGTACAAAAAAACAATAACCTTCTTTCTCCTTTTGTCTGAGCGTTTTAACAAAGTATTTCCCAGATAATGTGTTTTTGGGAGAAAGCATCTCATTTCTATCTAGAGTACAGAATGTGTGTGTAATGCGCGGGACGTTTAAAGAGTAACTAAACACTTAACCAACTTTTTAAGTTAATGATCTGTAAGAATGGATTTATTAAAACCAGTCATTGATTCGAGTAACTTTTTTGACATTTGTTTATAAAGTGTTCTATTTCTACAATATATGGTGTAAAAACGTCTTAGTGCTGCCCTCTTCAGGTTGAACGGTGGCTACTGCAGTTGAATTTTCCTATCGGATGTTCCGCACTTCGTGACGTATGCAGGTTTCAGCTCACCACGCGAGCTACGCCCTTGGCAGTATAAAAACCATCTTGTGTCGTCAAAACCACTGTAGGGAGTCAGGAGTTGGAATTGCGAGTATTGAAAACGATCAGGATAGAGTGTTTTAGCATCTATTTCGTCCCCTCTATCTCTGCTGGGGTCAGCCCACTTTTTCAGCATTTTCAAATATTGCCAGTGGGTGGAGTCAGGCTCAGACCAGGGGTTTAGTTACCCTTTAAGTGTAAATGAGGTGTCTTGTCATCTATGGCTGTATCTCCGGTCCCCTATGAAGGCAGAGCTTAGAGCAGTGCTGCCGTATTGATCCAACCGGACTCCCCGATGACCCGTCATGTTTACACTGGACTTGAATGGCTAATGCAGTGACACTCACTTCCAACAGCAGAGCTGGCCATTCTTTTTCATTCTCTCTTTTTCTCATTCGCACACTTACTTGAGTGTTGAGATTCTATATACTTGCTTTGTTTGCTTTGTTGCAAGGGATATTACATCAAAGCTTTGGCCGATAGTGAGATGCATGCTTGATAATTTCCCCTCAGCGATGTTTTTTGACTGCAACGGCCTTCTGTAACATAGCTGATTCAATCAATCTGACCCAGGGGCACGACACCCGAGTTCAATCAATCACTTGTCAATTACATTCCCGTGTGTAATTATGCAAAATGAGTCATAAATTATGGCTTCAGGTGTCTAAATAGATAATATAATGTTTGCATAACGTTGCTACTACACTCTCAGAAAAAAAGGTACAAAAGCTGTCACTGGGGCTGTACCTTTTCAAAAGCTAAAGTTTTGTCCATTTCATGAGCTAATAAGTACATTTTAAGTGTTAATATGTACATTTCAGGTGCTAATATGTACATTCTAATTGTTAATATGTACATTTTAGGTGCTGAGATGTACATTTTAGGTGCTGATATGTCAATTTCATGAGCTAATATGTCCATTTTAGGTGGTAATATGTCCTTTTCATGAGCTAATATGTCCATTTTAGGTACTAATATGTCCATTTCATCAGCTTATATGTCCATTTTAGGTGGTAATATGTACATTTTAGGTACTAATATGTACATTTCAGGTGCTAATATGTACATTTTAGGTGCTAATATGTACCACTAAGGTACCAATATGCAGCCTTTGGGTACAAAAGTATACCTTTTGTAAAGGTACAGCCCCAGTGAAAGCTTTTGTACCTTTTTTTCTGAGAGTGTAGATATTGTCTTGCTGGAACCCATAAATTTCAGCTCTGTCCTCTTTCTCCACCGTTAACGCATTAACCAGTGAAGTTTTTTTTTAAGCGTCTGGAAAAGTAAGATTAAAAGCTGTGGTTTCAATGGCGTGTTCTCACTGAAGACTTCTCTTAGCCTTAATCCTGTCCCGCTACCCAGCAAGCCCTCGATAGCCCAAAGGTCTGTCAAGATTACAGCACCTCTGAGTACATTTTTATTGAAAGGAGAAATCGATCTGCCCTCTTGATCTCACAAACAAAGGTATTGCAGAGACAAGCAAGGGCTTTAAGACCCTTTGCCTAGACCACGACAAGGTTGTTATTCCCCAACCCCCCCATTTTCTCAGCACATTTTAGGAGAGATGTCTTTTTTTCTTAAAGAAGGCCAAGGCTTGACATTAACACCCGCCAACCGCCAAATGCTCCTACTTGCCACAAACGAGTGTTGTCAGTAATATTGATTTTTGGATGCATACAGTATTGATACCAAAATATCTGAAACTCTTCCGCAGAATAGATACAAAAGATACCAGCTACGTGTATGTACAGCTACGACAGCCAGTTGACACACCAACCCTTTACTCACTTGTTTGATGAATATTGTTGGTGGTACAGCGCTTGAATTCTGTTGAGGGATTATGCGTATTGATCACAATTTTACTCAATCCCTCGCATCCAAAGTGCGTGCGCATAAAGTATATTAGCTATATAATTAGTATAATGGGTCCGTGCATCAGGTCTTAAAGTGACAGTACCATAATATACTGACTGCCAAATTCTGACATCTATATGGTAGTCAGTGTTGTGCCTGAAAGCGTTCAATGAACAATAGTTCATGTATTGGGCGAACGTAAACTGAACGTACTGCCTGATGAGCGCTACTGTGAATGCGTTCATTCTGGTGCCTGTGAACGCATGCTCTCTCAGTTTAACTTCGTACAATAGGGTAACAGATTTCCATAGAGACTTCCAGACGAAAACACACAAACAGGCCTTAATATGTAGCTAAAAAAACACCCAATCTGGCAACACCAGCCAGCAGTGTCTGGCCGCGGCCACGGTCGACAAAGCAGTGAGCGAGGAGGCGTCGTATGATCATTTAAACAGGTTTTATGACGAGGTCGGCGAGGATGGGAAAAATCTTACATTTCTGTGCAAACCTTGCCCATCGGTAAAATAATTGTTGTCTGTGGTTGTGTACGAGCTGTGGAAATAATAATAATAATAATAATAAAAAAGCTTGCAACATATGGAAAGAAAGAACTATGAATTAACTAGTTCATTTTTTGAAGTATGAACTATGAACTGAACTAGTTCATTTTAAAATGTGTGAACTGAACTTTGAACTAGTTTGTGTCAAAGGTGAACTTTCCCAACACTGATGGTAGTTATTTCCCTATGGTATCGGTGTCCAAATTGTGGCCAGTGAAAATGCTGAGTGGCTGGTAACTTTGGAAAACCACTAGCCACAGTGGCTGGTGAGCAAAAAAGTTAATGTCAAGCCCTGAAGAAGGCCATTTGCAACACGGTGTAAAGAGTACCTGAAAACCATACTTGAAGTCATTTTCGCTGTTGGGTATCTGTACTTTTACTCATTACAAGTTATGGTTCTACATGGTGGTATGCCGACATAAATAATTTTGCAAGAAGCAATCTAAACATTTTTCCGAATATTTTTCATCTTTCATTAAACCGGCAGAGCAACAGTTGCGCTGCCGCCTTGCGCTGTATGACAGGGCCTGTCAACGAACTACAGCGATTCTCTGTGGGTTTTCAAAATATTTTGCCGAGAGAATATGCAAATAGAGCACAACAGAAAAGAAATGTGACTTAGGCCACCTGCTAGTAAAAGCAGCCTCTTAACCCTGACAGCACATCTCTCTCTCTCTCTCTCTCTCTCTCTGATTGGCATTCTGCAGTATTATCACCGCGTTCTGGGTGTAAGCAGAGCAGCTGTGGATGGAGCGGGAGGGATAATGGCTGCTAGGAGGTTCAGTCGTTTTAACTGATGGAACAGCCCGTGTGAGCGTTTCCCTGTGACCTTATTAAAGCTGCTGCCGCAAAGTCAAGCTCTTCACAAGAGACGGTGGCGCGGCTAATGATGGAGCGCCGGGCTAAAAGTCACTACCGCACGCCGCTAATTTGTTTATGTCAGTGATGTTTAAAAATGGATAGTGATAAGCAACCCATAAAAATGAGTAAGAGAGAGGCCCTGAGACATCAAGCTTTCTGTATGTTCGGTTTCATTGGATTTTTCCTGAATCTGACGTATAAATAATGCAACATTGAGAGCATTATGATCTGCACATGACTAGACCGTTATCCATTTAGACATCACATAGATCAGTGGATTGCGGTTAAATCATGCTCAGAACATGTTTCTCACCCTTTTACATGCCCTAATCCCCTTCTCTCTTATATAAGACCCTCATCTATATATTATGAAGGTAATATTTTTTTGGGGGTGGGGGTTGTAAACCAGAGTATTTTAATGGGCTAATGAAATCAGGTCATGGTCTTTACCATTTTTTATCGCTTGCAATGTATCTGTTCTGATCTAGCATTACAATGCATCGCTGGATCATTTCATCTAGCTAATAGATTAAATATGGTACACAACATCACCCTTTGACCCCGATTAGCGTGCACACTCACACACACACTCACGTCATAACAGTCATGATGAAATTCCTTTGTCTCAGAGAGAGCGATAGAAATCGCGAGAGATAGAGTTTTTTAAAAAAAAATTTCATAATAATTGAAATTGATGCATGCATATGTATATTTTTATTTTTGGTAATAAAATACAGTAAAAATAGTATTTTTTTATGTTATTACACTATAAACACATGCACGCACACACTATAACACTTCTGATGAAATTCCTTTGTCTCTGAGACATGCAATTTGTCTTTGTCACATCTACACTACCGAACTCATCTGTGTGTGAGCCAGACTAGACACATAAATACACACACACTCACACACACTAACATGCATACAAACCTATAATTGTTTGTGTTTTATCATCTTAACCTGATCCTGTTTGTAAAGATCACTGAGTTTAGTGTGTATGCGTGTGCAAGTGTGCATGTATGCGGTTCTCTAAGATGCTCCATTCAGTGTGTTCCTGGCAAAGGGAATTAAATGTCACTCATAGAGATTGATGTGTAGTGTGATAGCAGCTTCTGAAAGAGCAGTGGAGGCTGCTGGGATGGAACCACATCTCGTGTTGTATCTGAATTCAGGCACACACACATGCACCCGTGCACATACGTATTTCTCAAGCTTAGAATCAAAGTATTTACTGGCCTCACACTTCGTTTTTTTTTAGGTATATATTGGTGTTATGTGTTTTATATAAAATCTGAGAACACACTGAAAGTCTGTTATTTTTTCTTTTGTTTAAACCTTATATAATGAATACAATTTTAGGATTTGTAAATTTTTTCACAAAAAAAGTTAGCATGTAAAATGACATACATATTTAACATGCATGCCCTATTCCTAGATCACTAATCTGATGATTAGATGAACTTTGACTTTGTGTATGTGTGTGTGTTGGGGGGCACATTTATTCATGCTTGCTCAAATGCATTTTCACTCAAATTATACTTTTGCAAATGGGTAATTGGCATGTTAGCGTGTCCATGAAAAGGAAATTGTTGACCAAAATGGTCCCAAACAACACATTAACTCACATTAACATTAAGAGAGCTTTCGCACTAGCTGTTTTGATGCCCAGCCTAAAGTTAACTAGGTTCATGTGAACTCTGTGCGGTTCGCTGCTGTTATGAACGCAGTCGTACTAAATTGTGGAAGTGAACCATTAGTGATGACCTATGATTCGACAAAACCAAAATATAGCCTAAATGTGAGCTGAGGAACAATGAATATGCATTTTGCTGCCTTCTGCACCATATAGTCAACAAGTAACAGTGGTAAAAATCTGCTGGTTCAGGCCCAAATAATATAATATATAAAGTGAACACAAAATCCAGCTGGGGCAAGTGGAAGGGGGAGCAATCGAATTGCAGGTTCGGACCAGACAATAAAACAAAGTGAGAAAACTGCCGAAAGCGGCTAACGAGACAATCAAACCAAGTGTGAACTCTAGCATGATGCGCATGGTAATTTTATATATATAATTAGACATATTGGCTAATTTATTATTGGGTAAATGAAAAATAAAGGGGGGAAAAGTAGTTTAAAACAACTCTTAGAATTGTACTTTTTGTATTAATGTTTGTTTCAGTTATATCATGTTCAAGACATTTCTCAATTTAATGATTCTTAAATGTCATGTTTCATCATGTAACCATTAACCATTTCATCATTAACCATTTTTTTGTTTTTAAATATATCATTTTTTTTTTTACAAATATGAATAATTATAACGTCACGCCACATGACATTACCTGAACTAACCTTTTATTCCTTGCCATGAAAAGATACGCATTTTATGAACTTTAAGATGCTTATTGATCTTGAGGGTCTGCAGGGGTCTAATTTTCTACATTGTATTTTTTTTTTTTTGTCTGAATCTGCTTATAACATAATGTGGCGTGTGTCATGTGCTGGGCAGGGGCCGGCTTACAGCGGTATCATGTGTTATCTCAGGGGCATTGTCAAGGTTCATCACAGGGTTACCGTGACAACACTAGCGGGACCTCATGTCAGATATATCACTGTAATGAAAAGGTTAGAGTTTCATTGCTCAAGGGACTCTCTCGCCCAATTGTGGATCAGTGCTTTGTCCCGTACCTCTTTTTTTTTTTTTAAGCATTCTAGAATTTATTCTGTTGTTGATAAAAAAATAATTCACGTGTTTGAGTGTATCTCATACTTTGGGTCACAACAAAAAGCCACATTTCATCATGGTATCTTCACATGCCCTTTTTTTGTCGTTTTGTATGAGAACACCTTGTAGCAGACAACAGGAAGTTAATCACATGCTGATACAATTTACTCTGTAAAAAGAAGGGGTTGTCACCGTTATCATGCACGGATTGTCTGAGGTTATCAACAGTCATCACTGTGTAAAGATGCTTTAGGATTCTTGAGATGTTTCCAGGCCGTAGCTAATTTAATGCCACAATCAGTACAGATTGCATGTTCGTGTGTTGAATGTCGGGTGTGTGTATGTGACGTGCTTTTGATCTCCCTCTTTTTTCTCTCCCTTTCTCCATGCATTGGCTCGTGTGGAATCAGTCGGATCAGGTTAGTCAGTGTTTTTAAATCATTTTCTCTAGTCCCGGCTGGACCCGTCTCTCCCTTCTGTGTGATTTATTCGTCCCAATTGATTCCCATTCAGCGACGTGCTGCCTCAGAAACAGAAGCATTTGTCTCCTTTCAGTTTCTTGCGGTAAACCTGGTTGTATCTTGTATGATGTGCTCTGCCATCATAAAATTTCCTATTAAAGTATAATTTGGTACCTATAGGGAAAGTCTGAGTTATTTCAAAGTAGGGGTCACTCTTAAAAAATGCAGGGTGAAGGAGTCAATGATTTTTCATTTGACCTACTTTGTTTATAGCAGCTCTCTCTTCATAACACTCTATATAAGGCCTTTTTAATGTAAATTCAAACATCTACACCTTTTACCCCAAAATGTAAGTTAGTTTTTTCATTACTTTATGCAAATAGGCATGATCAGAAGTGACCCTGGAAAAATGTAGGGCCCTATTTTAACGATCTAACTTGCACATGGCGCAAGTCCACTTTTGGCTAGTTTAACAACGGAAAAAATGGTTGGCGCGCCCGGCGCATTGTAAAAAAAAAGGGTTGTCCCTAGTCTCTTAATGAGTAATGGTGTTTTTTAGGCATAACATACAATAAACCAATCAGAGTCTCATATCCCATTCCCTGGTTGCGCTTGCACCATGGTGGATTCGCTATTTACATGGCAGAATTTGCAAGTGGAAAGACCTTTTTTTTAAAAAATATTGCCACAACCCATATACAACCACAGACAGCAATTATTTTATCGGCGGGCAAAGTTTGCAAAGATATGTATGATTTTTCCCATTCTCACTGACCTTGTCTTAACTGATCATACGATACGATGCCTTCTCAATGCTTTGTCGACTACATGCTGCTTTTTGTTTTGATGACGCATGCCGTGGCTGCGGTGCGACACTGGTGGCTTGTGTTGCCAGATTGGATGTTTTTTGGATGACGCTACATATATTAAGGCTCTATAGAAATCTGGTACCCTATTGAACGAAGTTGAGCGAGCGTGCGTTCACAGACTCCAGATTGACTGCGTTCACAGTAACGTTCATCAGGCAGTAATAGGGTACGTTCAGTTCACGTTCGCCCAAAAAATGAACGAGTTCATGAACTGACTGAATGCTGCACATCCCTGTGTGTGTGATAAGCAGCGTGTACACATGTTGTGCACCCGCCTATTGGCGCACATTACTAACTCTCTTTAAAATTGCAAAATAAATACTGTGCCATTGACTTTGACCAGGTTTCAGTTGGTCAATGCAGTCTATTTAAGTTGCCTCAAAATAGCAACATGCCAACATTGCGCCTTACTCAACTGTGTATCACACGAAATACGTTCTGAGGAAACTATTTTGCAAATCGTAATTACGTTACATGCCAACATATAAGCAGTGCTATTACGTTTGTCCTTAACGTAATACTATTGCAGTGCTATTACGTTTTTCCTGAACATAATACATCCAAGCAGGTTTCTTTACTATTTATGCATAATCGTGGCATTAAAATTTTGACTCTTTTGCATTCAACTGTCATATCAATTAAGTTTTCCTTCGCATTTATTAATATAATAGACCAACGTTACTCATAAATATATAAAAAGCATTTTCTCCAATAAAACACAACATACTGATACATTCACAAAAGACATACATTTTATTAGCTTGATGTAAACCAAATCCTAGAATCCATACGTTGTTTGCAAGAAACAGATCCAAATCCAGCCTTTTATCCAGTGATCTTCATCTTCATTTCTCAGCTGCGACCGCAAACGTCAAATCGGCGCTGGTGATGAATTCAAATTCAAATAATGCGCCTACAAGAAGCGTTACGACATGTTTTACGGCAGTGATATCAAACGTTCATTGGCTCTCGCTTGCTTTGTCACAGATTGCGACATGCCGTGTTTCAGTCGGTGTAGTACATTTACATTTGAAATGGAGAAGAGCGCGCGCCTTCAGACAGAGAGCGAACCGAAATCAGATTAACATTTTGGATTAACGTTAATAACTTTAATTCTGATCTGTACCTCATACACAACTACTATAATACTGCCAGAGGACTGCGACTGCAACGCATCATCATGTGAACGACTTTTGGTAATGTTAATAATAAATAAATAAATTATTGTGAAATGTATCTGTCTGTTATGTTTTTTTTTCTTAATTGTGTTACCTACGTAGTTTTAAGGAATGGTTATGGTTAGGTTTAGGGATAGGAGTGGGATTAGTGGCTCAAAATATATTTTAATGCTAAAACTCATTTAACTACACATCTCTGTCCATTACGTTTTATCCTTTTTATATTCTGTATAAAATAAATATGTTTTTTGGAGTAGGATTAAGGGGTCTTGTTACATTTATCTTTAAAAGTGAAAGTATACAGATATCGTTATGATATGAAACATATGTAAATAGTTAACGTTTTGTAGCTGTAAAAACGTAATAAGGTTACGTTTAAATGTTGCAAATACGTCCATATTATACGTTTTAGCATCTATCCAAACGTACAAAAACGTACGTTACATATCTTTGAAAATAACGTATTAAATCTACGTATTAACAATGAGACATATTACGTTAAGGACCAACGTAATAGCACTGCTTATATGTTGGCATGTAACATAATTGCGATTTGCAAAATAGTTTCCTCAGAACGTATTTCGTGTGATACAGGGTTGGCCTTACTACACTTCGTTTTCAGACCAGCAGGCCATGGGCGCAAATGCATTTGCTATTTAAACAATGTGCCACAGGACGTGAAAATGATAACTGCGTCGGGCTGAAACTAGCAAAAAACACTTGTCGTGCCTGTCGCCGCATTGCGTCGGGTGTGTAATAGTAACACATTCTCATCCCAAAAAGTCATATAACTGACGTTTTGGGACGTATTTTGACCATACGTCAATATCCGCCTTTTTAGGGCCCCCTTAAACGTCGGTAGATGGCGATCCCGGGCCGTCATACAACTGACGCTTTACCTTTAACGTCAGTTAGGTGACGGGTTAGGTTTAGGGTTAGGTTTAGGTATGGGGTAGAGTTAGGATCCCATAACCTCATCTACCGACGTTTAAGGGGGCCCTAAAAAGGCGAATATTGACGTATGGTCAAAAGACGTCCCAAAACGTCAGTTATATGACGTCTTGGGATGAGACCGGGTTGGTAATAGGGCCCTTGAAATGTTTCAAAAGATTATTATCTTAAATAAATTCTTTTCTTTCTAACTTTCTATTTAGCATAGAATCTTGGAAAAAAAAAATCACAATTTGTACAAAAATATCAAGCAGCACAACTTCAGCATAAGCTGCATTTGCATGGACCCAAATAATCCAATTGCAATCGGACTTTTACTGTAGTACAGTCGTAATAAAAATGTCACATGTAACCACGTCAGTCAGAAACACTTGATCTATGCATGTGTAATGACGTATGACATTTGGAACGAGCTGTTGTTGTTGGAACATGTTGTTGAATCACTGCACTACGGTTAAATGCTCGTCGTCTCCTAATTAGATTCCGAAATAGATAGATATTAAGTCTGCTCTTTAAAACAAAGAAAATAACCAATGTTGAGAATTATTAGTATGTGAAAACAGCAGGAAACTATGTATAATCGTGCAGTGTGGTCATGTCAAAATCAATTTCGATTTGAAGTTAGTGACATATAAACTCGCACATCAACCCGATCGCTTTATTTGGCATTCATTTAAACACTAAGTTCGGATTCATCAATGAATTCATTCCGATTGAAGCAAGTGTGTCCAAACGTAACTATTGTCAAAGTTTAAATGGTTACCACTTAAATGGAGACGTAATTCAAATGTAAACAAGTCCACATTGTGTTGGTAGGCCAATGATAAACCTCTTCAATGGTATGGAGAGGCCCCGTCTAACAAGCTTGACTTGTGTTTTGTGGATATTTACACTGATAACGGTTTTCAAGGACATATGCGGCGAGTTGGTCAGCAAAAGCAATCCTACACCTGACTCAACTGCCTCAGAACATTGGGTCTGATAACACACTCTCTGATACACTCCTTCGCACGGGCTAATCCATTATTAATTGAATCAAGAACATTTTTAAGCTGTAACCTTGAGCCAGGAGGATGATGGGAGGTCTTGTAGTTGCTATGTTGTGCCGAAATGAGTGCAGAGGCTTTTGGCTCTTGGCTGAGTTTAGCACAATGCACTTAGTGTATATTAGATTATTTTGTCCAATAGCAAATGCTGCTTTGAATTGTGTGTTGAATCCTGATTAGTCAAGTAGAAGTACTGGTGGGCTGCTGGTTAAGGCAAACATAGGTTCAATACAATGTTGTGAACTATTTCCTCATCTGTTTTTTCACCAACACAGTACTTTAGTGTTAATGTGTTTGCCGGTTTAAGTTCCACATAAGAAAGAGAGCCATACAGATTTGGAATAACATGAGGATGAGTAAATAATGACAGAATATTAATTTTTTTTTAAACGATTTCAGAATGCGAAGGCCTTTAAAGTAAGGTCCCTGTAAGTCTACTGTAAGCCACCTTGGATGATTTGTCTGCTGAATGACAAGTTTCAGTCAAATAGCACACCAAACATTCCTCTGAGACGACAGAATAAAAGAGAGTTTTTCCTACCGCAGATTGAATATCAATCTCCGATATGTGCTAGGACTCCATAACCCAGTCTATAAAGCTCAGGGAGACGCAGGACGTGTTATGCATCAGAAATGCCACTGTATTGTAATGGCGTGTGTGTGTGTGTTAACTATGTTAAAGCCGGAATCAATGGAAGAGACTTCATGCCTGCTGACTGTGAACTCTCATGAAATTAAGACAAAAGTGAAACGCGTGACAAAAGCCAAATGAAACGATTGGTGGAAGGAGTGCTACTTTGAAATACATGGATATCATTACACTTACGTTCTCTGTTTTGCCCTCTCATCGCTTTTTGAGGTCATTTGGGGTAATTTTGACCTTTAAATATCATATTTCTGTGCATTAGTGAGACTGGAGTAATTATATGGTAGTGTCTTGAGTCCCATATCAGCTGAGGGTCAGTACATTCATCAATATCTCCCTTGATGCCGTCTCATTTACCACTGCTCAAGACGCTTTTTGCGCTTCAGAGTTTATATGTGTGTATATTTCTCCTAGGAATATGCACACAGCTTCTGTTTAATTTATCAAGCAACGATGCGGAGAAGCAAAAGGAAACATTGTCATATTACAGTAATGTTGTGTCATTTACATATGTATGAACTGTAAATGGCTTTTGCTGTGATATGATTACTTAAGAGTTTGCAAAATGCAGCATTCATCACAAACCAATAGCTCTCTCTCTCTCTCTCTCTCTCTCTCTCTCTCAGTCTGTGTCTATGAGTGTTTTGTGTCTATTCCTCATATCTTTCTCCTGCTGTTCTGTGGTTTAATGAAATGTGCACAGTGAGCACAGTAGGAATGCCAGAGGAAATCTGGAAATGCAAGGGATAGGAATAGGATAAATGGAGAGGATCTGGGGTGATTAGACCTACTTCTCAGTGGGGTGATGTCAGTGGGATTTGTGTGTGTGCGTGTGTGTGTTAGAGTTAGGTGTCCACAAAGATGGGAAAATCTGAAATCCAAGGAAAACACCTTATAAATCAAACCAAGTAAAAAAAAAAATGGTTTACATATAAAAATACAGAAGGTTTTCTGCCTTAGGCAGGTTTATGGCAGGTGCGTTTGTGTGTGTAGTTTCTGTAAAATCTGTGAAATTGGTGGGTGAAGGGCACAAAAGTTTTAAAACCTGTTTTAAGATGGGCTTACTGTCCAGAGAAGATATTCACTTAATAAACTGGTGTCCAAAAGGCTGTTGTGTAAATGTTACTATTTTGTAATTCAATACAATCTGAAAAGTTGAAGTGGAAGATTTGACAAAAGCTCATAATAAACAGACATCTGGCTCTCAGAAGCAGTTTTTATGTCAGTGGTTTAGAACTTTTTTTTAAAAAGACAGTTCGTCTCTCCTATCACGGTGGAAGGGAATGGAATCTATACCTAATGAAATATAGATTAAAACACAAAACTAATTAAAAGACCCATTAAAAGTTTGGGAAGATGCAGCCCTGGCCTGCGGAAGAAGGAAAGAATGTAAGCATATGATAGTGAAATAGTGATACCTGGCAATAATCCGCCTCAGGTCTAAGAATTAAGGTTATTCATTCATTCATCTTTCTTTTTTTTTTTTTTTTTTTGGCTGTTTTTGTGTTTTAAATTCCTCTTTCATCTGAAAAAGAAAGAAAACTCATGAAGGTCCCACTGACTTTCTCAGTTTCAAACATCGCCAAAGGTCAGAAATGAAGCTTTTTTGTTCACATGACGAGCGTAACTCGCTCCTTAACCATAGTATTATGCATCATTGAAGAAATCAACTAGCTAGTCACGACTGTTTCCCAAATCTCCCGAAACCATGTTGTCGCAAATTTGTCTTTCAGCCTCATTGGTTAATGAAAACTTATTTTAATTAGCCTAATCATTTTGAGATCAAATTAGATGTTTTGCCTTTGCACAACGTGATTTTATTCACACTGCTAGGCAGTCTTAGCCTGGCTAATGCCAGACATATCATTGAGAATGAGACGTGGGTATTTGAGATGTGGTTTACGAATGCCCAGAGCCGTATTATTTGGTGCTACGAATGTCTATCAAATGCGCCTGTACGTAGCTCATAGCCAATCGGTTCAATGATACCAGATGGCGTATGTAGAGCGACAGAAAATTAGACGATGAAGATGACGATGGGTCAGAGATTTAGGAGATTTATGTATACACAAAACGTGTTTCTCAATGTTAAGGATACTTCTTTTGCAGGACGGGTCCTTCAAGTCATTTCCTTCAGAGGCTAGACGAGGCTCCTCTGAGAACACGTAAATGAAACAGGCTAGCTAGTGCACGTCATCGCGTCATTGCATAAGTGAAAGGTCTGCTTTCGGCGCTGCAAAAATGGTAGTGCTACTGGTTTTGTTGCTGTACCGCACTGTTTAAACACACTTGACAGTCCTTATTTTGTCTTGTCAGCCCTCATAGAAATAAATGAATAAAAGTAATGGACAATGTATAGTGAGACGGTTGTTTTATCGAATACAACCCCGCAAACTCTAACGCGAAGCGGAGGGGTCTTGAATCACCCTGAAGGGGTTGTATTCACTGTAACAACCGCCTCACTATACATTTTCCAACTTATAACATGGCTACCTACCAAATAAATCAATAATTTGACTCAAAATATTGATTCAAAAAGGAGTTTATTCATTTAAAAACTATTGTATTACCTGAGTGAACAACACGAATAGCAACACGATCTAGCTTTTAAAACACAGTGGTAAAATGTGTAATCAACAAAAATGGCTAACGTTATGTGAAGTAAAAGTTAAAAAAGTGAATCACCAGTAAAAGGGAACAGCTTTAAATCCCTCTTCTGCAAATCAGTTTAATGTCCAACATTAGGCTGTATTAAAAGGTAACTTCACGTCCGCTGTCATGGTCCATATATATAAACAAACTGCTTCGGTGTGTCGCATATACGTCATCATCGTCTTGCTGCTCCCTCCTCGTTCTGTGATTGGTTCCCTATCTCAGGGAAAAATTTGGTTCATGGTGTCCAGGCTACCTAGCAGCATGACTAAAATCATGCTGCGTCAAAGAAGTGTGGGGAAACCCAGGCTAAGGCAGTCTGGATACCATGGACCAAATGTTCGCCTCAGCGAGGGGACCAATCACAGAACGGGGAGGGAGCAGCAAGACGATGACGACGTCTATGCGACACATCGAAGCAGTTTATTTATACCTATGGATCAAACATGGCTGCAGACGCGTAGTTACCTTTCGATGCAGCCTTAGATTATTGTTCTAAGTAGTTTAGAACACAAATAAATCACCAACCCATCTTCTTCTTCCTCGTCCAATTTTTTTCGCTCCACATATGTCATCTGGTATAATTATAAAACGATTGGCTAATATTAAATATTGGCTAATATAATTGGCAAATACGAGAAAATGAACATGTGGTTCCCAGACCACGTCTCAATGTCAATGATTTTTGTTGCAGTTGCTTAAGTTTTTTCAGTGGTTGTGTATGTGTTGCTTTGCAGTTGATATGGCATTTTGTGTTGTTTCTATGGCATCACTATTGGTTTTCTTGGTGGTTATTTATTTATTAGGACAGTTGACTGACATTTGAAACTTATAGATGCGTTCTCCTACGCCCAGCATTTTAAATACTCTATTATGTACGTGACACACACATTCACAGCTACACCCCATGTAAGTAATTGCTCAATCTGTGAGGTCTGGTTCACCTGCGATATCAAATGGGTTCTCCATGCTCATTTCACGGTGGAATTTTTGCCGTATAGATTTGAATATGCAAACGAGTTAGCATGCATGATTAATGAGGCATTCCACAATGCAGATGGAACCCCCAAGAGCCGGCGAGGAGTATTACTCTACATTAGAGTATTACTCGTGTTCATGGAACAGAATGGAGCTGATTTCTATGGTAATGCAAGCCACAAATCCTGTTCATTTTCTTGAAAATACTTCAGCTGTTATTGCTCTTTAAAGCCACCCTCATTGTAAGCACTCCTAAGACAAACAGCAGATTAAATTAAACCGTATTTATGAAGTCACCTTCAACAATGTGGACCATCATGTCCCTCAATAATTGGCTCCTGTGTATGTTGTCTAGGTCAACAGGGTGCATGGGGAACAATCCACACAGAAAGATAATGATTGGCTGTACCATATAGACAGATGTGTAGATAAAAGGGAAGCGAGAGTAATAATGTGAATCTCTGGATTTTGCTGTCCAAACTTCCTATTCCAAATAAACCTTGAGCTAAACTCAAACTCGTTCTTTCTCTCTCTCTGAACTGTGCTGCAATCAATGCTTCCACTTTCACTGAGGCCCCAATTAAGACCACACTGGATCAATCCATATTTTTTTCCTCATTTTGGTGAAAATCAGTGGGCCGCTCCAGATCAATGGCTACTGTGCTGAAGAAGAGAGATGGAATTGAGTTTTTTTTCACTGCTCTCCAGCTCTAATTGATCTGCAGAATGAAATGCTTGGGCAACATATGATGTGTGCATGTCTCTGGCCATTTTTTGCTATTTTGAGACCAAATGATACAGTACCTTCATGGTACATACCTTCAATTTTACCCCATACTGGGGGAATTTGAAAATTGCAGGGTAAAACTCGGGGATGGTAGAACCGAGGTGGTCTATAATAAATGGAGAAATCTTTCCGCGAACATTCATTTCAGTTAGAATTCACGGTTTGCATTCATTTCAGTAGTATGTAGTCTAGTACAGAATATATGTGAAATTCAGTATTTTGAATGAGCAGTATTTCCAAATACACAGTAAAACAGTGAGCAGTGCAGAGTCTAATAGAATGGTATTTCCGGCTTTGTTCCAATCTCTAGTGAGTGGCATTCAAATTGCATTCAGATTATGTTTTATTACATTGGTTGTTAGCCTGGTTAAAACCAGACCATTCTCAGTTGTAACTGAGTTACTGTATGGTCTGGCAAAGCATCAAAGCATATACAAATCATTTCCAGAGGAGCGTCACCAACGGACGTTGCGGATAGACCTAAAACCAATCAGAGCGATGAAGGACATGACTTATGCAGAGCGGCGGCCTGTGGAGAAACACCTCCGAGTGTTGTTCTTTGCTCGGTTTTTAACAAAAAGGAAATGCTCAAATTAGAGGTAGACCGATTAATCGGTCGGCCGATTAATCGGCCGATTTTTGGCATTTTTTTTAACATAATCGGCATCGGCCAATATCCAAGTATATCAAGCCGATTATCAGGCAGGCGCATCTGTGGGCAGCCTAGGGTTGTGCGTTTGATGCACGCTGCCGCTAGAGTCATTTTCCAGCCGAGTGAGCAGCAGAAATACGTTATTGTTAAATTAAATAAAATATTATAAATCTTATATATAAAAAAATAAACCTTTTTTTTTCTCCTTTTTTGTGATAATTAGGTTATGTCCATTTTTTCTTTGTCCGTCAACAAATAAAACAAACCAAAAATACATGTTTTTTTGAGAGGATAAAATGTTTTTGTTGAGAAAGTTTTCTATGTTAAGTAATTATCATTTCTTTTACATTTTATCTTTCAAATAGAGGTTAAAAACCAAGCAAATATCGCCCAAAATAAAACGGCAGCATTAATCGGCCTTCGGCCGACCCGGATTTCAAAAGATCGGTACCGGCATCGGCGTGAAAAAAACCATATCGGTCGACCTCTAGCTCAAATCATTTAAAACAGACTCGATAGCTGATTCGAACGAGTGATGTTTGACGGCGGCATCCATCTGTAATGTAGGCTACAAAGTCTGCCTTCAGAATCACAGCGGTGTCGTCATCGTGTAAAGCCTGCCCCAAAGTTTCTGATTCTGATTGGGCGGATTGGAAATGGGCATGAATGAGCTCTTTGCCAGACTAACTTACAGATCAAATCTAAATTTGCAGGAAGTTGTCTGGGTTTCCCCAGGCTAATTGGTTGTTGCACCAATGTGGCAATAAAAGGTTAAATCTCTGTTGCATTTGAAAATAACGTACCACCTACAAAAAAAACTATAATCCAACAGAGCACTAACTAAAAAAAATTGACATAAAAATGAATTTTTTAAGCATCTGTGCAGGACTCGTACCCATGTGCACCGTATCAAGTTCACTGCATCAGCAAGCCATTCATATGGAGTTTGTTACAGTATGTGATGCAAATGTCAAAGTGTATTAGTTTACCAATCATGCACTCAATGGGTAAGTCTTTTGAGGTCATATAATATAAGTTTATAAATTTAAGTTCTAAAAATAATAAGTTAAAAAAAGTTTGTATTAATTGATAATCTGTCCCTGTCATGATCTGTGTTAAAAAAAAAAATCAAATTGTTGGTGTTTTACTGCCTCATTTCAGCTGTAAACTACAGTGTATAGTTTGGCACAATTTACGTAGAGACACAGCCTGTTTTCAATATATGCAAGGACACCTGCAATTTTGGCCAAAACAAGGAATAATTTAGCTGGAAACTGACTGAAATGGGCTTCACACCTATGATGCCTCAATAGGTTGCTTAGCTTGGCAGCTGACAACATTTGTGAACAGAGTTTAGTTGAATGAAAGACATGCATTGAGATTCGAAAAAAAGTTCACACTGCCGTCAACCTTGCTGGTGCATTAACACCCCCGCTGGTTCACGTCTATCTGTTATGTGTACACACATCTGCTATGTGTGCTTACTATTGTTTACATCCGCTTAGTCTGTGTTTGTTTACCTTTTCTTGCATAAGAAACAATCATTGCAGAGATAGGGCAAGGCATTAATTGTATGCAAATATATGAAAATTACTGTGACTCGCAACTCCGTTCGTATTAGTCCTGTGCATATTATGTTTGCTAAACAGGCATGGCTCATGTTCAAACCTCATTCCCACCCCCACAAACCCTGGATTCCACTAACCACACTAAATAAACACGCAAACCATTGTCAAATCCCCCAACCTCATTAAATATGAGTCTCCAATCCAAAAATGCTCCCCCATCCACCTCATTGTCTTGGTAAGAAATCGGGCATTTCAACCAAATGTGTGAAGCCTATCTAGACAGCAAAATTCCTCGCTTGCCGAGGTTCTCTTCATGCTCATTTTGATTTAATTAAATGAGAAAAGAATACAGTAAGTAGCCTAAAAAGAGACTTAAAAGAATAAGGCATGGTCAGACGGTGGCAGGAAGAGTGTATTTCCTTTACTCATTATCATTTAGAAAGATGAGGATGGCTTTGTCTTATTCTAGTCTAAATTCCTTTTTTGGGGGGTAATCTCCTATGGGAGAGATTGTAATGGCTTGGGGCATGACTTCCAAGTAGGAGGGATGTGTGGCGTGTTTGAATATGTAGGGTATTTTGGGGGATTTATGGATTGCTGATAGGCTATATGAACTTTCTGTCCAACGTCATGCCATAAAGGATTATAAGAGTTTATAAGAGGGAATTTTGTAAGGGACATTATGAGATGGAATTTAGGTCTGTACATGGCTGATGAAATATGTTACACAAGTCTATCCATCCCCCCATAAAGAAATGTTTGGGATAAGATTTGTGACATGAAAACCTATGGGAAACACAAGCTGGTGAAAAAACACTTTCCCTGGCACCACCCATACATGAATATCTTCTGTACATCTTTAAATCTTGAATTATTCATATATGTTATCTATGCATTTGCGTTAGGTATATTTGTGCTTGTCTAGGGCAGAATCTTGGGTTTCTTAGAAACACTATATACAACCTGTCGTTGTGGCGGTGGTGATGGCGCAGTGGATAAGACACATGCCTTTGGTGTGAGAGACTCGGGTTCAAATCCACTCTGAGACACCGATGTGTCCCTGAGCAAGACACTTAACCCCTAGTTTCTCCAAAGGCATGTGACCTCTGACATATATACCAATTGTAAGTCGCTTTGGATAACAGTGTCAGCTAAATGAATAAATGTAAATATAACCCAAGAATTGGTTTACCTTTGGATACCCATGTTCGCTGGGTTTGCCGCAGGGCTTTGTGCTCATCTAACACCGCAGTATTGTGCCCAGAGACAGCAAACTGAGCTAAAAGAACACTCCTGACTTGAGACAAAACTGTGATTTGTTAGCTCATCTCAGGCAGGTCATTTCTGCGAGGGGTACGACACGTCGGGACATTGTGTTTGAGTAAAATGTGTGTGTGTTTGTGACGGGCAGCTTCGGAGTTTAATAGTGACACTTGCACTAAAACAGAGAACTTGCCTGAAGCACAGCCTGCAGCTACATGCCACGCTTGAACTACACACACACACACACACACACTCAGTCTATTCTTATCCAGCTTCACATAGCCAGTGTAAATACGTTAAGACAGTATGTGCGTTGTCATACTCCACCTGCCCACAGCAAAAAAGTCTTCTGCTATTGTTTTGTAAATGATCAGGACTGGCAAGAAACAAGACTAGGTTAGAGAGAGTGAGAGAGAGAGCAATGCTGTGTGATGCCAGTGCTAGGGAGTGTGTATTCTGTATATGTGTGGGTAGTTGGATGGGTAGGTGGGTGTCTGTGTGAATAATTGATGTTGTGAGAGTTGTGTTGTGTTGCTGTGGAGTCTCTGTCACTCAGTGCTGTCAACAGCTCCAAATCAAAACATACGCCAACCTGACAACTTCCTCTAGGGTCTCCTCTTCTGCCACACTATACACACACGAGAGAGACAGAGATACGGCAGCAACTGTAACAGAATGAGACTGCACTCTTTCAGACATTAAAATCACTGCTGTATTTCCTCTGTCTGTTTGATTATGTACATCGGTAAGTTTATTTGCCTCAGGACCTGATATACACTCTCTTTCAACCGACTACTGCCAAGTACTGTATGTGTGTGAGATACAGAAAGAGAGAGTGATGTAGTATATACACTCACGAAAGGATTATTTGGAACACCTGTTCATTTTCTCATTAATGCAATTATCTAATCAACCAATCACACTGTAGTTGCTTCAATAGACCAACGCCACTTTTGCGTCATCGAAGGGTAACGCCCCCTTTTGGGGGAAAACAACTCTATACTGTCTATGGGAAAACAAACGGATTCCCATGAGAACAGAACTCGCACTAGATCTGCAAAGTTTCTTGATAGCAAAAATGGCACAAACTTAAAGAAGCTAACATTACTGAATACGGGGTTACAGAGGTGTCCCTTTGAAATGGTCGAAAACTGGATTAATGACCCCACACAGCGGCCAAATATGGACTATTCAGACATCTAACGATACCACTATCTCGTGGAATCGCCAAGTAAGCACGTAGCCTTTTTTTTTCATTAACACTCACAGTATGAAAAACTAGACGATGAATGGATCATATTTAACTTGATTTAAGCTATTGACATAGTCTAATAAGGTAATGTTAGCTGCTAACAGCTTAGTCTTTCTAATAGCTAGTCGACAACAAAACTGTCAATAGCGTAAATCAAGTTAAATATGATCCAAGTGACATGGCCTCATCGTCTAGTAGTTTGTCATAGGCTACTGTGAGTGTGTAAATGATAAATAAATAAATAAATAAAAAAGGCTACTTACTTGGTGATTCCACGAGATAGTGGTATCGTTAGATGTCTGAATAGTCCATATTTGGCCGCTGTGTGGGGTCATTAATCCAGTTTTCGACCATTTCAAAGGGACACCTCTGTAACCCCGTATTCAGTAACGTTAGCTTCTTTAAGTTTGTGCCATTTTTGCTATCAAGAAACTTTGCAGATCTAGTGCGAGTTCTGTTCTCATGGGAATCCGTATGTTTTCCCATAGACAGTATAGAGGTGTTTTCCCCCAAAAGGGGGCGTTACCCTTCGATGACGCAAAAGTGGCGTTGGTCTATGCTTTTAGGGGTGTGGTCCTGGTCAAGACAATCTCCCGAACTCCAAACTGAATGCCAGAATGGCAAAGAAAGGTGATTTAACGTGGCATGGTTGTTGGTGCCAGTCGGGCCGGTCTGAGTATTTCACAATCTGCTCAGTTACTGGGATTTTCACACACAACCATTTCTAGGGTTTACAAAGAATGGTGTGAAACCAATGGTTTGAGGTGTGTGTGCGCTGCAGCATCATTTTGAATAGTTATTCCTATCCATCCATCCCTTGTTCTTTGTTCATCTACCTGTCTGTCTAGCTAATCACTGTATAAGATTTTTGGCACAGATCCAAAATGTGCCTAAACTGTAGCTCTGTGGTGACCCAGTGAACAGGAGTCTTTGAGTATGTAGCGCCTCGCATCCTGACCACACACCACACTCATGTTTTATTCATAATGCATTTCCACTGACAGTGCAGTTGTTTGATGCACAAGAGCCGACAAGTCCGACATTGATATAGAAAGCATTTGGGTGAATGTATGATTGATTGACATAAGAAGGTTTGTCTGGCACTGAAAGATCACCCGCATTGTTGAGATCATCAATTGATTTTTCTCTGTTACTTTAATGTAGTAAAAAAAATGGTCACATCTTGTTCTAATGATGAACTGAGGACACTTCAAAACAGAAGTGTGTAAGTGATTGCTTCAAAAAATGTGTGTGTGACAGAGAGAGATCAGACAGACCAATGGATTGATCCATCTATCCTTTGACGGTGTCTATGGCACTCACCCGAGTCCAATACAATTGATCACGGAAAAGGGACAAAGAGACGGAGGGAGGGGAAAAAGACAAATCATTTTCGCAGGCATGCTTACACCAAATGCCTCTGCTGGGCTGATTTCTATTCCACTGGCACAGACTCTCCAAGAATGTTATTGTGTTTCTGTCAGAGGTGCTTCAAGCTGATGGGCCGCCATGCCCGCTTGAAAAAGGCAATTTCACATCTGGAGTGGGAATCTTCTCCCATTGACAAAGACGCAGTGACTCGCCCCCTTGTGAGTCATGCCTCTCATCACAATAAAATACAGGAATCAAACCAGCAGGATAACAGTCTAATCAGCTATCGAGTGGCTATGCTGTCTGGCCTTATTAATCAACACAAACCATAATGACCTTTTCAAACAATATGATGGGACTTTTGAGCTCACATACAAGCTCATCAAGAGATGAGTAAAGCCCAGCATGGACCAGACATCATGGCACGATTTTGCCAAGTAAAACATGTTCCTGGGTCAATGTGTTTTGTTGATCCTGGAACAAAATTTCTGTCTAAATGTAGTTCTATCCCTAACCCTTCCCATAAATTATCCCTAAATTCATAGAGAAGTCAAAGGTGAAGAACACTGACGTAGAAGCACCTAAACATTGTCATAATCCTAAAAATGACATAAACGGTAAGCTTGTCCTCAAATCTGATTGGTTGTTTGGAATGTTGTACCAGAATCAATGGAAACTTTGATCCAGGAACATGTTGCAATCATGAAATTCACCATGATGAGATACAGTTAAACACTAAAAATGTCTATGATTGAAAACAGGAATTAAAGCATTCTCAGCGAATAGTAAAGCAGATTCGGGACAAGGAAAACGAGAATTAGATGTTTATCATATCTTCCATATGATACCCTTATGAACAAGCGAGATATCATATGGAAATTAAATCTACCAAATAGCAAAAAAAAAATAAAAAAAAAATTAAATAAATAGAATATTCAACATCAAAATTAAATAAAGATGGATGGATGGATGGATGGATGGATGGATGGATGGATGGATAGATGGATAGATGGATAGATAGATAGATAGATAGATAGATAGATAGATAGATAGATAGATAGATAGATAGATAGATAGATAGATAGATAGATAGATAGATAGATATTGCTCACGTGTCAGCGATGACTCATGAAAATAGATTATATAGATTGTATATTATGATTTCTGTATAGCACAAAAATATAAAGAGGGAAAAAAACAATCTTAAGCTTTCTTCTGGCTCAGTTATCATGTTTCAGCTGAGGAATGTAAAGTCACCTCTGAGGATTCTGGATAAAATGGCAGTTAATCTGTCTAAGGTCTGTAGCTCATTCCACAGTAGACCTCAATAAGCCTGATGGATCACCGTTGAGTTTCTCTCACTCCAAAGAATCCGAGACATAGAGAGAGAGAGAGAGAGGCAGCTCCCGACTGCTAATTTGTTTGTTTCTTGGCTTAATCAAAAGTAGTTATCAATAACATTGACAGCCCTGTATGGTGTAATGACACACAGTTTCTCTTTCTATGCTCTACCATCAGTTTCAACGCTCTGTGATTATTGATACTTGCCCCAATGCCCTCAATGGAAGAGACAGGCTGGTGTAAAGATGAATTGAGTCTTTTTTTTTCTGATGTTAATATAGATTCTCATATCCCAGCTAAATATTTTGTAGTAAATATGCAGATAGCTCTCTGTGAGCCATTTGCAGGTTGATTTCCCAGGGAAGTGTAAACACTGTCTCTGTTGTGCTATCAAAACATTGATCTGTATGTTTGAGCATCACACCAAGCCTGACACAGCAAAATTGACTCATTCATTGTTTTAATATTCCAGGCAAGCAAAACCAACTTATATCTACTTGAATTGGGAAATACCCAAATCATCCAATGGTGTGAGTTTGATGTATGTTGTGGGCGGCGGCTACTAGCGTGTTCGCAGTTGTTAAGGTGATCTGAGTGATAAGCTTGATATGCAGTTACTTGGTTGTTCTGGATAGTTGCTAGGTCATTTTTAATGTGTTTTTAAATTATTCTGAGTGGCATGTGCTTGCTATTCAGTTGCTAGGGGTGTGTGGTTGGGGGTTAGGATGTTGCCAAGGGGGTCTGTGAGGAATTAAAGTGCTTGCTAGGCAGTTGCTAGGGTAATGGTGAGAATTGTGTTATGCAGTTGCTAAGGGGTTCTCAGTGATGTTAGGCAGTTGCTATTGTGTTGTTGAGCTTTTGCGAGCCTGTTGTTGGGGTTTTATGGGTGGTTGCTAGGGCGTTGCTTAGGGGTTCTGCATGATCAAGGGCATTGGTTAGGTCATTGGTTAATGATCACTTTTTGGGGTGTGGCTAGGGTTTGGGTGGTGACTAGGGTGTTGCCATGCAGTTTCTAATGGGGTTTGGGTAATAAGTACTTGCTGGCCTGTTACTAGACTTTTCTAGGTGGAACCTTGGGTGTTGCTATGCAGTTGCTAAGGGGTTCTGAGTAATAAGTGCTTCCTGGCCCGTCACTATGCAGATTCTAAGAGATTCTGAGTAATAAGTGCTTCCTGACCTGTTGCTAGGGTGTTCTGGGTGGTGGCTAGGGTGTTCCTATGGAGTTGTTAAGGGGTCTAATTTCTTCCTGGCCCGTCGCTATGCAGATTCAAAGAGATTCTGAGTAATAAGTGCTTCCTGACCTGTTGCTAGAGTGTTCTGGGTGGTGGCTAGGGTGTACCTATGGAGCTGCTAAGGGGTTTTGAGTAATATGTGCTTCCTGACCTGTTGCTAGGGTGTTCTGGGTCATAGCTAGGGTGTTCATATGGAATTCCTTGGGTGTTCTGAGTAATACGTGCTTCCTGACCTGTTGCTAGGGTGTTCTGGGTCTTGGCTAGAGTGTTCCTATGGAGTTGTTAGGGGGTTCTGATTAATAAGTGCTTCCTGACCTGTTGCTAGGGTTTTCCGGATGGTGTCTATGGGGTTCCTACGGAGTTGCTATAAGGGGTTCTGGGTAAAAAGTTATCCCTTGCCTCTTGTTAGGATGTTCTGGGTGGTGGCTAGGGTGTTGCTATGCAGATGCTAAAGGGTTCAGAGTAATAAGGGCTAACAGGCCCATTGCTATGGTGTTCTAGGTGATGGCTAGGGTGTTGCTATGCAGTTCCTGAGGGGTTTAAAGTAAAGATAAACAATTGCTATGCAGTTGTTATATGTCCTAGGAAGTAGCTAGGACGTTGCTACACAGTTGCTAAGGGGTTCTGAGTGTTGAGAAATTCAGTTCATACTGCGAACATATTCGCAACACCTCATGGCAGCTATTTCAAGCATGTAAAACAACTATCTACTTAAATTAAGGAAATGCTTTTAATGGCATCTGCAGTGATGCAATTCTTTATCAATGGGTGACTTAATCCACCATATTGCAGACTGCACTCTCTCTCATTCCATTCATGGTAATATGAGTGAGTGGCCTTGGTATATTTATACAGTCTTTGGTGTTAAGCACTTGCTATGCAGTTGCTAAGGTGTTGTTACTTGGTTGCTGTGGTGTTCTGGATGGTTGATAAGTGGTTGCTTACTGCCTGAATTAAGCCCACCTGCAGAGTCTGATTGCATAGAAAAGTGATAGCAAGCCCACCACTTCTCAATAAGCCACATGATTTGAGGTATCAATCACGTCCTTAGCACAAATAGTGCAGGACGACTTGCACCGTCAAGTTTAATGTTCAATAATACCGTGTTTTTGCTCTTTGGGAAGTCAACCAGCAAATGTAAGCTTGTTTACAGTCTGCACATTAAACAGGGATAAGAGAAAGAGTGAAAAATAGTTTAATATTTATCACATAATAATCGATTTTTCAAACTCACCATGCAATATATATATATATATATATATATATATATATTAATACAGTGAAACACATACGCAAAACCCACACCACTTAGCTGCTTCACAGCTCTCTGACAGGAAAAGGAAATCAATGCGGGGAGAGCGAATCACTCAGCCCTTTCCGTGTCTCTCTCCCCAAACGAACAGCAAGACATAATAGCAAGTGACAGAAGTTAAGCGTCTCCAAAATCCAACACACATACCCTGACAAAAAGTACTAGCTCAAATAGTTCTGAGCAGTTCTGAAGCATATGTCTGTCTCCGGGCCAGATCATGAGGATGAAAAGAGAGACAGACTGTATCCGAGGACGAGAGAGCGAGTGAGAGTCCAGCCGGCGGATTGCTTTTGGCGTGTTGTTCCGCGCACACATTTCCCTCGAGTCTTCTTTAACCTCTTCACGGCTTGTCACCAGCTAGGAAAAGAGGAGAGAGCAAACAGGGGAATAAAAAGACTGAGAAGAGGGAAGAGAGAGATTGACATATAGATACAGCCTCCACAGCCAAAGTGGCACTAAACCAGAGCATTACAAAGTGACTGTGAGGAAAAGATGTTTCTGAAGTTTGTCAACGGGAGGATGAGAGACCCTGTTTTTATAGATTCAGAGTGTTTTTCCTCTCTCTTTTCTGTCTTGTAAACGTAACTGAGTGCTGCGGTGCTGTTTTGGGGAGTTTCGACATCTCTGAGAGTCTCTGTGGTGGCAGCGTATGCTCTGTTGAACGTATCTATGTCATTGTGTCAGTGTCCTGTCTCATCTGTCTGAAGATCCTGTGAATCAGCTAGACATGCCTCAAACTTCCAAAATTTTACAAAAAGATATACAGTATACACTAGTCAAGTCACATTTATTTATATAACGCTTTTTACAATACAGAATGTTTCGAAGCAGCTTTACAGAGATAACAGGAAAATAATGCAAAAAGAGTCACAGTCCAGCTTAAGTTGAGCGTTTCATTTTTGTTTTTGTTTTAAAAAAAGTTATTAATTTAGTTCATATACACTCACCTAAAGGATTATTAGGAACACCACACTAATACTGTTTGACCTCCTTTCGCCTCCAGAACTGCCTTAATTCTATGTGGCATTGATTCAACAAGGTACTGAAAGCATTCTTTAGAAATTTTGGCCCATATTGATAGGAAAGCATCTTGCAGTTGAGTGCAGTTCAGTCCAGTGAACGGAATTATTCACACAGTATTTACAGGTCAGAAGTCAGATTGGTTTGGAACAATCAGAATATTATCCTGTTTCATTTGGTTGGAGATCGGAGTCACGCCAGTATTGGGGACGAGTTTGTTGAGGATCAGTGGCGATGTCTGTCGTGTCGATGAGGCCTTCAGAGGGGAGAGTCTAGTTGACACAATCTCTCAAAGCTGAATTTTCAGCAGAGAGTACACCAGTTTTTAGTGTCACATGCTATCGGAATTATCGTAAATGCTAGTTTCCTAGTTACCTCTGGGAATTTTGGGGATTATTTTGATTCTCGAGTTGGGAGGGCTATAAACTTTAATGATGGCGGAGGGGAGAACAATTGCTACTGTAATTGTTCTCGCGATCGGAATTATCGTAAATACGAGTTTCCTAGTTACCACTGGGAATTTTGGGGATTATTTTGATTCTCAAGTTGGGAGGGCTATAAACTTTAACGATGGCGGAGGGGAGAACAATTGCTACTGTAACTGGTATTGCTACATATTCAAGAGAGAATATGAGTCTGAAACGCCTCCATTGGGCTTTGATTATGAGGCGTGTCGTAACCGAACCAGGAAAAAAACAACAAAAAACATTCAATTGGATAGTCGGTAGACCTACAACCAATCAGAGCAACGCATAAGTCAACTCCTTTGCATTGCGCAGTTTTCAAATACAGAACAGCCTAACTTTATTTATTTTAGAATTTAAATAACGAGTGTTGCTTCTTTTAGAAGTGAGTGCCACCAAAGGAGAAACCACAACGACCACAGGCTTTTCATTACGTCCCATCTTCTTAACGACCGTCAGAGCCAGCTGAGAAGTTACACTTTTCCAGAATCATGTAGGAAGGACGCCAAAAATATCTTTCCGATCGACAAATGCCTTGATTGCAGTTCTCTGTTTGTCTGTTAAAATGAATGCGCTGTCGATTTATTTTATAAAAGACGCGACAGCGGAATCTATACATCTCAATTCTCCAGCTGCAGTCATCTTTGACAAGCGCTCTTTGAAAACGTGATGATTACGTCCCTGCAGATCATCTGTCCATCATCGTATAAAGCCCGCCCTGGCAATTTGATTGGCCCTATCATTTTTTGCCTGATCATAATTACTCCTCTATAGATCGAGTCCAAACCGAACTTCCCGACCAAAAAACACACACACACGCACATACACAACAGCTAAATAGTACATATATGAATATTCATTTTAAAAGCAGGTCGTATTTGAACAAAATTCCAGAATAAATCAAATTTAACTTTAATAAAATAATCCCAAAAAATAGGCAAGAATAAACATGGTGTTATCTATGATTCCTGTTCTTTCTGACAATAAAGAACTTGAATGCAACAAGCTCGTAATCTCGATTCAAAAGTGCTTCCTGAAATTCAAAAGTGGGAAGAAGGAAATTGAAGGCAGAATAAATAATTATTATTATTATTAATGTTGAATTTTGTAAATATTTCAGGATTCTATTCTGAATAGACAATTCCAAAGAACCTCACCTATTTGAAATATATGTATATTTAGCATTTTTAATATCTTTACTGTCACTTTTGATCAATTTAATGCATCCGTGAAAGTATTAATTTCTTAATAAATAAATTAAAAATACAATTCTGTCATTTTACTCACCCTCATATCATTCCAAACCTGGATGTTGTTATTTTTGCTGACTCAGTGATTCAGTTTGGAGGAGTTAACAGCTCACTGGAGGGGAAGATTATTAATGAGTAATGTCTTTAGGTCTGTTCCTCACACAACGCTGCCACGAAGCCTTTGATTATACACTGTGCCCCAAATTATTATGCAAGTGACATGTTAGGATTTAGTTTTAACATATTCCGATTTAAGTTTTCCAAGGAAAGTGTTTTTTTTGTTTGTTTTATTCCTCATCTCTTTTTAGATTACCGGTATCAATCTCAGACAGGTTTGTTAAATAGTTTGCCAGGTCTTCTTTGGTAAATGGAAAAAGAAATTATTCCACATTATTAAGCAAGTCACATTTCTCTCGTAATATGGGGAGAAATATCGATCTTTCTGAAGATGAAAAGCATGAAATGGTGCAATGTTTTGCAAAAGGCATGAAACAACAGATATTTTAACATTTTTTAGTGTTTTAAAGTACAGAAAGATGTGGTCAGATAAAGGCTTAAGGAAAATTTCTATCAAACAATTTAACCCTTAAATGCGTGAATATTTCACAGATCATAATTGCATATTTGGGTTTTTATTGGTTATGCAATCGACAGTGGATTTATCGAACGGATTTCTACCTGTTGCGATAATATAAAACTCTCCTGACATTAGAGTAACAATTTACAGAAGAATAAAATAAAGAGGTTACACTTTATTTTGATTGTCCACTTTCGACATTTCACTAACTAAAAGTAACTTTTCAACTACACGTCAGCTAACTCTCATTAGTGTAGTAGACTGTTAGGTGAGGCTTAGGTTTCCAAGAAGCTTACCAATAAGGTTGATGAAAATGAGATCAGTTTTGATTTCTATCTTCAAGAAGATGAGGGACCCACCTCAAAATCCAATGTACAAAATTGAGAACATAAATATTTTGTAAACTTTTCCTGAAATGCACACTTTGAATTACTTACAAGATTGCAGAAACTATGTGAGGATATCTCCCCAAAGCTGCCAGCTTGCTTCCTCATACTGAACCACTCTTACGAATTTCACTTATATAAGATGACTCTCATGAAAGTTTCATTCTCTGATATTCTCTTGGGCAATTACTGCTGTAAGCAGCACTATAAGCTTCATATTTCATTTTGTGAAGTTGAAAAGTGTGTTGCGTTCCCTCCCAGAATGAGGAAAGTGTTTATGCAGAATGCGCATATGCATAATTTTACACACAAAAACCGACTGACACGAACACGTCACTGTGTTTACCAGCATATGTGACAGTCTATGCGTCTCCATTTGCCTCTGTCCAGAAAGTGCCAGGCTCATCGTGGGCACTTATAGCTTACATAGAAATAAAAATGGAGATTTTAATGTTCCAAATTGGAAGCCCACAGTAAATGGTAATGGATGTTCTGTCTATATACAGTATTTGCCTGATTTTTTTTTCTTCTTTTTTTTTTATGTAGGGAAGCTGCATAAACACTATGAATGTATTAAACATCTGCTTACATACGCATACATGTACACTTTTACCATGCACAGATGAATTATGGAAGAAACTAGCCCCTCCTTCTTTGATAAGTCCATTATCTTGGCACTTGGCTGTGGAAAATTTGTGGCCTGACTTCAAACCATTAATCAGGGCTTCAACGCTTAGCACACCGTAAAAAGGTTATTTGTGTAATAGATAAAAGGGTGAAATGAATTAGCAAGCCGGAATTCAAAGTTCTCTCTTTCTGCATCGCTTTCTCGCTCCATCTTTCTCCCGAGCGGCAGCGTGAAAGGCTGACCCTGTGTCCGCCACCATATAGCACTTTACTTTCATGGACGCCTGGCTGTATCTCATAGGAGCGCTAATGACAGTCTCAAACGTAACCTTTGTGTCCTCCTCTCAATTCACCTCACTGTCACTTCGCAACAAACACTCTCGGTTGCCACAGTTGTCTGTGCACTCCATCTCTTTCGTGTTTAGCAACGAGATTTGCTTTGATTTGTACAGCAAGGAATGAAGAATGAATAGTTAGCATTTGATTATCTCCCTCCAGAGAATATGGGTGCTGGTGTGTGATTAATCGAGATTCTTTGGAATGTAAATTCAGATCAGCTGTGGTTTTGTGATCAGCAATGGCACCACATTGACTTCCTTTTTGTAACCCGTGTAAGTGTACTGGGTCATGTCATGTTTATTCCCAAGCAGGATTCATGCAGAATGGGCGATTACAATTTTTTATGTCATTTATGCTTGAAATGAGGTTGGAGCCAAGTATGTGAGTAGCAAGATTTTGTCTGGAGTGTTTTTTTTTTTTTTTTTTTTTTGTTATTTCTCATGACAAGATAGCTCCATAAAATGTAAAGATGAAACTATTGTACAGGTAAATAGACTATCGTATTTAGCTGAAAAATAATTCACTCACTTAAAGGTGCTGTATGTAAGTCTTTGATTTGACCCGATATTTAGGAAACGTGCTGAGTTCACTTACTCGTTTCTCTGAAAAACAATGCTAAAGCCAGTTATTTTACTTTGTGTGTGCCTTGTCCGAAAGTATGTTTTAGTTTTGGTCTGTGCGATATTGCGTTGCCAATTTACCCAATAGTATTTCGCCACCACAGGTTGCCAGTTGCCGGAAAACACAGCATATTGCAGCCAAGGAGAAAAACAAAACAAAAACAAACTGGGTCAGAGATCCCCAAAAGCCTCCGCAACAATCTAAAGATATCTATGAACAGGAGATATTAAAACGCGGCGATATCAAAGCTCCATAAATCAATTCATCAACTTGCATGTAAGTCTACTTTCAATTCATTGTCAGTTACACTCGTTCTTGTTGCATGTCCTCAATCTGGCAATACGTGTGAGCGTCGAGTCTGATCAGGAGGGGGTGAGGGGAACAACTGTCTCCAATATTTTGAATTTGGACTGCAGTACCTATTTTGACCGCTAGCAGTCAACCTCACATACTGCTCCTTTAAAGTAATTCTTTTAAAATACTCATTCAATAACATTGTTAAATGTAATCTTTAAATTCTAATATACATTTATTGAAGGCAAATGTGCGTTTCAACTCAGCCTTGGTGTGCATTAAAGACTTAAAATAATCGTTTGAACAGTAGTGTTCATTCTCTCATTAGAGCGTGGAGTTGGAACGATTGTGGATCCGGAATGACTGCAGATGGCTTTGAGTGGGCAGGGTGAAATTACATATTAGGACACTGAGACATTATCGTAAGATTAGATCCGATAATGTACGATAAAAGGAGAAAATGTAACTGGTTGAAAGTAACAAGACATAATGAACCTATTGTCCAGTGCAACTGTAAATATCTGTGGCTATTACATTAACAGTGTGACTCTTCATTAAGCCTTGGATGTACAGTATGGTAGAGCATCGTACTATTGCTATTTATCATCCATCCATCCATCCATCCATCCATACATCCATCCATACATCCATCCATACATACATAAACCAGTTTCAACCAGCATATAGCCAAAGCAGTTTTGAAATAAGTACTTTAAATAAAAAAGTAAGATAAAATGAATAACGATGAGAGGCTTGTCTCAAATACATTTCTCTCTTTCTTCCTCTCTTTCCGCCTTCTCTTCCATCACACCCTTAGTGTAATCTCTCATATATGTGTCTCTATACCTTCTTTCAACCTTTTGGCAGTATGCGTCACCCATGAAACCCTGTTGAGCTATTCATCAAAACACACAAGCACACCCACTTGTACACATTTCATAGTCAGTGACAAGCTGCTAAATGACACTTTCAACCAGCACCTGCTCTGACTGACAGGTTTTCCTCCCCTGGTGACTCGGTCTGTACAGTCCCTGGGTATAGCCAGGACAATAATAGAAATGCACAGACTATCAACCGCTTCTGTCTCAGACTTCATCAAACATGCAAGCGGTGTAGCACTTTTCCAAGAGCGAGTTAGCTTGGTGTACCTTTTAATGAGGCTTTTCCCTCCACATCAAGGTATACTGTAGCAGGACAGTTATATACACAAAAACTATATGTATAAAAAACAGTAAGATGTATTGAAGTCATTTCATGTATAAGTTGCATTTTTACATTTTTTGGAATAAATGAATCGATCTTGAAGATAACTTAGAGTTTTCTGTATGTGTTTCTATAGTAGTGGCAGTTGTCAATAGTGTGTGAAAAGCTTTCTTTTATCCTCAAAGTACAGTTTAGAGAAGGTGTGAAAATATGACATGCAGATATGAACTCTCTTCTCTTCACCGCTTCTTCTCTGCTGAGAGTTTGTGCTACGTCAAACACTTTGACGAACAAGAAACCGGCTATGGCAACACTGTCTCCTTTTCCATCCCTCTCTTTGGCAAGAAATGCTTCTTCTGTCGCCAAACATGAGTGACAGATAGTCAGTGGTGACAAGTAAAAGAAACAGAGTGGGGGAAGGTAGATTGGAAACATTATAAAATGCTTGTGTGTCACAGAGAGCTATTCACAATCGCCTGTTTGCTTTCAGTGCGGGTGTCATGATAGTGACCATCATTATACTTGTTAATCATACCAATATTTTAATGTGATTAAGACAGGTAGGACATGTTGCTTGATCAACATCTTTATTGGTCATTGAACAACATTCTTATCAGCCACTCAGATTTTATTGTTGGGGGCTTTAACAACAATCTTATCAACCTATCCTTTTACTCTGTATAGCATTAGGGTTTAGGTTACAGTTAGGGCTTTGTTTGTAATCTGTGTGGATGCATCAATTGATTTTGGGCTTAGTGGTTTAATGTTAGAGGAATTGGTAAGGATTAGGAATTAGGAACAAAACGACCAAGTATTGTCAACTTACCACAAACCTTATTTTAAACTGAAAACCCCCATAGGAATATCTTAAGGGAATCAGCAACGAATTAGTCTTCCAGGTTTTGACGTCAATCCTGCACTACTCAATTGTTTCATTATCAGTTTAGTATTAAGATGAAGGGTTTAGGGTAAGGGCTAGAGTTGCATAAAAATGACATGACACATTCATAATCATGGCATGACGTGTTATGAATATGAAGGAAGTTTTATGCATGTTTATGAAAACTGTCATTAAGTGTCATTCGCTCAATTATGACATTTTTAATGCAAAAATCACATTGTTTGAGATGTCTTATGTTATGACACCTTGACATAAACCAACACATCATAACCTGTCAGTGTCTTTGTTACGAAGTCAACACAACCTGTCATAAACATGACATAGCAGATTAATTATCAAACTTAAGAAACCACCTAGCTTTATTGGTTAACATTACATTAAACTGTCAGGTGATTGGTTTGGACATTGGCTGTCATGAAGCCATTATAACTTTTTAATGACAAATTCAATTAGTACCACTGAAGTAGAGGTCACGAAAAATATTCATGACACTTTTATAATGGCCTCATGATAGCCAATGTCAAAGCCAACCACATGACACTTTAACTTAATTTTTTGTCAAGTTGTCATGACAAAGTCACTGACAGGTTATGATGTATTGGTTTATGTCAAAATGTCATAACAAAGACAGCTTAAACAATGTCATATATGCATTCAAAATGTCATATTGAGTGAAAGACACTTAATGACAGTTGTCATAAACATGCATACTTCATATTCAAGACACATGTCATGTCATGGTTATGAAGGTGTCATCTCATTCTTATGGACACCCCTTCAAGTAAAGTGTTACCAAGTAAGGTTAAGTAGTACCGCAATGGATGCTGATCCAACAACGGTTTGATTGCAAGGTCTTATATGCAATATTTACTCCTAACACCTCATGGTGTTTTTTTTTTTTTTTTTTTTTTAATGCATTCCAGCAGGTTTTGCCCTTAGCTCCTGCCTTAGGTAATGTCCCTTTCACTGAATCATTATGAAGCCCCAGCCATATTACTCTCTGGATCAGACCTGTGTGTGTAACCTCTCTCAAGCTCTAGGTATACAAAAAAGGTCATTTCTCGTCACGGTGCATCAGATGTGTTTAATTTAGCCTCTGTCCCTGAGGCTGAGCTGTCGGGTCTCGGTGTCCCGTCAGATACATTCAGCCGTCTTCACTTCCATAGAGAGTCTCCCCTGTGAATTTGCTCTGGCCCAGATACGAGTCTCATGTCCACAGGCCCAGTAACACACCTGCAGCACACTGAGGCCTTCTGAGAAATCTCTTCTGGGAGACGAGAGAGAGATGATGATGATCATCAGAGAGACAGGACAGTAATTTTAGAAGCCAAGGCATCAATCTATGCACGTCACAATGCAACAGAACTTAGCAATATTATACCACTATCTGATGTCATCTGTCAGGGTGGACAGATCTTTAAGCTTGTAAACCTCTGTAAAAGCTAACAATCAGTGGTAATGATGTAGGAGGGGTTTCACCACATCTAAGGGAGGCTGAAAATCAATAAATTACTTAAGATGAATTCATCTGATTTATCAACACAGCGATAGCCTGTCATTGCAAAAAGATTCAGGACAAAGCAGCTGGTGACGAGAGCATTAAAGGAACAGTTCACTTAGAAATGAAAATTCTGTCTTTATTTACTCACCCTCAAGTTGTTTCAAACCTGGATGAATTTCTTTCTTCTGTTGAGCACTAAAGAAGATATTTTGAAGAATGTCGGTAACTAAACAGTTGATAGACAACATTGACTCCCATTGTAAAATGGCACTCATAAAAAGCATGTAACACCGATTTTAGCCTCACTTCATTAGTTGCATGTGCAGTTCAGAATTGATTTTAAATTAATGATTTTTGTATATAAAGCATTGCATAATTTGGCCCCACCGTACTTACTGCAGTGCATCTCCTTCATACATAAACCTTCTAGGTCTCTCATATCAGCAAATCATAGACATTCCAGGGACTAGATTGAAATTGAGTGGTGATCGGGCTTTTGCTGTAGCAGCTCAAAAGCTCTGGAATAATCTACCTTTACATCTAACCTTATGTTCACACCGCCGCCGGCGCGAACTGTAAAATTCGCTCTCGCCGCCCTCCCAGCGACGCCGTGTAAAGATTCGTGGACGCTCTGATGCTGACATAGATCGAATGCGTGATCTTTTTTGAAACTATATTTAAAGGGGCCGCAAAGCAAACAAGCATGTCGATCGTTATTTTTGCAGAAAATTGATCGATGGAAAGAACTTATAGTAATTATAGTGACATGTTTGCTAATGAAATAAACAAATTAAAAGCCATATGTCTGCGGTGTGGCTTTTGTGTTCATGGTTAAGTGCTATTGTAATTTGCATTCCCGCTAAAAAAAAAAGTGTTCCAGCATGAAAATCTTTTGCCTAGAAATAGTGTTGCGTTCCCTCTTATCAAATTCAAATGATCAACCTCCTATATTTTGCTTGGGAACTAATGTGGTCGAAAGCAAAGTTTACAGGACTGCGTTCTAGGGAATTCTTGCAAACGGAGCACTTCTACATTCCGATTGGTTGCCGCCGCCAGTTGCCGCCGAACCGCGTTATTGCTTATTACCATAAAGTTGAACTGACTTCAACTTTCCTCGCCACTCTCACCGTCCAAGACACGCCGCACCGCTTCTTAACCTGATGTTACATTTGCTAGAATTAGCGTTTGGTTCAGAAGGTTAATTGGCAAGAGGCTCTTAACAGATATTGGTTAGTCATTGTTTTGTCTGAAAGTACATTTTATTTATGTAATTTTATTGTTTGATTTGACAGCACATTGGTCAGCATTACATTGTTTTTTTTTCCAACTTTGAAAGTCAGTAGGGTCCATCAATTGTTTTGTTTTTCCAACTTTGAAAGTCAGTAGGGTCCATCAACTGTTTAGTTACCGACATTCTTCAAAATATCTTCCTTTGTTTTCAGCAGAAGAAAGAAATTCATACAGGTTTGAAACAACTTGGCGCTGAGTAAATGATGACAGAATTTTCCTTTTTTAAGTTAACTGTTCCTTTAAGCTACTCTTTGGCAGGGGATTTCAAACTGGGGTCTGCGAGGAGGTGGTAGGAAGTCTGTAGAAGTTTTGAGTGAGAAATAAAAAAGGAAATTTTATTTGAATACAAATGTATTTCTTCTGTTAAAATACATTATAAGATTAAAAAGGTTTATTATATTAAAGGTGCATTGCGCAAGTCTCTGAATTTTTGCAGAACTATGCCCCTTCTGGTGACAAGCGAAACTGCAACCAGAGGTGCGCATGTTCATGGACCACACACACGCTTGCATGAGCTGTTCATGCATCACTTAACATCCCATTATTTCATAATAGTCAAAGTCAACATTTTACTTAACTTCTATGGGACACAGAGGAAGGTATTTTGAAGTATGTTGGTGTCCATCACAAACAAAAGATAATAATACATTTCAAAAACAAAACATTGTCAGTATCATACTTGCTAAAAAAATACATGTATTTTTACAATGGATCCACTTTGAGTAAAGGTGTGATCCATCAAGCCTCCGACATCAAGGATTATTAAATTCATTTTTTTTTCTTTGAGATTCCGCTTTGACGTGATAATACTCTACCTAGAGCACCGGGCCATTAATCCCAGGGCTGAATCAAAATTTTACATTTCTCTCTGATCAGCTGAGATAGTGTCTTCAGAGAACATCCGGCTCGCTAGGCAGCCTTCACCTCAAGATTTGATCAAGTGCAGATATGCTGAGCTCCATAGTACATGCTGCCAACTCCTGTATTTTGTCAAATTACCCAAGTCTGATGTAGATCATACATTCCTCTCAAACTCTTTTGATGTAAGAAAATAAAAAAACTGACATTCTATTTAGGATGAAGGAAAAGAGCGAAAACATGAAATATGCATGTCTACAGTATATATGAGAATCATAGACATGCATATATAAGAGATATAAGAGAATATGGAATATAAGAGAATATGGAAATCTGTCAAAGCTTATTAGGTGGATTTGTTCTATATCTTCTGGAAATTTCATTAATTCCATAAAATCAAGTTTTTTTTATTTTATTATATATATATATACAGTGGTCAAGGAAGTGATAAAGAGTTGTATTTTTTTTTTATCAATACCATTTTGTACAGTACTGGCAAGAGAAAATGGTCTGGCATTATTCAAATATTTTGTAAAGAAATTTAAGATACAATTTTGAAAATGTGACTCAAATGTGTTTTATCATAAAATATAATTACAACAAGCTCCAGGTAATTCATCAAGAAAAAGAAAATGCCAAGATTAAAGTTGAAACTCTCTCTATTAATTCAAGTAAAGATACAATTAGAATATATTAAATGTGAAACATGGAAATTAAAACAAATGAATAACTAATTAAATATTTGCATTTTTTTACTAATGAAATTATTTATTTATTTATTTTTTATTTAGCAATTATGCACCATGTTTTCTGAATAATAAGTTGAATGTATGTAGCATCTGCGCTGAATTGTTTATAGCAATAGAAATAATAAACACTGATAAGTCACATCCATGCCTTAAACATTAAATTTAAATTTAGCCATGCAACTGATTTTATTGCACTGCATTTTAGTTGATGATGAACGATGACGAGTAAGCTACAATTTTAAGACATTATTTGAATGGGTATAATTTGCTATGTTCATTTTTCAAAACATTTTTGCCTAAAACTTTAGCATTCTTTTGCTGCATTGAAAACATTGGTATTCCTTCTAGAAATGGAAATCTAGTTCAATTCATCACCCTGCTAAAGGCACAATTTAATCAGCATTTGTATAATTTTTTAGCATGGTTGATGCCAGCAACAGTCTGAGACACATGCCTTTAATATTTCAGAACATAAACTGGGTTGGCGGAATACATTATTAAGGGGAATGAAACAATTGTAAGTGACATGGAGATAAAAAGAGGAATTGAATGGTGGATTGAATTGATTTTGAGTTCAGTTCAAGTGATGCAACAGATCTTCTTACTCAGGCATTACTCTTAGACATCTGCAGTGTTTGAGATCCACTGAGGACTCACTGACCCTTCGTGCAGAAGATTGCTCTTCTCAGATATATATATATATATATATATATATATATATATATAGAGAGAGAGAGAGAGAGAGAGAGAGAGAGAGAGAGAGGTAGACACTCTATAGTTTTGCCATAGCTGGCCAGTGACAGCCACAAGTCAATAGCTGCTAATACTGGAGGGGTTAGCCATAAATCCATCAGTAGTGTTAAGGACAGAGTGAGAGAAACAGAGAGAGAAAATAAAAAAATAACTGCTAGTGAGAGAAGCCTTTGGAGGGTTTCTCTAAAAGGTAGAAAAGCCTAGAAAAAAAAAAATAGGTTTTGGATGAGGTACGGTGTGCAGTGAAAAGGAACACTACTTCCAGAGCAGTGTGGCTCAAATGATCCCTCAGTGGTGTGGAGGAAGGTTAACCCAAGGGATAGAACACAAATTTGTGCTTTTCTTTCTTTTTCAGACACTTTTTGTGTATCTTAACGTAGTCATTAAAAGTGCTCTATTCTGAAACTTCAATTGCTGTATCAAACACCCCTCCCCACAAAAGATAAAAATAAAAATTGAGTGTTCTAATCACTGTAAAAAATAGTGTGCTTACACAACAAACTAACATGGCAACTGCTTGAATAACCCACTTCAACTCTGTGATGATGTTATGTAGAAAAACCCTTAAAGTCTTCTGATTGGCTAAGCTAAAACTTTTTAAAAACTTTATGTATTTATGCAGTTTACAGCAGGTTAATTAACACTTTAAATTGTTATAAATTAAATATTAGATGAAAAACCTAAACTAAATTAATATATGAAATGTTGCATTTGGAATTAACCGAAACAAGTACAATTTGAAGCACTAAAATGAATAACTGGGAAGAACTATATAAATGTAACTATATAAATGTAAATATAAATGAATAAATAAATGAAACATAAATAATAATATTTTAAAAAACAAGATTACAAAAAAGCTACAATTGAAATGAAAACTTAAAACATTAAACAAAAGCTAATTCAAATGATTATAGTAAATATACAACTGTATAAATACATCAATATATAAATAATGCTAACATTTATAGAACTACATCTTGTGAATATTTCAGGATCCTAAATTCAAAGATATCTGTGACATAAAAAATGACAGTACCTCAAACAAATTTGAGGCTAGTTAAAAGAGAAAACTTTTTTGCATTTTCATTGCAGTTTTTATTTTTTTAATATATATATATATATATATATATATATTAACTGCATGTTTATTTATTATACTTTCTATATGAAGATGTTTAGAATTTGTATCCCGTTATGCCTGGGAAACAGTGTGGGGAAATTAAATGCATCCATTACAATTTTGGCGAGCCAGCCAGGAGAGTTCTCGAGCAATAGAGAAATTTCATTGAGAACCCCCCTGAAAACACTGATACAACAGTTTTATAATAGTGAGGTATGTCAAATGGCATTAATATGTTTGGTTCTTCATTTACAGTATATTCTGTTACTGGGTAGAGGAGACATTATTTTAATGATTACTTCATTAATGACAAGTTCTAACTTAATCATCTATCTAGTTCAATTTCCCATATTTGTTATTTATACACACAGTCAGGCATTTCACACATACATTCATCTAAGGTACATAATGTCTTAGTACATTGTCTCAGAGATTTAGCTGGTTAAATGAGGTCAAATGTTAAAACATGGTTAGCTTAAAGGGATGGTTCACTTTGAAATTAATTGTTGATATGTTTTAGCTTACCTCAAGGGCATCCAAGATATAGGTATCTTTGTTTCCACAGTATTTTCAGTTTTGACATTTTTCGGTCAAACCGGTGTTGTCTGTCAGTCATATAATGCAGGTTTAGGGGGTCCACCTCAAAGAGCATGCACAGAGAAGTCAAAATTAAACATGATTTAATGCCTCTCCAACGTTACGCCGGATGTTTAATTTTGACTTCTTAGTGCATGTTCTTTGAGGTGGACCCCCTAAACATGCTTTATATGACTTACAGACAACAATGGTTTGGCCAAAAAATGTCCAAATTGAAAATGCTGTGGAAACAAAGACACCTACATCTTGGATGCCCTTGAGGCAAGCTAAAACATATCAAAAAATAATTTCAAAGTGAACTATCTCTTTAATATTCCGTTTAAAATTTTCCATCACAATACCGAGCCATTGGGTTACCTTTTTAAATTACATTTTAACCCAATGTTTGAGTTTGTCCATATTTGGCCCAAAATTGGGTTAAAACAACCCAGCATTTTTGAAAGTGTGTGTATATGTATATATATATTATACACTGTATGTGTAAATACAGTATATATACATGTGTGTGTGTGTGTGTGTGTGTGTGTGTGTGTGTGTGTGTGTGTGTGTAAAAATGAGGTATACCTTATTATGGTATCTTTGACCATTGAGCCTGCATTTTTTCTATTTCATTGTGATGCATCTCAAATTTTTAAACGCAAGAACACATTCTGTGTGAACAGCCCTTCAGGACTTGGCTCAGATTGCTTGGAAAAGCTTTAATGCCTCAAACAGGATGCCAAATCTACATATTAGTTTATGCTGACTACTGAATCCATTGCATCTAGTGTGCATAGTTTGAGAATCTCAAGAGAATGGACAGAAATCTGCCAAGCGGGACGTGTTCCTGGATCAAAATTTTCCGTTCTGGAACAACAGTCATGTCCAATAAATCTACTGTAGTTCAACCCCTGCCCTGACCATCAATTACTCTTAAATTCAGAGGGACATGACGGGTTGATAAGAACACTGTTAAAGCACCAGCCCAGAACTAACCCTTAAATCTAATTGGCCAATAAAGGACGTGGATGCAGGAACACATACTCCCTCAGTGAGTAGGTATACAGGCCTTGCTAGTTGTGTGTCCATTAGGACTTTAACCAATTCTGATGCCCTGCACAGCGTTACTCTGGAAGATCTGACATGGCTCCCTTTGTGTGGTTCTGGTTCATTTGTCTGGTCTGTGCTGCGTTCGACCCATAGGGTTTTCAATCAAGCTTTTAGCATGAAGCTTTTCAGTAATGTTCTGTGTAAGAGTGATGACAGTCTGACCGACTCAATTAAAGTTCTTTCTCTTTCTCTGACATTAGCAGAGCTTATCAGAGCAGAAAGAAGCATTCACACAAACGTGGATATAAAACAGCTAAAGCTGAGCTGACACTTGGGCCAACAGCCACACGCCTCCAACACCTCTGTGAAGCCCTGGTCCCTGAAGAGATAATCAGAACCAACATTGTACATGTGTGTCAGAATCATCCAGTGGGGATATTCCCCTAAAACACAACGTATGTCTGAAATAGCTCCTTATGTGCTGATGGTGAGATGGTTAGTTTGGCAGCAATCTGTGTGCGGTGTGGTGGATAGCAGTCTGAAGTGATGCATTATGTGAGGCACGCCGTGACTTCTACCAGTGGGCAATAATAGTTCAAAGGTCCTACAGTCAAAACTGACAAGGTCAGCAGACACACTGCTTGATGTATTAGATCAGTATTCAGCACGATAGGTATCGCACACACATATTCAATGTGGATTGCATTTGCTTTTCAGCAAACGTGTTGAATTTCCTCCCTCGTGCACTTGTGTGAATGAGAGAAAAAGGGAAACCCATGTGGAAACTGCTGTGTGTGTGTGTGTGTGTGTGTGTGTGTGTGTGTGTGTGTGTGTGGGGGGGGGGTGTTGTGGGTGTGTGTTGTGTATATACAATGTTTTTGAAACATCAAGACAGCATTTATTTGATAAGGAATACAGTTTCTGAGATAGTATTACAATTTAAAATAATACTTTTCTATACTTTTAAAAATCAAATATACTTTAAAATAGAATGTATATTTCTGTGATGGTTAAGCTGAATTTTCAGTATCATTACTCCAGTCTTCGGTGTCACATGATCCTTCAGAAATCACTTTAATGTGACGTATATTATCATCCGTGTTGGAAACATGCTTAACATGCTTGACATTTTCTAAAAGTTAAAAAGAACAGCATTTATTTAAAATAGAAATATTTTCTAACAATATACTCTACCTTTATCAAAAGTTTGGTGTACATTTTTTTCTTTCTTTTTTTTTTTTTTTTTTTTTTGAAAGAAATACTACTTTTATGTAGATGTCAACTTAAAAGTGCTTAAAAGTTACATACATAAATTAACTGAGAAAAACCTTTGTAAAAAAAAAAAAAAATCATATTGTGGAGGTTTATATTACTCGGGTCAAAATGACCCCAGTGGGTAAAAAGTGTTATCAGATTTGAGGGTAACAGGAGGGTTAAATTGATTAAATTGATTAAAATTGATTAAAAGTGAAGTGAAATAAAGCTTTATTTTGTTAGAAAATATTTCTATTTTGAATAAATGCTGTTCTTTTTAACTCTTTATTCATCAGTGAATCCTGAAAAAAAGTATCAAATCAACATATTAGAATGATCCAGATTTTTGATCAAATAAATGCAGTCTAGATGACCATTCTTCAAAACATTAAAAAGAGTGCTGAGGTTAGTGTAAGGGATCATATACAGTTGTAACAGTAAAAAAAACAAACAAACAAAAAAACCTTATGCCTATGGAAAGTTGTGTGTGTGTGTTTAATTTAATTTATTTGTTAACACACTGAATATGAATGCAATTAATGTCCAATAATGTTTGGTTTAAAGCGCTTAACGAATGACATTTTCCCATTTTCTGTGACCTAATCTGAAGTGAGAACTTTTTACTTGAAATAACAAATTAAAAAATTCTTTAATTAAATAACAATAACACACATGCTTATTATGACAGTCATCTCTCTCTCTCTCTCTCTCTCTCTCTCTCTCTCTCTCTCTCTCTCTCTCTCTCTCTCTCTCTCTCTCTTCTCTCTCTCTCTCTCTCTCTCTCTCACACTCACTCACACTCACTCACACTCACTCACACTCACTCACACTCACACTCACTCACACTCACTCATAGTGTGACTGTAATTGAAATGTAGTCCAAAATGATTTTCATACTATGAGTACAGCCGCTTTGGAAATTAGCATATTTTTAATTACATGCCTTGAAATTTTATAATAATCCGAACGAACTTGTCACTTCCAACATTTTGGCATTAATTAATTAATGTTTGCCCTTGACTTGTCAGGATAGACTTACATGTTTATTCATAATTTTGAGTCTTGTATTTTTCCGTAACCCCTCGAGGATGGGGAGACTTCATGGGTGAAACAGCGTGAGAGTGGGAAACTGCCATATCAATTACTAAATGCAAATTTGATTGTATAAACTACTTCCAGGAAGTGTGTGATGTCATGACACGATCGTGAGCAAACATTAAACTGTTCTTGCCTTTCTTTGGCCAATCATCATGCTGTGGATCGGTTGCCATGGCAGCCTTCTGACTGGCTGGCCTGTGGAGTTGCTGACTGAGCGGATCGGATGTGATGTGTGCTTGGCCAATGTTTCGTTCTGTCTGGAATGAGTGTGTGTTTGTGTGTCATCTGATAAAAAAAAAAAAAAAAAAAAAAAACTGGTAACTGAACAAACAAACATGAGCTGTGGACCATTACAAAAATCAAAATGATCATTCTATATGTTATCAATGATGTGAAACTTATTTTTTTTTGTCCTGATAGATTATCGATTGATATATATATATATATATATATATATAATATATATATATATATGAAGAGTTCAGATGCAAAAGCCTCTAAGTGCCATTTGAAATTTTCTTCTAGAATGATAATTTTTATCAAGCTTGTATATTTAAGTTCAGTGATTTCCCTTAAATGGCAACGATAATTACCTATTAATTGTTATTTAAGTGAAATTACTGAACTTAAATATACAAGTTTGATAAAAAACATTATACATTTATGAAAATTATTATATAAACCTTCAATCATCTTCGTCTTCCTTGGACCTTCGTTTGCAATCCTAGTAAAATATCCGATAATTTAAATTTTTTTTTCATGACAAGGTTAGTTTAGGAATGTTCCTAAACATATTTAAAAATTAATAATAAAATAAATAAATAAACAAAAAACAAACCTTGAAAAAACTTTTTACCTTGAAAATATATATTTATGTGTAGGCCTACCCTAAGGAAAATATGTCATTACATTTTTAGAATTATTAAATTGAATTTTTTCTTGAAAATGTTCTAATATTTTTTTTAAAAACAAATGAAACCAAGATAAATACAGTGAGTCTTTTAAACTAGATTTTTTAGTGACATTTACAATACGTTTTTATTGTTTCAATTTTGTTACTGCACTGTGAACAAACATGTACATAAATATTTAATATTAAAGTGGGTGTAACTCTAGAGTTATGTGTGACATCTGCAGGCGATGAATTGTGTAAAAAGTGTCAAATACAGTATATAAGATAAAGTAAATGTCACAAAATCACTTTGTTCCACCGCAGAACTCAGCACTCTGAGCATTTCACCAGGTGTCATGAATTGCCCTCTCTATTATACTGTCAAAATGATTCATTATTCTTTAGCTGATGGAATAATACGCTGATGATGTTCGATTATTTTGAGGATGATTAGTCATACAGTCATCAGCAATGAGCTGTATACTGTATATCGCCTTGTAAAAAAAAATATATATTTTCAAGATTTGTTATCACAACATTTTTTTTCTTTTGTCAAATCAACTTAAATAATTCATTTAGTTCAGATAACTTATTATTTTGAGTTTCTGATGATTAAATCAATCTCCATTGTATTAACTCACTTTTTCTAGTTCAATCAACTTAAAATTTTAAGGCAACCCACGTTATTTACTTTTTTAAGTTAAACCAACAATATTCTTTACAGTGTATAGTTTCCAGTGGAGGAACAGTCAACAGACAATGTCAACAGACTGAATTAACCTATTTTAAATGTGATTAAAACTACAAAAAAAAGACGCAGAGACACAGCAAAAACCACTTAGAGAGTATAGTTGGTATTAATTATTAAATGTCTTCGGTGAAATATAAGTATTACTGAGAACTGATAAAATATGAATGTAAAAAAAGAGATAGAAAGTGTAAGAGGTGCAGGGTCCACCTCACGTCCATTCAGGCGCCCGTGTTCTCTCTGAGATAACAATCACATGGACATCCACCTTATGTGAGGGTTATTTAATAAGCGCCCAGTGCCTGATCGAGGCCAAACACAATTTCATCTCATCTTTAACCTGATGAGGAAATTAACATCCACTGCGGTCACTCATGGAAAGACAGCACAACAGGGGTGTCGCAATTCATTTGCCATTTGGCCGCACTTCCACTAAATACTCATAATGAATTAAATAATGCTGAGTAATTACAATTACTCTCATGCCATGGTTTCATTTGGAACTCGTGATATGATTTGACCCCCTCCATTCCTCTATACTTCCTCTCCTCCGTCTCTCTCTCTCTCTCTCTCTCTCTCTCTCTCTCACACACACACTTCCTGTCGCTCTCTTAATGCAGAGTGCCATTGAGTATTCCTCTCAGGCAGGGTGCATGTAGAAAGTCAAACAATTCCCTTTGACATCCATTTGGGAAGCAATTTAAAGCAGGAAAACCAAACAGCTATTGAGAATAAGACCCTGAGTGATCTGAATAAGCATAAATAGTGATGTTTCTCCAGGATACACGGGCCACACACACACTCTCCCTTAATCTGCAGATTGTGACTTCCTTTTTCAAGAAGTGTATTAGGGTTGCTGACTAATAAGAGCATCTAACAACAAAGAGAGAGAGAAAAACCATTAATACTTAAAAAAAAAAGGTCTCATGTTTTTTAAGTAACGTGAACTAACAATGAGCAATATATACTGTATTAAAGCATTTATTAACCTTTGTTAATTTACAAAGAGGAAGAATTTTAGTGCTTAAACCTGCTTTATACACAGTATATGCTATATTTGCTGGTGATGGTGGAGGACATTGTTCTTATTTCTCCTCATCATTCTTATAGCCCAAACTATTCAAATGACTTTAGTGGAATGATAAGGCAACCCACTGTGTAGTTTGATTTGTAAAAGTGGCTTTGTATATCCCTACCACAGAAGCAAAGGAGATGTTAATGTTACACCCCTTTTGTTTCTCCTTGAGTTAATAGTCCACAATGCTCCTTTATTGCGTCTTCCATCATAATCAGACACATCTATCATGTGGTGTCCTCTGTGTTTGCTCCCATCCACCCGACACATGTTCCCTTCTGTGGCGCTGTCCGTGGTGCTGAAACCTCGAAGGCTCTGCTACTTTACCGATAGAAAGCATCCTTCTTCTTTAATTATTTTATTTATTCACTTAAAGTGTGTGGTAACCCTTTAGATTAGGGAACACATATTCACAATTAACTAGGAGTTTTCCCTTAATTGACTCAAAATTACTGCTTATTGATAAAAGTAAGGTAGTTGTTGGTGTGTTTAGGTATGAGGTATGGTTAAGCGACCTAGAATATAATGCAGAAAAGGGAATTAATATGTGATTTATAAGTACTGATAAACAGCCAATGTGCTAGTGTAATGCATGCTAAAACACAACCTTTAATAGTGAATACTGTATTTGTTCCACACACACATATTTATAGAAATCGAGAAAGTTTCAAGATAATGGTTTTGATTATTCACTGTAAATATGAATAAATGAGCTAAACTCAAATTATTTGAGTTTATCAGTTACATAATGTTTTATTTAAGAAATTCAAAGTTTAAGTTAACAGAACTTGCAAGTTTTTCTTTTGTACTCATACATTTTTATTACTCTTAACTTGAAATATTTGAATAAGCTAATTCCTCTTAAAATTATCATGCACTGTAAAAATGAATACGCTTTATCTAATCAATAAAATTGTGGCAACAGATTACAAGCAATATTATTTATTAAATTGAACAAATTAGAATTGAGTTATAGTTAATCAAATTAACATTCTAATTAATTCTAATTTGTACAATTTAATTAATAATATTGCTTGTAATATGTTGCCACAATTTTATTGATTAGATAAAGCATATTATTTTTTTCAGTGTGTAATCTCAACATAAATATTTTTAGTAGTGGACTCTTGGCTAGCTTTACTAGCTAATTCAGTAAAATGCCTTGCTAATTTGTGACACAATGCTTCGATAGCATTACTACAGCATTACATAACTAAACGTCCCATTTAACTCTAATCTTGCACAAAAACATTATGTAACACTTAATTCGAAGTCTCAGCCTAGTTTTAGTTAAATTTAAGTTTGTCTAAACTAAAAAGAACAAGTTCATAAAACTCAAAACAATGAAACATTTCAGGTTACTTAAAATTTAGGAGTTTTGTGAACTCAAAAGAAAAAGAAAGTTCAATTAATTTAATTTCAGGTTTGGAATCAATTTGATCCCAGTAAAAGTACACTGTAGAAAAAGACAAAAATATATGTTTTTAGAGAAAAACAGCTGTAATGTGCACTGAAAAAAATAAAAAATAAATAAATATATATATATATATATATATATATATATATATATATATATATATATATACTGTATATCTAAATTAAGTGACGATACTTTAAACAGGAAAAGAATATCTCACAATGGAGTCTAAAATCAACTTGATTTTTCTTTTTTCTTTCTTGTTTTAAGTGGAAAGTTGAATGTAATGAATATGACGCATCTTTTTGCTTCTCTGGTATGTTGTATTTTCTCATTTGTAAGTGGCTTTGCATGAAATGTATTCATATTTTATTTAAGGGGTCTCAGACATAAGTAATGGTGCTTTTTATTGGAGGACATTTAAAGCATGCGTTTGCAAATTTTGTTTAGAATCACTTGAGAAAACACATGAGGTTTCATATATAATTATTTTAAAGATTTTTAAAGGGATTTGAAAGATAAACAGTTTTTTGAGCACTAATTTACCTTACCTTTAGCTATTGTCATGTCTCTTTTTTTTTTTTTTTTTTTTTGGCTAAAATCCCATTAAACGAGCTGTTCGTGATGATGCATTTGAGTTTATTTGTGTGCTAGTCATCATTTGAGAAATGCAGGCTCCGTATAATACATTTTAGTATCCAATTCATCCTTTGAGTTTTTATGTGCCTCAGGTGCATCTTCTGTGTATCTGTAAAAGTGGCAGTCGGTTTGTCTTGTTAGCAAGTCGTAAGGCAGTACTTCATTTTGTGTAATCCAAGACCAAGCGAGAATCAATTTACAGAGTCATGCATAAAAGAAAAATTCTTCGGTCAAACAAATGTTTGGGTTAACCCCGTTAATCACCCTGATGTTCACACTACAGTAAAACAAAAGCATAAATACGCCTTTGTAGCGGCCGACATCTGTGTGCAAGTGCTGGATTCACGCTTTTAGTTTTTGCTTATACTTTCCAAATTTAGCTGGTCTAATTAACGGTGTCTGAAAAAGAGAAGGGTGAGGGGGAAAAAAGAGAGCAGTTCTCTTCTTGGCCAGCCTGTACCCTGTTATCTGAGAGCTGTCATTAGGGAAGGCTTTGTTTTGCCACTGTTCATTAGCATTCCCGCTGTGGCCTCTTTACCTCTGCTACGCTGTTAGGGAGTGTCATGAGGAAAAGCACAGCCTACGATGTAATTAGCATTAGCATGTTTGTGCACTGACTAAGTGTGATGACAGCTAGGTTTAATGTGTCTTAGCGAAACGCGTTTACTTAGCGGAGCTTTTAAATGCAGGGTGCGATCAGAGCTTTGGCAGGAGGTTCACGCTCTGCATTTAATTGGGAGATAGCGGGATGCTACGCTAACCCAGGCCTGACTCCACGGTGTCACTTTGTGCTTCATTTCTTTCTCTTTTGAAGTGAATTGTGATCAGATGTTAATGCTCTTAGCAGGTGCTTATTCAAAGTGACTTGTAAAGATCAGGGTTTGAAGTTGTCTCGTATTGCTAGACTTTTTAATTTTTGGCATACAATCAAGCCTACTTTGCAGTTTTTTTTCTAGTCCAAAACACCCATTTACACTTTTGATATTGTTGTTGATGTTATTTAAATAATTTGTTTTGATTTAAGACAATTGTGTTGGGATTCCCGTTCAAACATGAAACTTGAAATGGTTACTCTTTTGCTCAACTCAATTTTCTTATTTTGAAAGAACATTTCAATCAAATCTCGATCAAAAAAGGGAACTCAACGTAAAAATAAAATACATTCTGCTTGTTCAAGAAACACATTAATCGTTCATTCAGTTTACTTTTGTGGTGTTTTTTTTTTATGTGCAAACACGAGTTCCTCTTCCCATCACGCTTTGCTTACGGAGAGTAAATTTTGAAGTAAAGTGTTATTTTTTGCATTTTTAGCAAGATGAGAAAATGTAGAGACTTTTTAATTGTTGAATTTTCTATTATGTATGTATTTAAAAGTGTTTCTATAGTGTTTAAGAATTACCATTGTGGTGAAGTGTTGAGCATGAGAACTTGCTAACATTATTCAAGTTGCACTAAAAAAAAAGACTACGACAGTATTATGGATGTAACTAGAATTTCGTTTAGACTGTTATCGCCTAACATACAGGTAATTTGTGTAAAGAAAAGTTATATTTAGCGTACTTTAGCGTGATGTGCTGTGTTGAGGGTGTTGAAGTACAACTCACATAAATTTGCATCCCATTCTCATCCCAAGGCGTCATCTAACTGACGCTTTTGACCATCGGTCGCACATGGCACCCTTTAGCGTCAATATGAAACGTGCCTCCTAGTGGTCAAACCCCAACCCTACCCCAGACCTAAACCTACCCGCGTCATCTAACTGACGCTAAAGGTTGCCAAGTGCGTCGGATTTAGACGCATGGTCAAAAGCGTCAGTTAGATGATGCAGCTAGAATGAGAATGCGTTGAAATTTGATAATTCGACGAATGACTGCAATTTTTTTTTTTTCAGGGAGTGTATAATTCTGCTTGTTGGATTGTTACTCGAACAAAAACTTGACCAATTTTCCAAGCCAAGATAAGTTTACTTTATGATTGTATCAACTTGCATTGTGATCTCATAAGTATATGTACAGTATGTATTTTATATAAAGTGTGGTTGTACCAAACTTAAATTTCGTGACATTTGCATTGAAGATACAATGGTACGGAAGCCCTGAACCACAATGTAAAACAAAACAAAACAAAACAAAAAATAATCTAGCATTTCAAGATTAAAGTTGAAACATTTCGAGATTGAAGTCGAAATATTTCGAGATTAAAGTTGAAATATTTTAAAATTAAAGTCAAAATATTTTGAGATTAAATTTGAAACATTTTGAGATTAAAGTCGAAATATTTCGAGATTAAAGTTGAAATATTTCAAAATTAAAGTCAAACTATTCCGAGAGTACGAGAATACAGTCTTCTGTAGAAGTTGGGTGTGTGCTTGCCATTGATTCACATTGCCGCACACACAGGCATTCATAATGGTGCATAGCAAGTGTTTCACACTGTGTGTGTGTGTTTGTTTGTGTGTGTTCAACAAGTGCCAATCTACAAGCATTAGGCTACCATTATATAGCTGTGTGCTCGTCTATAGGCAACATGGTAATTCTTGTTGGTAGATTAGCACCTGTGTAGAATTTTGTTGAAAAACCAGATAAAAGTATAAAGCTACTATTTTGTGTTGATCCATTGCAGTTCGACTTCACAAGTGCCTTTCTTTACACACACAGACACACACGCGCACTCGCGCACACACTTCTATGGAAGACTGAATTATCAATTATCGTAATGTTTTTTTACTTTATTCTCGAAATTTTTTCTCGAAATATTTCAACTTTAATCTCGAAATGTTTCGACTTTATTCTTGAAATGTTTCGACTTTATTGTGGAAATGTTTCGACTTTATTCTCGAAATGTTTTGACTTTAATCTCGAAATGTTTCTACTTTAATCTCAAAATATTTTTTTACTTTAATCTCGAAATATTTTGATTTTAATCTCGAAATGCTATTTTTTTTTTACGTTGCGGTTCAGGGCTTTCATACAATGAACAACACTGACAGCATTTAAAACGTAACGATCAGTAAAGTAAACTTTTTCTTTTCAAAGGCATGTTGTAGTGCACAGCACCTCAAAGCAATGGATTTAGTCAAAAGATTAACCTTGAAGGTATGGATGTGTAGTTTACCCCTGCATTAGGCCGTTGGCTGCATTGGTAAAGTCAACCTGAGCTATTATGCACCTGCAAGACGCCATTGGCATTGTTCTACACGTGTCCTCAACTAAATGAAACGTTGGCCTGTTGGGCATAGTGCGCTCTCTGAACACGAGATATGTTGAAAGTAGAAAGTGGGAATATGGCCCATCTGTCATTACATGGACATCATGTGCTACGTGATTGGGTACATCTTGAGGCTCTCTTTATAGTGACTCTCTGCTGGCTCCTTGCAGGGCAATTTTACATATTTCAATGCAATTTCTCTGAAAATCTCACTCTCACCCAGGGAGAGAATCTTCTTTCCTCCTCCTTTACATTTCTTGTTCGCTTTTCTTCTGTCTATAATTAGTTAAAAATCTAGTTTAGAACACATGTACCAAGTTCTTAGAAATGTACTTATTCATGTATTTGTTAGTTTCATATGGTTTTGAAATGGTTTACATATGTATTCCAACCTGAAGATTGTTTTTATTTAATTACTTTAAACATGTAATGTGGTGTAACCATCAAGTAAAATTAATAATTATATTATAATAATTTTCTTACATCTGTGACTTTACACATCTCAATCAGTTTTAAAAATGTTTTTGAATGTAGTTTTTATGGCAATCTGTTTAATATATATACTGTATAACTGTAAAATATGGCATGATATGAACTAAATTTACCTAGTCATATTAAGGCTAAATTGTCTGAAATTACTTAATTGAACTTGTTTTTTATTTTTCTCTCACTGGTTGCACCACTTGACTGTTTTTTTTTTTTTTTTTTTTTTGTCTAATTATTTATTTATTTTTTTCAATGAATTTTGCAAAGAACTTTTCTGTTTTGTTTGTCTCACTTTTTTTTTTTTTTTTTTTGGTTGCACCACATGACTTTGATTTGGCTTGCATGGTTTTTAGAATATTAATGCAGTGGAGCAGATTATTTACACATTTTTTCTCATGAAATAATAATAAAAAATGCCATGCCACACTACATCTCTCTGACATTATGCCCCAAAATGAAAATATTAAATTAATTTCGAGTCGGTAACGAAAAACATGTTTATTGCACGAATACAGTATGTGTACATGACATTAAATGTATAAATTAAATTTTTAAGTAAATAGATGAAAAATGAGTGTGACATCAATGACCTAAACAGATATCACAATATAGGGAGGGAGGAATAAATTGCAGGGAGGAATGTGTGTGTACAAGTGGCACTCCCGACCTGTAGCCAGATTTTGATCGGAATAAAGGTGCAAATGCGCCCTGCGCAAACGATGAATAGTATTGAAACTGGCACACATTCTGAGAGAACGAGAGTGAGAGAGAAAACCTGGCAAGACGTGGGCTACTGTTTAAATTGCCCGAGCTGTTGAATAGCTTGACCGGTTTGGACTCTCCTCTTCTCTCCTGGGTACTTCTGTTCATCTGTCTCTCACTCTGTTCCACTCTCTCAAATGAGTGCACCCCCTCAGGGCAGCACATGGCTCTAACAGGCCAAACCCCCACCTTTCCCTATCTCTCTCTCTCTCTCTCTCTCTCTCTCTCTCTCTCTGCCATACAGACACACATACACCCTGCAGTTAGGTTATAGTAATGAATTGTTCACAGGTGCTGATGATGAGCCCCTGAGCATCACTGTGGAGACGGGATGTGCCAGGCACAGGCCAAGTGGAAGAGAACAGATGCACGCTTAGAGTCCCCACACACCCCTTCCGCACAGTTCTGTCTTTCCTTCTCACTATATCTTCCTCCTCCTCCTCTCTCTTTTGAACATAATCTTTTAAATAAAGGTTTCAATTACAACCAAAAGGAGTGACTTTTTAAGATCCACAACAGGTTTGGGAAGCTCCACAGGCTTTTCACAGGAAGTCGTTATTTTACACATTTGTTTAGTTATGTTAGTAGTGTAGAAATTATACACATCTGTAAAATTATCCAGAAATGCTGACCAAAAAACATTTCTTATGAATGCAGTGTTGGCTTCTCCAACGTCTCAAGGCCTTAAGAACCCATACAGGGAAAATGGTTTTCTTATAAGAGTGTGTTGCAAAGAAACACTGAAGAATCACTGGAGATCAATTTAGTCCTTACACCTGGATGGCCCAGATAGATTAAACACACATAGCTTTAAGAAAGGAAACTGCATCCCATAATTCAATTCACTTTTTTTTTCACAATGCACATAGTTTCAAAGCAGCTTTACAGAAAATGCACGAGTCCACATTACAATTTAGAGTAATCTGTTATCAGAGGAAACTGTATAAGTAATGGATTTCAGAAATGTACATATACTGTACAAAATCAGGGTTAGCTTTAAATGTATTCATTTAAACATTGTAACAATTTAAGGCAGAAAGAAGGCGCTCATTGAAGTTATAAATACTGGTTTGTTTGCAAATAATTATGACATTTAGAAAAATGTAGCATTGGAGAATAACAGAAGCATATGTAGCATAACAGAAGACCAAAGAGACTAAATTTCAATTTTGTTATGGTTTATTCTACTTAAAGGGATACTCCACTTTTTTTGGAAATAGGCTCATTTTACCACTCCCCCAGAGTTAAACAGTTGGGTTTTACCGTTTTTAAATCCATTCAGCCGATTTTCTGATATTTAGAAGAATATCAGTAACCAGACAGTTTCTGGTCTCATTGACTTCCATAGTAGGAAAAAAAATATACTATGGAAGTCAATGAGACCAGAAACTGTCTGGTTACCGATATTCTTCTAAATATCAAAAATTTGGCTGAATACATTAGAAAACGGTAAAACCCAACTGTTTAACTCTGGGGGAGTGGTAAAATGAGCCTATTTCCAAAAAAAAAAAAGTGGAGTATCCCTTTAACTATCATAATGAATAAAGATGTTATTGCATTCCTGGTCAGTTTTGACCCAGTGGATCATACACTTATAAAACAACCGTAACTTATCCTTAATGTGTGAATGTGGACACATTTTGAAGTTTACCATATGGTTTTACCACCTTATTATGTTATTACCATAGACTGTAAAATATACAGCCCATTCTCATCCCAAGGCGTCATCTAACTGACGCTTTTGACCACCCTTTAGCGTCAATATGAGACGCGTCTCCTAGTGGTCCCTAACCCTACGCTAAAGGTTGCCATGTGCATCGGATTTAGACGCATGGTCAAAAGCATCAGTTAGATGATGTCCTAGGATGAGCGTCATCTAACTGACGCTGACAGTACCGCCACAAATAGTACCCCGTCGTCATAGTGACGCCTTTCGTTCCTCGTTGCCCCATCAAGCTCTCGCTGGATCCTCTCTTCGGCAACCAAACAAAGGAAAGTCTGCACCTCTTCATTTGACCACTGCGTAATATTCCGAGTTGCCATAATAATAATAGTAGTAAGTTTAGAACTCTCTGGCCAAACTATTTAAAAATGGCGGGGTTATTCTGGATACTCTATCTGGCGTGTGCAATGATGACGCAGTGAATGGTGACGAATCTCTCTGACCAATCAGCAGTCGGCATTGTTTTCATGTCACATTTTAGTACTGGCTTAGCTCGCTCAGAACCTCGCCGGAGATGATACAAAAAAAAGTACCCGAAAGCAGCTACAGGTACAACTTTTACACAGTGGAAAACCAAACAAAGGCGAGTCGAGTCGAGCTGGTACTGTGTAGTGGAAAAGCGCCATTAGATTTCTTTACAGATGTGTGTTACATTTTAAATGTACCTCTAATGTCACTGTGTGTATGTCTCTTGCATTCTATGTGTTTTCTTAATGTGCCGTTCTAGACAAGGTGGATAAACATCCAACATACGAATCCCCGCACGTGACTTGTATATATCGTGGCCATGAATTAACAACTTTTCCCAAGACTTACTAATGTTTTACTAATTAATTTTTGCTAGTTTCTAGTGAATTTTTGAGAACGACAGAAGTATTGATTCCCTCGTTTTAGTAAATCGCTGTCACGTTGTAATATTTTGTTCCCTTGTTTAGTTAACTTACCCAAATTTTCCCGGTGCATCGAGCATTCCTTATTGCCGAGCCCTGACAAGTGAGCAGTGTTGCCAGATGATGACACTCACACTTGGGTTTTGCTTGTTAACCTGCCAAACTGACCCCAAACCAGCCCAAATGGATTTGTCCATCTGCCCAAACCAAATTTTACCCAAATTTTAATTCGCCCAGTTTGGCAGAAAAGCCACCCAAATCTGGCAACTCTGCAGTTATCTTACATTTTAATATGATTTCACAATATTACTGTTTGACTGCATTTTTTAAAAATATGTATGAGTTGAGCATACGAGACTTCTTTCAAAATCATTATAAAATCTTACAGACCCCAAACTTTTGAATGCTAGTGTTGTATATCCTGCTCTCTATAAGTTTGTTTATTGAATATTTAGGCTAATTTGTTTACACTTTGAACCACTAGTTTTCAGTACGCTCAGCTCCATTTACACACATTTCGCTACATTTAATTCTATTCCGCAGAATTCCACGCCTACTGGGGCCGGTTGCATAAACAGTGTGGTACCTGTGCTTTAAGACAGTGTCTTAAGATCTAGCATGACCCATTAGCAGTTAGTATTTGATAGTTAATTTTCACTTAAAGAAAGAAAAAGTCTAACTATGTAACTGTAGTCTTAGAGGTTTATGCAACCAGCCCCAAGGTCTGAGAATGAATAATAGGGGTCTTTGCAGTCATATTGCTCTCTTTCTTTAGCTCCTTCTATACCATACCTTCTTTTCCTTGTTCCATCTCAGTCCACTTGCTCCTGCCTTTGCTTTTCCCTCTTTCCCTTAAGGCTTATAGATTATGTTCTAACATGCCACTAAAATGCTCATTACTCATCTGCCATAAGGATGGATTAACGCCCCGGTGTGAGGTAGTTTTATGTATAGCTGTGTATGGGGACACAGTGGAAACACACTTGACAGCTCATCAGTGTTCACTGTTTGCTTTTGTTTTAAAGGCCATGTTATAGTTGGCCATGTTTTGGACCACAACACACTCCTCCACAGAGGTGCTCTCGCTACCATAAGGTCGACTTATGCATCCCACAGGGGCTGTTCTCCAAACAGCGACATTTAAAACCCCCACCACTCTCAGCTTTCCCACAGCTTGGAGTCTATTCCACAAACCAGAGCTGCTTTAAATGAGATTATTTCACAGAGATTGGCCAGTGACCCCTTTAAAAGGCTATCCTATGGTGTGTGTGTGTGTGCGTGTGTACACACACGCTAAATTATTTACACCATGAAACAAGTGCGGTGCGCTCCATGAATAAATGAAGCCCGGAATGCCCTGCTCACCGGAGTACCCGTGGCTGCGGCTTCTAAACACACTTTAATCAACAGATAAATATTTCACCAGTTAATCAAGGATAGCGTTTAAATTAATTCAAGTTCTAATTTGATTCGGTTTCATTTGGAGTTGTGAGCTGAGAGATATTAACTTGATTTATTTTTCCTTTTTTTTTGGTTCAGATAGACATGTGCTTTGGCTACATGTGCATTACAAACACTGTCTGGCATTGGTAATTAGCTCTGAGCAAATCACTGTAAATTGATTTTAATGCATCAGCAGTCAAGCCCTCAATTTTGCTGCTCCTGTAAATATGGAATCCATGTCTCTCTGACCTTCGGACAGCTTTCAATCCATAAGAACCACGCTGGACCCATTGAACGCATGGAAAATGTGCATTTCAAATTAGTCAGTCATTTAATTCTTGTTTTGAAGAACTTAATGGAATTATACACTGCAGAAAATTATTTTCTTAATCTTGTTTTGGTCTTATTTTCCTTGAAAACATTTCCTAGAAAAAAATCACTTATGACTACTCTCTGAATAGTTTTAGTAAGTTGTTGAATATGGCAATGTTAATGTATTTGTTCTTGAAGGACTTGATCTGCTACGCTGCTGTTGATTATTGTATGGATATGTATGGACTTGTGGTAACAAGGCATGATGGATCCATGTTCTCATTGTGTTTACGCCAAATTCTGCCTCTACCATCTGAATGTCGCAACAGAAATCGAGACTCATCAGATCAGGCAACATTTTTCCAGTCTTCAACTGTCCAATTTTGGTGAGCTCTAGCAAATTGTAGCCTCTGTTTCCTATTTGTAGTGGAGATGAGTGATACCCGGTGAGATATTCTGCTGTTGTAGCCCATCCGCCTCAAGGTTGTGCGTGTTGTGGCTTCACAAATGCTTTTCTGCATACCTCGGTTGTAACGAGCGGTAATTTCAGTCAAAGTTGATCTATCAGCTTGAATCAGTCGGCCCAATCTGACCTCTAGCATCAACAAGGCATTTTCGCCCACAGGACTGCCACATACTGGATGTTTTTCCCTTTACACACCATTCTTTGTAAACCCTAGAAATGGTTGTATCTGAAAATCCCAGTAACTAAGCGGATTGTAAAATACTCAGAGCAGCCCGTCTGGCACCAACAACCATGCCATGCTCAAAATAGCTTAAATCACCTTTCTTTCTCATTCTGACATTCAGTTTGGAGTTCAGGAGATTGTCTTTACCAGAACCACACCCTTAAATGCATTGAAGCAACTGATTGGTTGATTAGATAATTGCATTAATGTGAAATTGAATAGGTGTTCCTAAAAATCCTTTAGGTGAGTTTATATGTGTAAGATAATGAGACTTCAGAGAACATGTATGGCTTTTAAACTCTTATAAACCTGTTTTTGGAGAATTTGGAGGTTTATTAGAATGGTGTAAGAAAATTAATATTAATGAAGGAATACAAAATGACCTTGTATTTTATAGTTTCCATTTGCAAATCATATTCAGTTAAGTAAATGTATCTTGCTTTAGGAATACATTTAGAAGTTCCCACTGGAAAATAGGCAACATGCAGTGCTTTTTAAGTACACATTCTGCATTCTGAAACTTAACTCTCTCCCCGCCATTGACGGAAATGTCCGTTTTCCCTTGTTTTCACTGTTACACGGTAGGTTACGTATCTTCTGAAAGTGTAGATAATCTCCAGATCAAAACACGTGTGAAGAAAATGCAGAAACAAGTGATATTAATCATATTCAAATGTAGAATGCAACACATTCTCATCCTTTGGCGTCATATAGGTGATGCCATATGACATTTCGTCGTAATACTATGCACATGGCACCCTTTAGCGTCAATATAACACACACTGTTATGAGGTTTAGGTCTGGGGTCTGCATCTCATATTGATGTCACCTGTACGACGCCTTAGGTTCTACATGTTATATTGATGTTAAAGGGTGCCATGTGCGTAGTATTTCGACGGAATATCAGAAAAATCGAAAAATCACCTATATACGAACGGGCTCGTAAAATGACATGATCATCAACATTAAACAGCATATAAATCAAAACTGCCTAATGTTACTAAATATAATGTTGACCCAGGACGAGCTACATGACTGCTCAAGCATTAGGGGTGTTGATGGACTCGATCTACTCATCTATGTTTTGGCTATCGTTCTGAATCTGATCTGGAAGTAGTTTTTTATAAAACAGGATTTTCTCAGCTTTTTGCTGAAAATCTTGCTACTTACCCTCATTCAAGTTGTGTTCTTTCAGCTGGTGGTGAATGACAAAAAAACAACAACAACAACATCTACCTGGGAAAGAGTTAAAGGGACAGTTCACCCAAAAATGAAAGTTCTGTCATTTACTCACCCTCAAATTGTCTGCTCTGTTGAACACAAAAGAAGAAATTTAGCTGAATATGGGTAATCAGACCGTTGTTGGTCATTATTTCTGCCATATTTTCCATGGTGCCCATCAAATGTAATGTTATTGACATTCTTCAAAATATGTTCTTTTGTGTTCAGCAGAAGAAAGAAATGACTCTTTGTATCCCTATATTACACCATATCCTGGCAATTAGACACATTTACCAACAGAGGAACAAATTAAAGGCTTCCGATTGGATATACTCATTTTTACTCATCAGCCTGAACAAAAGGGACCTGCAGGTCACATCCACAGACATGCCTGACTTATATCTGGTCTCTGAGCTTTTTTCAAAACTCTGTGAAGTACTGCTTCACTGTATTTTTATGCTGCGCTAATGGCCCGGATCAAATAGGGAATATCAGACATTCTGAGAAAGAGAGTAAAGAGGGGAAGCTGATAGATTTTTATTCCTATGTTTGAGTCTCTCTGAGTCACGAATTTGAAGATCAATAGTGGACCTGTAGTCATCAGATGAATAAAAGCGAACAGTCGGTCTGCTTGTATACAGATTGGATTTTGTAGTGTTAGATGTAGAAGTTAGAAGTATAAGGAGAAAAGAAATATGTCATAGGCTATTCTCAACCTATTCTGAACCTGTTTGACTTTTCTTCTTCTCAAAAGGAGATCTTTAAGTGTTTTTGTTTTTGTTGTTTTTGTGCTTCCATATTTTCTGAGACCATATCAGCTTTGAAAATGGGCAATTTTGCAAATTATCCTGCAGAATTGTGGAATACACAACCAATAGAGGGAAGCCATTTCTGTCATTCTTTTAAAATTAAATTTCAATACATTCAAATTCAATACGTATATTTTTACCTTAGCATTTAACTAGTTTTCTATGAATTATGTTTAATGTTTTATACCTTACATTTTTGATGTACTTTAAATCAATGTATTGGATGTGATGTTGTCATTGACGTTTTAGTATGTAATTTTTTTGTTTATGTAAAGCACAATGAGCCGCATTTTATGTATTTTTATTATTATTGTTATTATTGTGTGAGCAACAGCCGAAAAGTTGTATTGTATATACTTGGTCTAATGGAGATTTGAATTCTAACTGTGCAATATTTGTATATTATATTGTATTTACATTATATTACATTACGTTATTATAAAAAATATACAGCTGTAAAAATATATTAAATCATTTTGTGAATAAATTTACAAAAAGTTGTATTGAATATATACAGTACCTGATCTAATGGAGATTTACTGTATATTCTTACTGCAATATTTTTATATTATATTACAGTGTTGTAGTCGAGACCACCTCACTCGAGTCCGAGTCGAGACCGAGACCAGAGAGAGTCGAGTCTGAGTCAAGACCGAGTTCATAGAGAGTCGAGTCCGAGACCAGAGACAGTCGAGTCCAAGTCGAGACCGAGACCAGTGAGGGTTGATTACCTAATTTACTTCTATTTACTTAGAGAAATCCTTTTTTTATACTGAATTTACTTAGAGTTTAAAAAATATGATCAGTTTAGGGTAAAAAGGCCACATAGTAGGTGGTGTTAAAAGTAATTTTATTACAATTTGTCATGCGCAGTTGCGCACTAGAAAATCACCAATCACTGAGCGTGTCAATCAATTTAAATAAATATTTTATTAACATATATTAATAATCATGAAAAATATTTTGAATTGAACTCGAGTGGACTCGGGAATAAGTCAGAGTCCTAAAAAAAAAAAAATGTTCGAGTACGAGTCAATTCCGAGTCCAAATGCACACGAGTCCATGACAAGACCAAGACCATTAAAATATGGTCTCGAGACCGAGTCCGAGTCTCGAGTACTACAACACTGTTATATTATATTATGAATAAATTAAAATACATTTAAATAGTTTTGTGAATATATTTACAAACACACACACACACACACACACACACACATATATATACACACATATACAGTACATACAAAATATATAGATCTTGCAGTTGGAATGCAAATCTTTTTTTTCCCCCATCTCAGCCTCCATTAGACCAGATAGCCCTCCAACTCTCATCCCAGCTGTTTTTGCTGCATAGTTTGGCGTGTAATTTCCTCTCTGCACCAAACATATCTTTATCTGTCTAAAGTTACAGCAGGCACATCTGTTCATTCCTTCCAGTCTGGCAAGCGTCTGTATATCTCTCTTCTTTTCATCACACTCTTTCTCTCTCTCTCTCACACAGAAACACAGACACACACAGACTCACACACTGCGGTCATGAGGGCACCCTCTCTTCCCTGGCATGGCTCAGCTCAATTAGCCTGCAGGGAAATGGAGGGAGGGAGTGAGCGCTTGAGAAAAAGAGGGAGAGAGAGGTTCTTCGTCTGCCAAATCTCCCTCACGCTTCCGCAGGATCTCGGGAGCCCTCCGTGGGCTGTCTTTGTGTGCCGTCTGCCCAGCCGCTTTGTTTGTAAATAAGCCGTCTGGAAAATTAGCTAGGGCAGCCAGTCACTCACAGTTAGACGTCTCATCAGGCCTATAACTACCACATTATAGAGAGAATATCATGAAGAGCAGGGGATGGAAACCATAGACAAGGGTACCACAATTGGCGCTCGTAGAAGTAATGATTGGCGCGTGAACGACGAGAGAGCGAGATAGATTCATATGAAATGTACTGTATTAAAAGTCCTTGACATCTGCTTGCCAAACAACCTCTTGGAGTCCTTCCTAATCATCACGCAGCCCCTTTTATTTAGGTTTGAGCATTTTAGAAAGCAGTTTAACTGCATAGAGCTGCCACTCACAGACGCCACTTTTTTGTAGCATTTTGCTCTTTGTATAAGTGAGACAAGATGACAAGCGAGAGAATCGTTGGAAATGAAGAAGACATTTGAATTTGATTTGTTCATGGTGCATGCTTGAAAGTGAAGTGAAATTTGTAATTTCTGCACCACTGTGACATTGCAATAATTCCTTTGAATGGGCCAAACAACATGACTTTGAGGCTGGACTATTTGTTTGTCTGGCCAATGGGTGAAAGAGGGAGAGTTTGAAGGAATCTTTTTATTATATTATAGACCAAAACAAATGAATCACGATTCTAAAATACTGTAAGATTTGATTTGCAATCAGTATGAGAAATCAAATGAATCGTAACACCCCCGAAATTAACCAAAAAAGCAATGCCAGAGATCAACCGAATTGCAAAAGCACATCACGCAAAGACGAAATTGGCAATTGCAAAGGAATAGAACAGCGAGGGAGACATGTGGCAGCCTGTCTTTCTTGATGTCTGGGGTTGAGCTGTATTCTGAGGGCCTTTGGGAAGAGGAGGGTGTCTTGTGGCGGTGGGCCAGTGAGCCAGAGGAAGCAATGCCTGCAGAGCTCATAAATTACAGCCCTGCCTTCCTGGCTTTACATTAATGGATCCACAACTCTGTGCTTCTGACTGAGACTCTTCTCACTTGTTCTCGCGCCATGTGTGTCTTCAAGGACGTGGGTAGGTCGGATTGATGCCGGGTGGTCGACAATTTTAGCTGTTTTCCTATGAGGAATTGTATTCATATTTGGATATTTGAAGATATCGAATGACATGTTAGTTCATTCTGTAATGATTTTGAACATCAACACTTCACATTCAGCCAGTACGCCAATGTGTCGGTTTCAACGTAATGTCTCAGTTCGCTCCTTCAGGGAATGAGGGTTCCATTAGTAACTGAGACGTTCACTCAAAAATTTAAATTGGAAGAGCCAGGATATTACTTAATATAACTATAATAGTCAAATGAAAGTCTTACACACCTAGGATGGCTTGAGGGTGAGAATATATTATGAATAAATATAAATAAAGAAAATGTATAATATGCATATTATGGGATAATTTCACAATTTTTGGGTGAACTATTCCTTCTTTGGAACCTTGAGACACCAGCCGAAGTACGTTGCTTGTTCTTAAAGCCTACTCTCCCAAGTCTTCCATTGTCGTGGATGTGCATTTACGTACACACACGCAAAAAAAGAAATTTACAATCATTCACCCCAAACTCATTTAAGACTCGCTCAGAGCAAGCGCTTTTGTTTTGTTCCTGTTTTTTGTATGATTATTTTTGGGTATGACGATTTGCATACGAGTGTAACAGGTGTGATATCTTGCGTTATATTTAGTATTTGATATTGGGTTGAGAAATGGACTTGAAATCATGGACTATTAATGCGAGCCTACACCACACAACCTACATCAAAAGGCATTGTGACCTGTTAATGTATCAAACCTCTGTTATGAGGAGGTTTTTTACAATTTAAAGGGATACTCCACCATTTTTCTAACATATAATAACATATTAAACTATGTTATTACCTTAACTAAGACAAGTTGAAACATACCTCTCTCGTCTCAGTGTGTGCGCTCAATGATGTGTGATTTTCAGAAATAAATGACAAAAATCGAATTTCCGTTTTTGAAATTGTAGTATATTGTAAATTTTCACTCATACTTCCTTTATAAACACTTTATATACATGATTATGTTAGCTTAGGGTCTTCTGAATCCATAGATACTAAACACAGTGTTCCATCTCCATTACATATAGCATTCATGTGCATTTATGGATGGTACATTAAGAATCATTGTGCTATACAATTGATTGTCTTTGAGGGTTTTGACATGAGGATGATTAAATAATTCCATTTTTGTGTCAAAATATTATCTCCTACCCCAGTTTAATGTGCAGAGACAACTTTCATAGGTTAAGCATTGAAACTGGTGCTTTCAAAACATTGCTTTTTTTTGAGCATCCCGACATGTAAACTTCTCAGCCAATGGTGTGCATTTTGTGGTATGTCTTTGCAAAATCACAATATTGATTCTTAAAATCATTCGATCAATATGATATACCAGTGTTTACTGTGCACCCCCACTGTTGAATCTGAATTTACATTCTGATAGTAAATATCATATTTATTTTACCTTGTTTTTTGAGGTCCCAAATTAAACAAATCAAATGAATCTTTAAATTCACAATCAAATGGCTCTTAAGAACTGTTTCTTTCAGCCAGCAGTGTGAATTTGGGGATGTTAGCTTTTTGGCAAGAAAATGGACTGGTTTTGTGTGAAGGAAGGGGCAGTAGGAGGTCTGAAAAATCATCTTTTTTTTTTTCTTTTTGCAGTTCCAGTGGTGCAGAAACGACAGACTTCAGCTTTAATGCCCAATATATGCAGTACCTGCCTCAGATCAACATTAATTCTTGATGAAGTGTAACTCTCATTCGTGAGAAGATTTAGCCAGTGTACCCTGAGAATTTGATTCTCTCTGTGTCAGGCGCTGAGCGGTGTCGAGTCTCACCGAAACACCTTGGTTATTCAGTTATGATATGCTAATAATGCTCTAATGGGCATCTCTGAAGACCTCTGACTTTAAATGCATAAACGTGGATAGGTCACGCAAAGGTCATCATGCTTTTTTTTCTCTGCTTAACTAATTAAGGAGAAAAGTTAGTGGATTCAGGCTCTTTTGAATATGGAAATTATGAGGAAATGAATGGACAATTGTTGAAGTTTAAATCCTCTGAAATTATATAAAAAAAGCAATTTTCTTGCACCTACTTAGCCTCGAAAGCGAAATCACTGGCTCTGTTAAATGCCGTTAAATGGAGCTTGCTCACAAAGCTATTACTAATTTAACAAAATAACAGAAAAAAAGTGCAACAGTCAGCTGGCTGCAAACATAGCAATTTATTACGGCAGTTAAATGCCAAATTAGTTTATGTGTTTTTATGAATCCCGGAGGCGCCAATAGTTTGTTTTTTTTTTTTTTTTTTCAGAGATGCGGCTACAGAATGATTTTACAACGCCACAATGCCACGTGTCACCAGTCTCCTGCCAGTCTTTTGAGCTAATTAGCTGCAATTATTTCAATTAGATTTTACAGACAAATAATCATTACTTTGTAATCAGTTTGTGCAGTAACAGTTTTGGAAACTGTTTCACACTGTCAGGCATCATGAAAGTTTTAGTGCGTTCTCTCTCTCTCTTTCTGTCTATGCCTCCACCCTCGGCCCTTTTTCCCCTTGGCCGGCATCCAGTGTCAAAGCAATCCTTAGAGTTGCTGTTCTCCAAAGCTTTCTGAGTAATCCCTTTTACAAACTGTATTCACGTATGTGAATGTTTTTGGCTCTGAGCAGATTTTTCAAGAGATAAGAACTCGGATAAAATCCGCCCCTGGCAAAGACCCAGGGTATATTTCAAGTATGAGAGAAATGTGGATAATAGTATTTCTTCTCATCTCTGTACTTGCGTTAGCTGTGGACGCAGCGCTTAGAACTGCTCTGACTTCAGAGATTAGAAACTTCTCTAACCGGATCAGTTAGCATTCATTGATTCTCAAATAGAGCTGGAGAAAAATCCAGATTTTCTATTGCGACATGTTTTTGAAAGAACAAAATATTGATTTTTAGAACCATTTGGTCGATACAATATGCCAGTGTTTATTGCACACCCCCCATCTACCCTGTTGTGACTGAATCTGCCCCATGGTAAAATATTTTGTTGTCCAAATTAGTATACAATAATGTAAATAGAAGAAACGTAATCTTTTCATTGAGTTTTATTTCTCAGACTGCAAATGACTCTTGTTCTTTTTAGCTAATCATAAACTTACAGTGTGACCAGTGTAGTATGATTCAGAAACAAATGACTCTTATGAACCAGTTATTTTTAATGAATCAAAAGTTTTATTTTTGTTGATTTTTGCAGTTTGGACTGCAGAAAAGTTTTGCAGTTTTAAGGCCATTGCACACTGAGTACGAAATTTTCGTATGCGTTTTTTCGCGATCATCTGCACAAAAATTCGTCACGCACAGAGAGCTTGCACACTGAGTCCGATGTGCATTTATTAAACCTTTTCGGAAAAACCCCCCCGCAAAAATACAAAATGGATTCGTCAAGCAGTGAGGATAATTTTGTTGCCCTCTCTCTTATTGAAAAGAGAAGAAAGAGAAAATATTGGGTCCATCCAATCCTGAAATTGCGCCGAGAGGAAGCACCTCCTTATCAAGGAGTCACGAATTTATCCCGAGTGATTCAAAATTTACTTCAGAATGTCAGTGGAAAAGTTTTATGCTTTGCTTGCGATTCTGGAGCCACACCACCAATTTCCGTGAACCAATCGATTCTGAACAGAGACTTGCAGTGTGTCTAAGGTATGGACATGGCGGAAGCGCTAGGCAGACAGCTGTATAGGCTACAGGTTATATAAGTTACCCAAATATTACATTAGTTATCAAATTGGCTGCTCAATCACACCTTTATCGATCCGAACTTTCAATCTGATTAAAAGGGGAGGTTTATTCCTTTCATAATCCAATCGAGAGAACACATAAAAACTTGATCGAATTGACAGCCCGATCTCATGAAAGTTCGTATCTCTGGCACGAATGTCATTTCTCGTGGCATTTATACGCCAAAAACAGTTTTTGCGTGTATATGGCACGCGATTTTCGCGTATATATGATACGCACTTTTTTGCGTATAATACGCACGAACTCCCCACCCCCCTCCCCCCTAAACCTAACCCAGGGTTTTTTAGTGCGTACCATATACACGAAAAAAAACACTTGGCGTATAAATGCCACGAGAAATGACACTCGTGGTATAGATACGCATCTTCATGAGACCAGTGCCGGCGCTATGGGGGGGCATTAGGGGGCAATGCCCCCCCAAATGTATTTTGTGCCCCCCCAAATTGAATTATGATATAATTTACAAAATAATATCAGTTTAATTTAATTCACATTTCAGTGAGAAATAGTACAAATATATGTCTACAAACGGCTCATTAGCTCAAAATACAATAAACCAAAAACATAAAAACCAGTGTGACGCTGTGAGGAACAGTTTTTGCGCTGCCCATTGTCCTGAAATGTCACTCACTCCCGCCGTGGAGAAACAGGTGTTTAAGCCTATATTTTCTTGTAAATGGAAATTGTAGAATAATATCTGTGTATGTTGTGGGTGTTTTTTATTTGTTAAAGGTGTTAAAGGTTTTATTTGATAAAGGTAACTACATGATGCTTTTTTAAGGCTACGAATGTAAATGCTTATGTTAGAACATAGCAGAATAAAGATGAGTAACTTAGCTTTTTTTTTCTCACTTCCGCCATTGAGATAGCATATAAACGGCTATTCTGTCAGTGAGAGATTGTGTACATGTTCGTTAGCTTTGCTATTAAAGCTGTGGTCAGAGTTGGTCTTGCAATTTTTTTTTTTTTTTTTGTATAGGCCTATTTAACCCTTGATCAAATTTCTTAAGAGTCGCTCGTCTTGCAACAATGTGTAATGTTTTATGTGTTTATTGTGTGGGTTGCATTACTTCATGTTAATAGCTAACAGAAAAGGCAGTAGCAATAATAAATATAGGATATCTATCGGAAAAAAAAGTCCCCATACCTACCTAGTGCCCACCCATTGAAAATAAATGCCCCCCTGCTAAAAGCGTTCTGAAGCCGGCTCTGCATGAGACTGTGTTGGAATTGAAAACCGAAACTGAAAGCACTGCGCATGTGCAATGATGTGCGGAATGAGCTCCCCCCCGGCCCTGAATTGTCAAAAAAAAAAACTCTCAAAATGCTGGCTGTGGATGCGAAAAACGCAGAAAATCGAACCCGATCCGAATTTTGGCTATTTTAACAAAAAAGTTGTCTTTGTTCTTTTGTTTTATCACGCTTGCATAGTTGGGTCATTTTAGAACCATGTGTGTAAACTTGATGTATTAACACAAAACCTAGGGAATATTAAAATATGAATTTGTGATAATTGTAAACAAGATATTTAGAAATGCTCAAAAAAAGTCGATGCCAAAAGGTGAAACAAACAAAAAAAAAAATGCCAAGCCATGCTTGAAAAAAACATACGGGTCTTTTTAGACCCATGTTGTGCATTAGAAGGGGTATCCATTGCTTGTGCATCAAAGCGTTTAAAAATGTAACCCAGCGGCTGTGTTTTGTCCATATTTGACCCAAAGTTTCTTTATTATAATTTTTTATATGAACCGGCACTCTTTAGTGAATCATCATTCAGTTCAACTAGTTTAATGAACCATTCATGACTCTTATACGCTGATCCTTGATTCTGATCCTGATCCTCAAGCAGTGTCAGCAGGAGAAACAATGACACCAGTAATATGCACATCTCTTTCATGCTATCATTGTACATTTTAATATATAGCAGGATGAATAAAATTTCCTGTGAATCAGAATGTGTACTTGACACTAATGCTTTCTCTCCAGATTTCTATCACACTACATTAACACCAGGACTTTGTTTTTATTCATGTCTGTCACTAATTGAAGGCTTTTAGGCCCATCTAACCTTCAGTTTTGTGTCTGTGTGGCCTTTTTGTCTGCATGTGACAAAAACATGTGCAAAAACATCTCATTTTGTGTGAAATGGGGACAGGTGAAGGTGAGACGAGACACGGGATGAGGTGTGAGAGCGGGCCAGGACCCCGGACTAGCCAACGTGTGTGTGTGTGTGTGTGTGTGAGGCTCCTGGCATGGTCCCTGTCAGCGGGAGTCTGATGTCTGTCTACTCATGTGTGGAGCACTCATCATGGGCAATTAAGGCCGAGCAGGGGGCCTGGCCTTCCCTCTCATGTCCTTGAAGAAAGAAAGTAAAAGGGGGCAGGGAGAGTGATGGGGTAGAGCGACGTAGAAGGAGGGGCGGGAATTTTACCGCTAGTTTCTTGGAGAAGAGGAAGTTGAGCGATATGCCTCCAACCTTACAGTAGGGCAACAAAAGGCTGTCCAGGATCCGTAATGTCTCTGTTTTTCTCCCCTCTGGTGCTTAAATAGATTCTCTCCACAGGGTGATAATCACCATTCATTATTCACACTTCAGATGGCCATTAAAAGTCTATCTCGAAAACCTTGGAAAATGGCCCCAACTATGGGAAAACATGGTGTTGTCTTTGATATTGTGTTGTAATTTAGCACAAATTGAGATTCCTCTTCAGTGCTACTCGTATAAGATAAGTGGGTTTCGTGAAAACACAATCCTTTTGCCTTGTAATTGATGATTTATTAATTTCATGTTCTGCCAGAGATGGAATGAATAATCTCTTAATATTTAATTTGTCATGCCTGTGCACATGCCAGGAACATGGAGAAGTGTAAAAGATTGATTTGCGCAGTAGGAAGATGATTATGACCCTTCTCACGAGGATGTTTTAATAATAATTAAGTGCACTGCAGAATTTTAAATGATGAATAGTTGGTGTTTTCCTAGTGTCAGTGTTCTTGTCGGATGATAACAAGACCTACTTTTTGGGCTCGCTTTAATGCACAGCGCTAAACGGATTTAGAATGGAGGATGTTTTCATTATTTTCTATTTACATGCAAGAAAGTGAGATAGCAGACTCGAGATGGCGCATACTCCCCCTGGAAAATAGCGAGAGTGCTTCGCAGAATCAAAACACACACAAAAAAATTTAATAACACAGGAAAGCAAAAAAAATAAAATAATAATAATTATGTTCAAGGTCAGGCTTGGGGAAGTTCTCTCATGCTTAATTTGAACACTTATTGTATGTGTCACAGTCCTCGTCTGCACCAGTCTGTCTTCGTCATCTGCACTACACTTCCCAGGATCCTCTTGTCTTCACACCTGAACTCACTCCCTCATCAGCCAGCTGTTCATCTGTGTCACCTGTCTTCACCTTGTTATGTTTGATTCATGCTTGTATTTAGTTTGCTTCTGTTCAGTCTGTCTTTGTCGGTCGATGTTAATGTTACCTTGTGTTTGCTTCCGTCTGCCTGTGTCCGTGCTTGATATATTGTGAGTAAAAGTTAAAACTTACATTATTTGGGAATCTGGACTCTGTCTGTTCTTCTGCCTGCACCACAACCGTGACAGTATGTCTGTTTAGATTTTTTTTTAACCAGCGTTCAAACTGATGGAAAAGTCAAGTCACATTTATTTATATAGCGCTTTTTCACAATACAGATTGTATCAAAGCAGCTTCACAGTGATAGTGGAAACTCAAAAAAAAAAAAAAAAAAAAAAATCAAAAGTTTGGGGCAACGATGCTTTAAATTAATTAATAGTAACAGTAAAGATTTTTTTTTTTTAAATAATGTTACAAAAATGCTTCACGGTTTCCACAAAAACATTAACCATTCATAATAATAAGAAACATTTCTTGAGCAGCAAATTCCAATGATTTTTGAAGGATCATGTGACTGAAGACTGGAGTAATGATGCTGAAAATTCAGGTTTGCCGTCACAGGAATAAATTAAATTTACACTATTTTCAAATAGAAAAGAGTTATTTCAAATTGAGGTAATAGGTTTTACTTTATTTATAATCAAATAAATGTATTGTTGATAAGCATGAGGGACTTCTTGCAAAAACATTTACTAATCTGACCGACCCAAATGTTTTGAATGGTTTTTATATATAAAAAAGTCTCATCATTTTATGTATTATTTCTTCTTAATTCATCTTTAGTTCTGAATTTTTCAGTACTATTTTTTTTTACTTTTTTTTTTTTTTTTTTTTTTTTTTTTACATTTTTTATTATTTTGTTTTTTATTTATTTTTATTTAATTTAATTTCAGTTTATTATTTTATTTATTTTATATTTTTTTATTTAATTTTATTTAATTTAATTTAATTTTTAATTTAATTTTTTCTTTTATTTTTTTTTTTATTTCATTTCATTATTTAATTTTATTTTATTTTACAGTTCAATATAGTTTAGATACGTGTGCCCCCATTCTTGTAACCCACATTTGAAATAGCTGCTTATAATCCACAAAAGACCTCGGAGGTAATATCACACGTGGTGTGGTGTCATTCGGGGAGCAGGAGCTTCCTGCTGTCCGTAGATTTCTCCCAGCTGATGGTTGTGGCCCGAGGAGATTAACCTATATCTGTTAGCACTAACCCTCATGCACCTCATCGTTGCAATTGTATTTACTCATTAGGCATTATAGAAACAATGCGGAAGAGTTAATTATAAAGCGAGCAGCTTGCGTTCTGCCTTCTCTGACCCAGTTCTCTTTCCTTCTCTCTCCTCCTCCCTCCCTCCCTCTTTTCCTTCCTCTTCCTTGGTTAATGAGCACACTTCATGCTATGAAATGGTTGCATGATTATTTTCACATGATTCTGACTGTGTCGTGATGAAAAGGCAATTTCTTCCTTTTGTGTGCTCATTCGTTCTGTAAACGTTAGGACTCTGGTTTGATTTCTCCGCTTTTCATCCCGAGAAATGTGAGAATGTGTTTGTAATAAGGCTTTGCTGCACCAAATGGAGGTCGTAATGCAGTGTGAATGATAATAGTGGTCAACCTAGGTCACAGCATTCCTCTTAGATGGCTAAAGAACTCGCTGTGACCTGTCGAGAAGTGTTTGGCTGACCAATGAGATGATGTCCACACCTGCCGTTTCATTCTTAACGACTGTCTCATGACTCCTGGCTTTGCTTTAATAATGAAATCTCATTCTCGAATGGGTGTGAGCAAGGCTGATATTGCATTCTAATGAAAGGCCAGGAGAAATTCTCAAAGGCTGGAGTAATAGGTGACTTGACAGGCTTGTTATGTAACACTCATGGATTGTGGAGCAGGGGAAAGCGTATTCTTGTGATTTAATGTGATATGAATATAGGGACATATGGAGTATGAAATGATAAGGAAACTCCGTAGCAGCTCTGGGATATTCCTGCCTTTAACTTCTGGTCTATAAGATCAGTTTCTCCACTTTAAATCCAAAACTTAATTACTAGGGAGAAGGGAAGAACTGACTCTAGTGGAGTTTTGTTTTGTTGCATGTATTGCATATATTTTATTTTGGGGTCAGGGGTAGGTCATTCGTACGAATCCATACGAATTTGGTGACTCGTAAAATATGTACGAATAAAAAAAAATCGTACGAGTGAGGTCGTATGAATTCGTACGAATTAGCCACCTTGTAATATTCGTACGAATTACCGTGAGAGCAGGCTGGAATAAATGTGTATTAGAACAATCAGAGGGGAACCGACCTCCACCTACAGTAGTTGGTTCATGATAACACTTTATTATTATTCTCATTATAACACGTTTTCCCTTTATTTCTTTCAGGTATTTTACCCACCACCTTTGAGCTTTATTATGGAAACCAGATGTGGAGAAGCAGTGGTGAGTATCATTAAATTCCTTTATCTTTTTGGTATCTGACCATTTACCATGCAAATCAGTTTTTTGTATTATGTTTCTTGCATCCCTGGATATAAACTCAAAGATAATCTTTATGTAAGCTTTTGTGTCTGCATTTTGATACTGTCTACTGCTGTGACATTTCGTTTGCATTTGCTCAGACTGTATTTGTTCAATATTACGCATGCCAAATAAAACTGAATCGAAGTCAGAGTTGGATGACACCTCACACCTTTGTGTGTTTGGGATCTCAGTTAAATATTGGCCCAGTGCTATTTGTCTTAGTGGGGGTTCCTGTTTGTGACCTCTGGTGATGTGTAACTGACCTCATACTGCGACCCATAAGGTCAGGTGAGCTAAACGTATATTTTCTCACACGGAGAGCGCTTTGTCCCCTGACTTACAGTACATGTCACTGCACATATAGTGTAATAGTTGGGATCATGAGTGCAGAAATGACAAGGTAACTGTGCTCATCAAACAGAGTGGATGTGTTTGGTGGTACTTCAAATCATACCTCAAATATACAGTCTACAAGTCTGAGACTACCAAAGAAATTGCTTCTTTTGTGCACTCTTTTCTGATTAAAGGATTAGTTCATTTTTTTTTTAAATTGCTGATAATTTACTCATCCCCATGTCATCCAAGATGTCCATGTCTTTCTTTCTTCAGTCGAAAAGAAATTAAGGTTTTTGATGAAAACATTCCAGCAGGATTATCTCCATAAAATGGACTTCATTGGGTACCGAACAGTTCAAGGTCCAAATGAGAGTTTCAGTGCAGCTTCAAAGGACTTTAGGCCAGATTCACATATAGCGCACAAAAGACGCAATATGTGAACATGCCCTTAAACGATACCAGACGATGAATAAGGGTCTTATCTAGCGAAACGATCAGCCATTTAAAAAACAAATAAAAAAGTTTTATAAGAACAGCTCGTGACTCTCCTGTTCGAACTCGTTCATCAAGATGAACAAATCTTTTTTTCGAGTCATTTCGTTCATTTCGTTCGTTGAATGAACGAAATGACTCGAAAAAAGATTCGTTCATTTCGATGAACGAGTTCGAACGGGAGAGTGTACAATGAAACTTTCATTTGGACCTTGAACCGTTTGGTTCCCAATGAAGTTCATTATATGGAGAAATTCCTGGAATGTTTTCATCAAAAACCTTCATTTCTTTTCGACTAAAGAAAGAAAGACGTGGACATCTTGGATGACATGGGGGTGAGTAAATTATCAGCAAAAGTGTTTTTGTAAAAGTGAACTACTCCTTTAAACATTGTTTTTTTGTTGTTGTTGTTTTTTTTTTTTTTGGGGGGGGGGGGATTTATGCATTTATGTTGCATCAACATAAATGCATGAATGTTTCTCCAGTCTTTATTACATGTTTGAGTCTTTAGCACCCTTCATGAATCTCTTACTGCCACAATAGTTTAAAAATCTCCTGATATTTTAATAACAATTACAATATAATAACATAAAGGATAATTTTGTTACCTTTTGACAAACAAGTTCACATGGTCAGTGTCACAAATTAGTTTAGATTTATACAAATTTAGATTCAAAAGAGGATGAACGGCAAAGACATCTCCCCACAGCCCCTTTAACTTATCACAACAGTATATTATTATACAGTATCATTATTATACAGTATTTACCAAGAGCGCCAATGCTATGTAAGGTTATTCTGGTGCAATGAGACTGTAGATGTGCTTTTAAACCCAGAACGCATTGCCCTCACAAGTTGTGTTCTTTGGTTGAATAAAATACAGAAGAAAAGTCTACCAATAACTGCCAGCTGTATGAGTTTTAATAAAGCCACTTGAACTGTAAGTTTAAGCAAGGCGGAAATTCATCTTGTATGCCGCTAGATGTAGAGGCCGGAAACTTTGATTTAGATTTGTACTCTTCCAGAATTATTCCTCTCCGACTACTACATAATACAGTTTTCTTCTCACCCACTCACTCCTGTGGCATACGGCATCATGTTAGTCTCATGCGTCTCCAGTGGGTGTCATGAACCCATAACACAAGATTGTGCTGTTTATAATAGAACTCGGAGCTTCCAAATGTTAGAATTATTTAGATATTATTTATTTATGTATTTATTTATTTTGCTCTGGATACATCCAATCCCAATCACATTGCATGAATGACGTTGTTTATTCAGCGCTGACATTTTGTTTTCAGTGCGATCGCTTGGCAAAGTGAGACTTGATCTAAGATACGTTTTCTTACAATAGAGACCCTTACGAGATTACGAAAAAATACGCCTCACAGTCTATTCATCATACTGTCAAAGACATGGAATTTTAGAAGTAGTTGACAGTATCATAAAAGATGTGAACTCGTATGAACCGAGTTAAGTTGAGCTTTGTAGCGGAGACAATGTAACATGTCAACCTAGCATAGGAAACGTCTATATCACGTCTGTGTTTAGGAGGAGATGAAGAGTCTCTCGGGTCTTCCCCCCATTAAGGAATGTCACTTAAAGAAAAGAAATAGCATATCATTGTAGAAAGGTGCTGTTAAAACAGATTTTTTCTGCTCCTCTACATACAGAACAACTCCACTGCCATGTAGTGCTGAGTAGCACAACTGTGCTTTTCTAGCGCTGAAGTGATTCAACTTTATGAAGGAATTCATATATGTACTGATGCAGCTCTGTGGATACACAGTTGTGTATGTTTATGCGAGAGGCTGTTTCATACTGTATGTTTGTCAGTGTGCTTGGACTCAATTTTAAACGACAAGCCACAATTTATCTTTTGTCCAACTTGAATCATTTCATTTTTTAAAGCACTAAAAAGACATACAAACACACACACACACACACACACACACACACAAAAACAAAAAAAAAAACAAACAAATAAGCCTCTTGTGATGGGATATAGAATGTTTTAATATTCTAAATAAAAAATAATTTATATACACACAAGTTTGGGCAAAGTAAAAATAAATAAATAAATATATAGGGGTGTAACGGTTCACAAAATTCACGGTTCGGTTCGATACGACACACTTGTGTACGGTTCGGTATGTTTTCGATACAGCAAAAAGAAAGAAATGCCAGAGAAATGTCCTTGATTATAATTTTTGAATTATATTTTTATTAAAACTAACATCATAAAGTGTGATATTTTTTAACTTTGAGCAATGATGGAGCTATACTTAACTTTTCTTAGAAGCATATAAAACAAAACAGCTCCTTGGACAAAATGAAATGTAATATTGTAGTTATAAACAAAGGTTTATTTTTTAGTTCCGATTAACATTCGAGGGCAACAATTGTATTCATAATGTCAAAATAAAACCGACGTAATGTTACTTGAAAGCATTATAGCCTACTATTCCTGCCAAACTTCCATGGTTACAGTTAGTAGTGTAACTACAGTAAACCCATGGATCTGTGGACACTGATAGTTTATTCATGGCACCATGTTTCTCGCGCGGTTTGATCCGTTTATAACGGAGAAATGTGAATGTTTCTCACTAGATCTCGCAGTGATGTTATTACTTAAGTGGCGAATTAAAATGCTTTCTTTACTGGATTTGGCTGTGTAGTAACAGCGCTGATGATCAAGATCGGCTCGCGCTGCATTGGTCCAAACTGATAAACGGTCCGTCAACCACACAATAACGAGTAGCTCAGTTTTGTTCTGCTCACATTACATTTGCCATTTGATGTTGGGAAAAGTTGTGGTCGCACCAGCGTCTATGAGCGCGCTTTCCATGCGCGACGCGCCTACATTCGAAATAACGAAATGTTGGTGGGCAGAAAAAATGGTCCAACGAACCATTCGGTTTAAAAATGCGTACCGAAAACCGAACCCGAAAGCCTCGTACCGAACGATTCAATACAAATACGTGTATCGTTACACCGCTAATATATAGTATAATATATAATATTTTAATTAAAAATAAATACATAAACAAAAATGATTGGTTGTAGCAAGAACGAGCTATGATTGGCCAGCTCAATGTGGCCGTTATCTGATTGGCTGATTGGCTTGAGTAAACGGAGTCCACTTATTTGTGGATTTGTCTGCACTTCGTCAACACTAGAAGTTTCCACAGATCCACAGATGCGTGAGGGGATTTACAAATGCACAGAAAGCGGTTCACAAATTAATGCCAGGCCGAGCTGTGTTTGTAAAATAATAAATCATTTGTAAATATCTTTTTATTTGCAAATCTCATTTCATTTATTTCTTTCACTTTTTTGTGGATCTTAATGTATTTATTTGTGAATATGAATCTATTTATTTGGAATAATGCAACAATTCTAACCCCATAGTTGCCTTTTCCTTTACTTTACCATATACACTTTTATATGCTTTTGACCCATGTATCACTGACACTTTTCAGTGTGTGTGTGTCCAGCGTTGTACTCCTGTGCTGGGAGTTGCTGATAGGTTTGTCCCCTCTTTCATCTCTCTTCAGTAAGGCAGAGAGCCCCTAGCTGTCAACCACCTCTCCATAATATCATCCCTATAGTTCCTGCACACATACAGCCTGGAAACAAGTAAAAAAGTATCCAGGCATCATAACTGATCAGTGCATAACACATGTAACCTTCAGCTTCCCAACCAGAGCTGAAAACACACCAAGAGTGGCATAAACTGCCAAGCGTAGGTGTGGTAGTATGTGTCCCATCCTGTTTCCTGTTGTTCATTTCATCCATCCATCATAGAGAGGCCTCTGAACTCCTCCTTGACCACTGTTCAAAGCTCTCCACGCCTTCATAGACTGATTTACTATGACAAATGAGCTCTCAACCCCAGGAAGGTTAGCTGGTATGTGCATGCACGCGCATTTAAACAAGCTTCTAGAAGCTGGTCAAGGGGTAAAATAAACCGCTTTGCTCAGAAAAGAATGACCGAAAAAAAATTCACCTCCAGATGCCAAATCAATACGTGTCCTTTGGTGCGTTGCACTGTAATAAAGCACAGGGGAGGAGAGCGGGAAGGTTAAGACGTCATTCGGCTTCACTCGTCCTTTTCATATCACGTCTGATGGGAATGCGCCGCTAAAGATGCGCGCATCGGAATGTGCTCATTGACACGCCATAACGAAAATGGATTTTATGTTAGACACAGGCAAAAACAGTTTTTTCATGCATCAGTAAATTGTGAGTTTCTGGCTTTTCATAAAGTGTTTTTTTTTTTTTTTTTTTTTTTTTTCAGACTAGCTGAACGAAAACATTCCAAAATACACTTTTAAAGGGATAGTTGACTTTGAAATTATTTTTTTGATATGTTTTAGCTTACCTCAAGGGCATCCAAGATGTTGGTGTCTTTGTTTCCACAGTATTTTCAATTTTGACATTTTTCGGTCAAACCGGTGTTGTCCGTCAGTCATATAATGGAGGTTTATGGGGTCCACCTAAAAGAGCATGCACAGAGATGTCCAAATTAAACATGATTTAATGACTCGTAAATGTAAGTACACATTGATGGCCTAAGACACGAAACAAGTGGTTTGTGTGAAAAAAACGAACAATATTTAATATTCTCACACAAACCGCTCATTCGCTCATATCCCTTTAACTATCTTTTAGAGCATCTCTAGATTTCAATTTCATTTCTCAAAATGAGTTTTGCCACCTATTGAGCCAGAAATCTCCCCTTCATTACAGCACTTGTACACCAAACTTTACAGTTTTATTTTTATGTTTATGCTAAAGGTTTTAGATGGGTTTGTTCATATATAATTTTTAAGTTTATACAAAATTTTATTCCTAAACAAATGGTGATTTTTATTTTTGGCTATTGACACAATTTTCTGATTTGTAGAGTAATAGAGAGATCCAAATTCCTCTCCTTTCTTTTTTTTCTTGATTTTTGTTATAGAAATGTATGCAAATTAGAACATATTTAATTTGATAGTGCCTCATTTGCATATTTAAAGAGGCTACATGCGTTTCCTGAAATTTAAACTGGCGACTGACACCTGTGGCCAAAAAACAGAACTGCTCTTCCTTTCTGCTAGGTCTTGCAACGCGCGCTTTTACGTGCACACTTCACTAGTCGTCTGCTGCAAGGAGGTCAATGTTTACAGAGGTAAGAACATTGTTTGAGATAAAGTGTTCTGCTTGCGAGTGTAGGCTACTTGCTGTCTAGTGGTGGTGGCAGAGTGATCTGAAACGTTTAACATGAACGCGCTTGACGTCACATCCGCAGACAACACGGGAAAAGTCCGACCCGACAGAAAATAGGAAAAATAGGATACAGGCTTATAGGTGCACCCACTGTGAGCGGACAAGATGTCAGTATGCTCATCAGGAGATGTTTTAGTCATAAATGGCAAAATAAAAAGGGTATTGTTGCGTTTATTTTGGGGAAAAGGTGCATATAGCCTCTTTAAACATTTCAGAAAGCTTGTAATACAAATTTGTTTTTCAATTATCAATGTTATCAATCAACTGGTAAAGTATGGTGATATCTATTAGTTATTTTTACACTATTCATCTTGCCTTAATACTGAGTGAAATTTGTTTCTACACCTTTTTTGTCCCATTGAGTCTTCTGGAGCAACATTCATTTGTCTTGAAATGATCAGTATGAGGGCGCCAAATAAGATCATTACCCTTGAGAACGAATCCTGTTTGTTTATTCCTGCCAAGTTCTTCAGCTCAAGGAGAGTTGACAGGTCAGAATCACATGAAGTGCGCTGCATGGAGCGACGTGTATTGCCTGGGTGATCGAAATTTAGGATTGTGCTTATATCGATTCTTTTACTGCCTTTCTGAGCTTAAGCGGCTTTCTTGAATGTGGTCTGGCCCGGTGTATATCTGTCACAGCCTATACATTCTCTGGTCCCTTTTTATATATGATGGCCTGATTTTGTTCCTTATCTCTTATGCGTTTGGGGAGGGATGGTGGGAAGACAGTGGGAGGATGGGCTGCTATATGGTTGGATGGCGGAGAGGGGGAGGGTTGGATTAAAATCTTGGTTGAAAACATCCGCATTAAAAAACAGAAGCAATGAAATAAACATCCCACCACCAAATGAGAAGGCAAGTGGAGATAGGAGAGAGAGAGAAAATGTTCTAAAAGATGAGCAGAAATGGGGAAAAGTGAGTGAGAGTGAAGTGAAATGAACTGAAAACCGGACTTTGACTCTGTGGCGGGAAAAAAAACAAACTGGTGATAAGATTCTGCCAACAAAATGAGTTTAGAACAACACAATTCTCCATCAAACCACAAAGAGAGAGCGAGATAAAGAGAGAAAATGTAATAGCCTTATTGTAGTACATATTTCATGATCTGAAAAGAGACACATATCCACGTACAAAACTAACAGACAAAACATGAGCACATAGGCTTTTCCAGCTTTTTGTGATGACTGAATGCGACTTTTAAAATTCATTTTAAAGAGATTGCGTTCAAAGTACAATCTTTCAGATTTTCAGAGCTTCGTGTAATGTGAAAGATTTTACTCACTGTGAAAATATCTAAGGTTTATACATGACTTTTTAAGATTTTATTGATTCCCATCCGTGACTTTTCCAGTCTTGGAAAACAGAATTTGTAAAGTTCCCTGATGTTTCCAGGGTTTTATACACTCCAAAAACTCATAGAGTATTTTTGATGTCTATCTTTTTCTTGTTTGCCATTTAAAAATTGGCTATAGATGCCCTTGAAAGCAACATTAAATTCCCTGATTTGCAAGAATGTTTTCAGATGCTAAGAATGTTTTCAGGTAGTTTTTTTTTTTTTTTTTTTAATTTAAATGCAATTTATTGCTGTAATGCAAAGCTGAATTTTCAGCATCACTACAGTCTTCAGTGTCACATGATCCTTCAGAAATCACTCTACATTTCTTATTATTATCAATGAAATGGGTGTGATGTTTACTATTTTACTTTAGGAATATTTAATGAAAGTTAAAAATAATAAGAATAACATTTATTTGAAATATATATATATATATATATATATATATAGTGACAATGTAAAAATTCCACTACTATGAATTCCTACCATAAATTTATTGACTCCAAACTTTTAAGTAGTAGTGTATATTAAATTATAAAATCATTTTACTGGAGAAGACAAAAATATACTGCTTAAGAGTGTTGTTTTTTGTGTGAATTTTTTCATATTATTATTAATACAGTTATCCCAAAATGTGAGAACATGAGACCTACTGTAGATGTGAACAGACAGACCTAGAAGTGCTTCACCTGCAACACATGACCCTGATCTACTGTGATCTACTTTTGACATTTACTTCAGAAAACCAGCAAATCATAGCAAATGTTAAATCTGATTTAATAAAAGATTATAAAATAGTGCAGTCAACAATAAAATGCTCCATCTTCCCCGAAAAGAGGGAGAAAAAGATAGAAAGAGGAAGACAGAGGGGAAACAATAAAGGACTGAGAGCCTGCTTTTAATGATAACACTACATTTGTAATGTACTTTCAGCTTTGCTATTGACGGTGAACAAGGAATAAACTAAATTATGCATGTACAAGGTCGGACTACAGTAGAAAAGAGAAAGAGCAATTCAACTTAAACAGTTCCAAGCCTTTATTTTCACTTTCCCAGCATTTCTAACTTTATTACAGAGACCCATCTATCTCCAAATGGAGATTGGTCAAAGAGGTTGCATTTCTTCACTGCAGTAAAAGCTTCTTCCTAAACAGTGCTGTGAATATCTCTAGTTTCATCAAAATTCCTTGCAATGACCATGGTGCAATGTTTGAGTCCACATACGAATGTTTTGAATCAGCGTGGAGCCAGATATTGCCTGGTCCCGTTTGCAATGATTGAGAGTGAAAAGGGCGTAGTGCACTTGGCAGCCCCTAACTGAGAAGAGGATGGAATTAAAATCAATACTCTGCATGATGAGGTGACTCAGAAGGTTAAAATAGAACTCGCAACTCTCCAATGGCCACTGCGTAGCTGCTTTAAGATTATTAGCTGTAGTCGACTATGATCTAGTCGTGGGTGTAGATTTAAGTATAGGGATGGTGTTACCAATTTTCAGGAAATCAGAAAGTTGGGAAGTTTCAGCCCGGTCTCATCCCAAGGCGTCATCTAACTGACGCTTTTGAAAATGCGTCAACATCCGACGCACATGGCATCCTTTAGAGTCAATATGAGACGCAGATACATGTGGGCCAGAAGGCGCCTCCTAGTGGTCAAACCATAACCCTACCCCAGACCTAAACCTACCCATAACTGAAGCGTGTTTTATTGATGCTAAAGGGTGCCATGTGCGTCGGATTTAGACGCATTGTCAAAAACGTCAGTTATATGATGCCCTAGGATGAGGATGCATTGGAAGTTTCCCTTTAACAACCAGAGGTGCGTTTGACGTTACTTATACCGTCGCTGAAGAAATCAACTATAGTCACGACTGTTTCCTGAAGCTAAATGGATTACTTTTATGATGGATGGGTGTGCTTTTTCGGGCTTTCAAAATCCATTCACTCCCATTATAAAGCTTGGAAGAGCCTATAACTCCGATTGTGTTTGGCTGAAATAAGACATAGGCTAAGTCATATACACATGATGGCTTGAGGGTGAGCAAATAATGGGATAATGTTCATTTTTGGGTGAACTAACCCTTTAAGTTTGAGGTGGTTGTGCACCTGTCACTCTCTTGCTGATGCACAGTTGAAGCAAACGTTTTTTGTTTTGTTTTTTCAGTTTCAGCAAACAAGTGGATGTTAATTTCTCTGCCATCATCAATCCCCCTACACATCTTCTTCTGTCTTATATTCTTTTGCACATCTTAGCTTTTTGGCGTTGAAAACTCTCGCTCGCCCCTCCCACTCCTTGCGTTTTCCCCTGAAACCAAGAAACCAGGACAGCTCGGCGCTCGACGGGTTAACGCGCACTCGCGCTCGTGATTGGCTGCGGGAGCGGCGCTTTTAGAGAGAGGTAACCAGGCAACTTCATCTGGAACAGCGGAGAGAAAGAACAGGGTAAAGGGGAAAAGAAGCGCAAAAATCCCATCAGTTTTGGTGAGCGATAGAAAGGATGTAGTCCAGGTCTGTGGCTGTATGTCCCCGGCATGGGAAAGTGGATTACTGCTCTTCTACAGACAGTAGAGACTGGATACGGGGTGATTGCGCGTGGATTTTTATAATGAGAAGTATGGGATCTGAACGCACCAGTTTAAAGGTAAGAGGGTTTGTCTTAAGGATTTGATTCGTGATGACACACGAAAAAAAAGAAGAAGAAGAAGAAAAAAAAAAAAAGAGGCACAGGCTTCGGTGCTGTTGCAATGAAACTTGTCCATGTGGAACATGAGGGCATCTGCCTGCGCTTCGGTGATGGAGTTATGTCGGTTGATTGTATTCACGTATCTA
>NW_024121432.1:28736774-28841774 GCF_016745375.1 Pimephales promelas | reverse complement strand
ACCGTGGTAAAGGTGGTCTGTTCAGTGCTCTGGACTTTTCTGTGTGTATAGCAAGTATGCCTTTCCTTTTCTGCCTGAATGGGCCCAGCAGGAAACAGTGCATCTCCATGGAGACGCAACACTGAGTGTGGGAACCCTCAAAGCCAACATTGTTTTGCTCTCTCCTGTGTGTTCATTTATTCATTCTACAAGCTGGGTTTGTTTTGAGGTAATGTAGAACTCAGAGGTAGTAGGGTTCATTTCAAGACATGTCTCCTGGGAAACAGCAGGTTTAAGCAAAATTAACAATAATGCATGTTAGTTTGGCCTGCAGAAATGTAATGGCAAACCAAACCAGCTTGCTGTTCTATGTAAATGTCTGTTGAATTCCAGGATTGGTCTGGCACTTATGTAAAGATGTGAGGAATAATGGCCAGAATAGACCTTATTCAGAGTAGCGCCGTGACAGTTATGAAAGTGAAGCTGTGAGGGATAGACTTACATTGTTTTCAGTGGCACCCGTGTATAAATCTCATAGATCACCTAACATTTTTTTTTCTGGAGTTTTTTTGTCTACTGAAAGTTCTCTGAAAGATGTTTTTTTTTGCAGCAGCATAATCCAAAAACACATTAAGATGGCGCATCTGTGAATAAGGTCAATCCTGTAGGACTTTTCCAAAGAAAAAATTTGGGGTCATTATTTCCGAGTGCCACTACATTTAAAGTCCAAGTCGCACTTTAGTTTTCTGAGGTGTTTGTTGAAAAGGGCATCTAAGGATGTTTTGGGTTGATGGCATTGCACAAAATGGAGCAGTACGTGTCTTCACCAGGTCAGTAGGTGTTGGGGATTCCTGAAGTAGAGCCGTTCCGTGGGGGATGTCCCTTCTCGGAAATCTGTCCGGCATAGAGACGAGGCATCGACTGCCGTTCCTCGTTCTCAGTATTGATCCCTCTGTTCTGTGTGACATTATCTGCTCCTGCTAATTAGAGCTCGGGAATGGGCTCACCCATCGGATGGCATCCGACACTGAGGAAATGACACTGAGCCTGAGGGCACAGCTGCCACACTTTTGGCTCAGAAACTTTCCTCTCAAAATTTAGGAGTAAAAGTGACAATTTANGTACACATTGATGGCCTAAGACACGAAACAAGTGGTTTGTGTGAAAAAAACGAACAATATTTAATATTCTCACACAAACCGCTCATTCGCTCATATCCTTTAACTATCTTTTAGAGCATCTCTAGATTTCAATTTCATTTCTCAAAATGAGTTTTGCCACCTATTGAGCCAGAAATCTCCCCTTCATTACAGCACTTGTACACCAAACTTTACAGTTTTATTTTTATGTTTATGCTAAAGGTTTTAGATGGGTTTGTTCATATATAATTTTTAAGTTTATACAAAATTTTATTCCTAAACAAATGGTGATTTTTATTTTTGGCTTTGACACAATTTTCTGATTTGTAGAGTAATAGAGAGATCCAAATTCCTCTCCTTTCTTTTTTTTCTTGATTTTTGTTATAGAAATGTATGCAAATTAGAACATATTTAATTTGATAGTGCCTCATTTGCATATTTAAAGAGGCTACATGCGTTTCCTGAAATTTAAACTGGCGACTGACACCTGTGGCCAAAAAACAGAACTGCTCTTCCTTTCTGCTAGGTCTTGCAACGCGCGCTTTTACGTGCACACTTCACTAGTCGTCTGCTGCAAGGAGGTCAATGTTTACAGAGGTAAGAACATTGTTTGAGATAAAGTGTTCTGCTTGCGAGTGTAGGCTACTTGCTGTCTAGTGGTGGTGGCAGAGTGATCTGAAACGTTTAACATGAACGCGCTTGACGTCACATCCGCAGACAACACGGGAAAAGTCCGACCCGACAGAAAATAGGAAAAATAGGATACAGGCTTATAGGTGCACCCACTGTGAGCGGACAAGATGTCAGTATGCTCATCAGGAGATGTTTTAGTCATAAATGGAAAATAAAAAGGGTATTGTTACGTTTATTTTGGGGAAAAGGTGCATATAGCCTCTTTAAACATTTCAGAAAGCTTGTAATACAAATTTGTTTTTCAATTATCAATGTATCAATCAACTGGTAAAGTATGGTGATATCTATTAGTTATTTTTACACTATTCATCTTGCCTTAATACTGAGTGAAATTTGTTTCTACACCTTTTTTGTCCCATTGAGTCTTCTGGAGCAACATTCATTTGTCTTGAAATGATCAGTATGAGGGCGCCAAATAAGATCATTACCCTTGAGAACGAATCCTGTTTGTTTATTCCTGCCAAGTTCTTCAGCTCAAGGAGAGTTGACAGGTCAGAATCACATGAAGTGCGCTGCATGGAGCGACGTGTATTGCCTGGGTGATCGAATTTTAGGATTGTGCTTATATCGATTCTTTTACTGCCTTTCTGAGCTTAAGCGGTTTTCTTGAATGTGGTCTGGCCCGGTGTATATCTGTCACAGCCTATACATTCTCTGGTCCCTTTTTATATATGATGGCCTGATTTTGTTCCTTATCTCTTATGCGTTTGGGGAGGAATGGTGGGAAGACAGTGGGAGGATGGGCTGCTATATGGTTGGATGGCGGAGAGGGGGAGGGTTGGATTAAAATCTTGGTTGAAAACATCCGCATTAAAAAACAGAAGCAATGAAATAAACATCCCACCACCAAATGAGAAGGCAAGTGGAGATAGGAGAGAGAGAGAAAATGTTCTGAAAGATGAGCAGAAATGGGGAAAAGTGAGTGAGAGTGAAGTGAAATGAACTGAAAACCGGACTTTGACTCTGTGGCGGGAAAAAACAAACTGGTGATAAGATTCTGCCAACAAAATGAGTTTAGAACAACAAAATTCTCCATCAAACCACAAAGAGAGAGCGAGATAAAGAGAGAAAATGTAATAGTAGCCTTATTGTAGTACATATTTCATGATCTGAAAAGAGACACATATCCACGTACAAAACTAACAGACAAAACATGAGCACATAGGCTTTTCCAGCTTTTTGTGATGACTGAATGTGACTTTTAAAATTCATTTTAAAGAGATTGCGTTCAAAAATCTTTCAGATTTTTAGAGCTTTGTGTAATGTGAAATATTTTACTCACTGTGGAAATATCTAAGGTTTATACATGACTTTTTAAGATTTTATTGATTCCCTTCCATGACTTTTCCAGTCTTGGAAAACAGAATTTGTAAAGTTTCCTGATGTTTACAGGGTTTTATACACTCCAAAAACTCATAGAGTATTTTGATGTCTATCTTTTTCTTGTTTGCCATTTAAAAATTGGCTATAGATGCCCTTGAAAGCAACATTAAATTCCCTGATTTGCAAGAATGTTTTCAAATGCTAAGAATGTTTTCAGTTGGTTTTTTTTTTTTTATTGAAATTTAAATGCAATTTATTGCTGTAATGCAAAGCTGAATTTTCAGCATCACTACAGTCTTCAGTGTATACATGTGTATATACAGTATATATATATATATATATATATATATATATATATATATATATATATATATTTCAAATAAATGTTACTCTTATTCTTTTTAACTTTCATTAAATATTCCTTAAAAAGTAAAATAGTAAACATCACACCCATTTCTAACATTGATAATAATAAGAAATGTAGAGTGATTTCTGAAGGATCATGTGACACTGAAGACTGATGCTGAAAATTCAGCTTTGCATTACAGCAATAAATTGCATTTAAATTTCAATAATAAAAAAAAAACTAACTGAAAATAGTAGTGGAATTTTTACATTGTTACTATATAGTAACAATGTAAAAATTCCACTACTATGAATTCCTACCATCAATTTAATGACTCCAAACTTTTAAGTAGTAGTGTATATTAAATTATAAAATCATTTTACTGGAGAAGACAAAGATATACTGCTTAAGAGTGTTGTTTTTTGTGTGAAATTTTTCATATTATTATTAATACAGTTATTCCAAAATGTGAGAACATGAGACCTACAGTAGATGTGAACAGACAGACCTAGAAGTGCTTCACCTGCAACACATGACCCTGATCTACTGTGATCTACTTTTGACATTTACTTCAGAAAACCAGCAAATCATAGCAAATGTTAAATCTGATTTAATAAAAGATTATAAAATAGTGCAGTCAACAATAAAATGCTCCATCTTCCCCGAAAAGAGGGAGAAAAAGATAGAAAGAGGAAGACAGAGGGGAAACAATAAAGGACTGAGAGCCTGCTTTTAATGATAACACTACATTTGTAATGTACTTTCAGCTTTGCTATTGACGGTGAACAAGGAATAACCTAAATTATGCATGTACAAGGTCGGACTACAGTGGAAAAGAGAAAGAGCAATTCAACTTAAACAGTTCCAAGCCTTTATTTTCACTTTCCCAGCATTTCTCACTTTATATTACAGAGACCCATCTATCTCCAAATGGAGATTGGTCAAAGAGGTTGCATTTCTTCACTGCAGTAAAAGCTTCTTCCTAAACAGTGCTGTAAATATCTCTAGTTTCATCAAAATTCCTTGGAATGACCATGGTGCAATGTTTGAGTCCACATACGAATGTTTTGAATCAGCGTGGAGCCAGATATTGCCTGGTCCCGTTTGCAATGATTGAGAGTGAAAAGGGCGTAGTGCACTTGGCAGCCCCTAACTGAGAAGAGGATGGAATTAAAATCAATACTCTGCATGATGAGGTGACTCAGAAGGTTAAAATAGAACTCGCAACTCTCCAATGGCCACTGCGTAGCTGCTTTAAGATTATTAGCTGTCATCGACAGATGATCTAGTCGTGGGTGTAGATTTAAGTATAGGGATGGTGTTACCAATTTTCAGGAAATCAGAAATGTGGGAAGTTTCAGCCCGGTCTCATCCCAAGGCGTCATCTGACGCTTTTGAAAATGCGTCAACTTCCGACGTACATGGCATCCTTTAGAGTCAATATGAGACGCAGATACATGTGGGCCAGAAGGCGCCTCCTAGTGGTCAAACCATAACCCTACCCCAGACCTAAACCTACCCATAACTGAAGCGTGTTTTATTGATGCTAAAGGGTGCCATGTGCGTCGGATTTAGACGCATTGTCAAAAACGTCAGTTATATGATGCCCTAGGATGAGGATGCATTGGAAGTTTCCCTTTAACAACCAGAGGTGCGTTTGACGTTACTTATACCGTCGCTGAAGAAATCAACTATAGTCACGACTGTTTCCTGAAGCTAAATGGATTACTTTTATGATGGATGGGTGTGCTTTTTCGGGCTTTCAAAATCCATTCACTCCCATTATAAAGCTTGGAAGAGCCTATAACTCCGATTGTGTTTGGCTGAAATAAGACATAGGCTAAGTCATATACACATTGAGGGTGAGCAAATAATGGGATAATGTTCATTTTTGGGTGAACTAACCCTTTAAGTTTGAGGTGGTTGTGCACCTGTCACTCTCTTGCTGATGCACAGTTGAAGCAAATGTTTTTTTTTTTTTTTGTTTGTTTTTTTTCAGTTTCAGCAAACAAGTGGATGTTAATTTCTCTGCCATCATCAATCCCCCTACACATCTTCTTCTGTCTTATATTCTTTTGCACATCTTAGCTTTTTGGCGTTGAAAACTCTCGCTCGCCCCTCCCACTCCTTGCGTTTTCCCCTGAAACCAAGAAACCAGGACAGCTCGGCGCTCGACGGGTTAACGCGCACTCGCGCTCGTGATTGGCTGCGGGAGCGGCGCTTTTAGAGAGAGGTAACCAGGCAACTTCATCTGGAACAGCGGAGAGAAAGAACAGGGTAAAGGGGAAAAGAAGCGCAAAAATCCCATCAGTTTTGGTGAGCGATAGAAAGGATGTAGTCCAGGTCTGTGGCTGTATGTCCCCGGCATGGGAAAGTGGATTACTGCTCTTCTACAGACAGTAGAGACTGGATACGGGGTGATTGCGCGTGGATTTTTATAATGAGAAGTATGGGATCTGAACGCACCAGTTTAAAGGTAAGAGGGTTTGTCTTAAGGATTTGATTCGTGATGACACACGAAAAAAAAGAAGAAGCAAAAAAAAAAAAAAAAAGAGGCACAGGCTTCGGTGCTGTTGCAATGAAACTTGTCCATGTGGAACATGAGGGCATCTGCCTGCGCTTCGGTGATGGAGTTATGTCGGTTGATTGTATTCACGTATCTAAATCAATTGGAGAGATGTGACTAAACAGTTATCCCACATTTGATTTGCGAGGAAATGAGCCGAACCAACTGCCACCAGTTGACGGTGATCATGCGTCCACGCGCGTGTGGAGAGGAGCGGCGTTTGCTGCATTGACAACCATGTTCTGCCCTGCTCGAGAGCGATTGATCAACTGAGATTTACTACAACGCTCCCGTATTTAATACCTTTTCCATTCACCGCGGAGCAGAGGGGTCTTGTAGCTATACACCCAATAAGTGATATTATGCGCGCACTTAATTGAAACTACAGTGAAATATATTCGCTTTTCAGCACGGGTTCAAACGCACGAGTAGCTTACTAGTTCAAGACAAGGTAGCGTAAACTTTCCATGTATTTAAACGTGTTACGAGTGAAGAAGAGTAGATTTCGTTTGTTTGGCTCAGGCAGGATGATCGGTCCGCAGGGGCTCCGCGGCAGCAGAATCCCGCATTAATCGTACTGCCCGTATGTGTGTGTGTGTGTGTGTGTGCGCGCGCGCTCCTGTGCGTGTGACAGGGAACCACCGTCCGGGCGGCGAGAATTCGTTACTCGCACTCTAAGAATCTGTCATCTGACTTGGGGCACCGGCGACCGCGTTAAACGCATCTCTACATGGCGTTTCATGAACGGTTGAGCTACATGAATATGTTCCTTCAGTGTTTGAAGCGGTGGAAACGGGAGCGCGTGAGTATGATGTGCTTTGACAGAGAGCATCCTTTTCTGACTGCCTGCGGACCGCTGCTTGTGGTCGCACTGAGAGGTGTAGTTTCCAAACGAAAAACGTTTTCGAAGTATAAAACGCTTGAAAAGACACCGGATCTCGTCGCGTTGCCTTCACGTGCGGTCCACTAAGCGGAGCTCGGTCTGAAGGACAAAAGCGTCAGTGACTGGAATGTCCGAGGAAGATTTTATGATCTAGTAAAACCTAAAATAACTTACACTGTGGTGACAAGCCAACGGTCTCTGCAAGGGAAGCAAAAGAACAGTTTAACCTAATGTCTTGAGGAACATAAACATGTGGAATGGTTTGTTTTAGCTTTTGGATTAAATGATAGCAAACACCATTAAACACCTCGATTAAAACAACACAAGTCAATGAAAAGTAGCCTACTCATTATGACAGAAAACAATGTTTGACAGTTTCATCATTTACTATCAAAGACTTGTGAAATTCCCGTGGAAAAAAATAAAATAAAAAATGGGAACCTCACAAGTGTACAAAGCAAAGCATCCACTGAACTGTTGTCATCCTTAACCCATTTAATCAAATCAAAGCACCATGCACTCTGTTTTTTTTTCTCTCTGATGATAATTCTGACTCTTACGTGTATCCATTGATGGTTGCAAATTCACAGTCACAAAGGCGTATTGTGTTTCTTTTATATTTGTGTCTGAACTCATCCAGGTGTCAGGTGTTCATTGGTAGCCCCATTGTTTTTAGGTCAGTGGTTAACATGTCACCCATCTTTTTGTGTGGTTCAGCCATCAATTTGTTTTTATTTCCAGCTGAATGCTATTTCATTGTTGTGTTTTCAGGCAGAACTACCATTGTGAATTGTTTATAGTTAAGATTTTATAGATAGATAGATAGATGGATGGATGGATGGATGGATGGATGGATGGATAGACAGACAGACAGGTGATGGATGCCTAGATAGATAGATAGTCAGACAGAATGATAGATAGACAGACAGACAGATATATGGATAGATAGACTGATGGATGGATGGATAGACAGACATACATGTGATGGATGACTAGATAGATAGATAGATAGATAGATAGACAGACAGACAGACAGATGGATAAATATATAGATAGATAGATAGATAGATAGACAGATAGACAGACAGACAGGTGATGGATGCCTAGATAGATAGATAGTCAGACAGAATGATAGACAGACAGACAGACAGACAGATAAATGGATAGATGGATGGATAGACAGACAGACAGACAGACAGGTGATGGATGACTAGATATATAGATAGTCCGACAGACAGGCAGATGGATGGATGGATAAATGGATAGATAGACAGATGGATAGATAGACAGACAGACAGAGAGATGGATAAATGGATAGATAGAGAGATAGACAGACAGACAGACGGATGGATAAACGGATAGATAAACGGATGGATGGATAGATAGACAGACAGACAGACAGGTGATCTATCTATCTATCATCTATCTATCTATCATCTATCTATCTATCTATCTATCTATCTATCTATCTATCTATCTATCTATCTATCTATCTATCTATCTATCTATCTATCACCTGTCTGTCTGTGTCTGTCTGTCTGTCTATCTATCCATCCATCCATCTGTTTATCTCTCCGTTTATCCATCCGTCTTTCTGTCTGTCTGTCTGTCTGTCTGTCTGTCTGTCTGTCTGTCTGTCTGTCTGTCTGTCTGTCTGTCTGTCTGTCTGTCTGTCTATCTATCTATCTATCTATCTATCTATCCATTTATCCATCCGTCTGTCTGTCTGTCTGTCTGTCTGTCTATCTATCCAACAGACAGACAGACAGACAGACAGACAGACAGACAGACAGACAAGTGATTGATGGATAGATCAAACAAGGATACATTAAAAAGGAGGGAAAAAGTTTTTTTTCTGCATAATCAGGTCAGAGTCACTATGCCAACCTGTGCCAGATGGCTCATTCTCCCAACTGCTCATATTACGTCACTGAACTGCTTATAGGTTGCCTTTACCGTGGTAAAGGTGGTCTGTTCAGTGCTCTGGACTTTTCTGTGTGTATAGCAAGTATGCCTTTCCTTTTCTGCCTGAATGGGCCCAGCAGGAAACAGTGCATCTCCATGGAGACGCAACACTGAGTGTGGGAACCCTCAAAGCCAACATTGTTTTGCTCTCTCCTGTGTGTTCATTTATTCATTCTACAAGCTGGGTTTGTTTTGAGGTAATGTAGAACTCAGAGGTAGTAGGGTTCATATCAAGACATGTCTCCTGGGAAACAGCAGGTTTAAGCAAAATTAACAATAATGCATGTTAGTTTGGCCTGCAGAAATGTAATGGCAAACCAAACCAGCTTGCTGTTCTATGTAAATGTCTGTTGAATTCCAGGATTGGTCTGGCACTTATGTAAAGATGTGAGGAATAATGGCCAGAATAGACCTTATTCAGAGCAGCGCCGTGACGGTTATGAAAGTGAAGCTGTGAGGGATAGACTTACATTGTTTTCAGTGGCACCCATGTATAAATCTCATAGATCACCTAATATTTTTTTTCTGGAGTTTTTTGTCTACTGAAGGTTCTCTGAAAGATGTTTTTTTTTGCAGCAGCATAATCGAAAAACACATTAAGATGGCGCATCTGTGAATAAGGTCAATCCTGTAGGACTTTTCCAAAGAAAAAATTTGGGGTCATTATTTCCGAGTGCCACTACATTTAAAGTCCAAGTCACACTTTAGTTTTCTGAGGTGTTTGTTGAAAAGGGCATCTAAGGATGTTTTGGGTTGATGGCATCGCACAAAATGGAGCAGTACGTGTCTTCACCAGGTCAGTAGGTGTTGGGGATTCCTGAAGTAGAGCCGTTCCGTGGGGGATGTCCCTTCTCGGAAATCTGTCCGGCATAGAGACGAGGCATCGACTGCCGTTCCTCGTTCTCAGTATTGATCCCTCTGTTCTGTGTGACATTATCTGCTCCTGCTAATTAGAGCTCGGGAATGGGCTCACCCATCGGATGGCATCCGACACTGAGGAAATGACACTGAGCCTGAGGGCACAACTGCCACACTTTTGGCTCAGAAGCTTTCCTCTCAAAATTTAGGAGTAAAAGTGACAATTAGTGACACTATAATAGGCATAAAATACACATTGATGTTGGGTAAGTGCACACTGAATTATTTTCCTCAATACATTTCATTTTAAAAGCAATTTTCTCTCTACAATAGTGTTGGCATTGTATAGTCTACGTCTTTTTGGCTTTACCGTTGAAAGGGATTATTTGAATGTTTACAGATTGGCCCCTTTCACTTCTGTTATAAGCTCTGTAGCCCTGATTTTTGCTCATTTTAAAATTAAGAACGAGTGGAAACCAAGAACATTACGCCACAAGTGCTCCCTATTGAGCTTAAAGGCGGACTGAAGTGCCTTGGAATGCGCAGCTTTGTCTGATTGATGTCATTTCCACTGAAACAGGAAGCTAAGGCGGGGGCATATTGTATGGCCCCTCCTCCTTTTCAAATAGCCAAAAACGTTTCGTTTACCCAAGGGGGTAATCCATCAGCCAGAAGTTGAAACCTCACGGGAGCCGCCATTGTAGCAGAACTTCACCTGCTGATAGCATTCCATTGACTCCCATTCATTTTGTCGTCACTTTGACAGCGAATAACTTTTCATCTGAGGAGTCCAAAGACTTCGTTTGTCCATTATTTATTTCTAAAGAAACATGACAATGTATAAAAGGCTCACTTACCTTGTATCTTATGTTATGGCCCAGTAGAAGCAGTTTTTGTAAAAAAAGTAGGCTAACGATTGCGTCACAACAAATCGGACAGCAGGAGAAGCTTGCAGGCAATCGGGAGGACGTGGAGGCGATAAAGTCGAGGGAAAAGCCTATAGAGAGTCATAAAGTTGATCCTACTGCTAACTCATGGACAGATAATACACACTCTCTCTATCTCTGTGAGATTCGGAATGGAATTATACAGATTTCAATCGACAATGCTACTAGGTTGCTCACGTGACGGGCTCAGTTTTTACACCTGACTATCAGCTTTTAACTGGCTTGAAATCAATGGGGTCGCTGTGTCCATTTCTTTTACTGTCTATGAGTTTACCACACAGACTGAAAGTCGTACTTGACTGTACCATGGAAGCGAATCCGGGCGCTAATGATTGGATTCAATTAGTAGAGGTGTGAATAAATTCTAGCAATTTCATTCTAAACCAACGTACAGTTGGAAAATGGAATAAAACCAAACACGCACCTCCAACCCATATTGCTCCGTGACGTGTCAACGGTCCGTTTGGCCTGGTGGTATTTATAGCATGGGGGTGGGAAGCTTTAGATTCTAGAGAGTATTTGATTGGAAAGAAGATGTTATGAGATGTTGAAGTCCGCGGTGATATCATAAAAATTCTGTGATCCATTATAGAAGTGAGGGACTGTAAGTTTTGAATGCTCATATCTCCTAAATCTGAATTTTGCCATTGTTCTGAAACACACCAGCTTATTCCTAACCTTTAGGTTAACGTATTCATACTAAAAGCTAAAAAAAAAAAAAAACGTACATTTTGATTCCAGGGGGCCTGAATTATGCCAGGATAATTCCGGTTTTTAACACCTTGAGTCTATTTTGTAGTTTGTTTTGAATGAAATAGAGTGGTGGACTTCAAAATTTTGACATTGGGTCCTGTCTTGGCTTTTTGACTTTTTTTTTTGAATCGCCTGTGACCGCGTTAGACTGGGTGTCTATGGGCATGCACAAACATGTCCATAAAACAACCCTTAACGTTAATTTTCAAAACTGTGCAACTCACCGAGTGGTTGGTGGTGTTCGTTGATGTTCTGAAACAAGTAGCGTAGCGAAATACCGTTTCTGTCGTGTTTTATTTGTCATTTTTAAAAATCGTATTGTTGTCTGCTGGAGGACTCAGTGCTCGTTGATATTACTGCACTAGCCACCGGAAAAGGAAAGGGGTCTGTTTACATTTGGTTATAGTCTTTTCACTCGGTTCTCTGTCTCTCAGAAGGCTAGCGTGAGCAGAGCAACTGTGCTCCCGGACTTTTTTTTACGGTGCGCTAGACACCGTGTTCCGTACAGCGTCCTGGTTGTCGCCATCAAGTGGTCGGGAGTGCGCTAACGCTTCAGACTCAAATATTGAGCGGAAGTTTATACGCGGTTATGAGGTATCTGAATAAATAGTTCCACAATAGCAAACAACACAGATTGAAAGCATACATAGCGCCGATATATTTGTTTTTAATCATCAACGAACACCACCAACCACTCGGTGAGTTGCACAGTTTTGAAAATGAACGTTAAAGGCCATTGCACACTGATTACGAAATTTTCGGATGCGTATTTTCCTGTTCGTCAGCCTAAAAATTCGTCACCTTGCACACCGAGTCCGTTGCGTATTTATTAAACCTTTGCGGGAAAAAACGCAAAAATACCAAATGGATTCGTCAAGCAGTGAGGATGATTTTTGCCCTCCCTCTAATTGAAAAGAGAAGAAAGAGAAAATATTACGTCCATCCAATCCTGAAATTGCGCCGAGAGGAAGGAGAGTTCCTTATCAAGGAGTTGCGAATTTATCCTGAGCGATTCAAAATTTACCTCAGAATGTCAGTGGGACAGTTTGATGCTTTGCTAGCGATTCTGGAGCCACATATTAAAAACAAGACCACCAATTTCCGTGAACCAATCGATTCTGAACGGAGACTGGCAGTGTGTCTGGTATGGACCAGGTATGGACACACACACACCCGCGCGCGGCCCGGTGGAAGCGTCGGGCAGACAGAACAGTGTGTATATATTGTGCCCAAATAATACATTAGTTATCGAATAGGCTGCTCGATCACACCTTATTCGATCCTAAATTTCAATCTGATTAAAAGGGGAGGTTTATTCATTTCATAATCGAATATAGAGAAGAGAACAAACACTTGATCGAATTGAAAACCGAAAATGAAAGCACGGCGCATATGTGCAATGATTTGAGGACGAGCTCCCCCCAGCCCTGAATTGTCAAAAGACCTCTCAAAATGCTGGCTCTGGATGCGAAAAACGCAGAAAATCGAACCCGATCCGATTAATTTTATGACGGACGAAAGTTTCGGAGGCGGTGTGCAAGCGTGACTGACATAACGTGAGGTCGAATTTTTTTTTTAACGTGCGAAAATTTCGGATGCAAATTTCAGACTCAGTGTGCAATGGCCTTAAGGGTTGTTTTAAGGACATGTTTGTGCATGCCCATAGACAGCCAGTCTAACGCTGTCACAGGCGATTCTAAAAAAGTCAAAAAGTCGAGACAGGACCCATTGTCAATTTCAAAGTCCACCACTCTATTTCATTCAAAACAAACTACAAAATAGTCTCAAGGTGTTAAATACCAGAATTATCCTTTAACGTGTTTTGAACCCAGGCTATTCCTTTATAATGCTGCGTTCTCCTTAGAGAGCTCACTAGGTTTTAGACTAAAGCATATGTACACTTGGTACAAGCATAAGTACCAAGTTTGTACAAGGTGGAAGCTGTGGTTCTCGTTGTGCCACATGCTGCAATGCCCAGCTGGCATCTGCCCCATAATCTCCTTAAAATGGCCACAATATGTCTGCACAGCTATTTGGGGCCAAAAACGACACTGAAACATCAGCCCGCACACAAGCAAGCTCAGCATACTTTCACATGTAGTCTCATTTTTGTCCCACGGTCTTTTGGTGATGCATAATTCAAACACTTGTTCACACTGGCCTTCTGTTCTTGTCTATCGAACCTGCATTTGAGTACATAACTAACAAATAGCCTAACAGTTGCACATTGGCTGATTGCAGAGGACTGCAGTTTCAGGGTCTATAGTCTTGAAAATATATCTGCTTTTCATTTACCGCATAACCAGTCTCCAGTTCCTCCTGACTGTTTAAATCAAAATCCCTCCTTGAGCTATGAATAAAGAACCGTGCTCATATGTATTATTTTTTATTTTTTTCGTTCTGCCCTCAACGAGTGAGCAGTCCCATTTCTCACTGCGGTATAGAGGAACGCAACGCTCCACTGACTTCAGCCTACCCGTAGAAACAAAAGGAAGTAAAAATACAGACAAAAAGTCAATGGTTGATAATTTAGTCCCGCGAGAGCTTCGCTCCAAAGTGAGTTTGATGTGCTGCATTGCAAACAAAGACTGGGAGAAACTCAGAAATGCAGCCCATGCAACAGTCTCAGTACATTAACACTTCAATTAAATCCATTCTTTCTACATTCTCATTTACTCTCTCTCACACCACCACGACTACTCTCCCGGGACAGATTCTTTATTTGAGGTGCTACTTGCTGCTCATTTACAATGTTTTATGCTTGGCATCACCAGAGACCGGTGGTTTTGCATCTCTTCTGTCCTCTGACATTTAAAGACGTTGAAAAGCATGGAAATGAGAAGAAAAGAAAGGAAATTTATGACATTTTAAACCTCGCTTTTCTTCTGCCTTTTGCCTTTTGAACAGTTTGGGATCTGTCTTATTATTATCAGTGTTTTGAGGAAACTGTTGTGCATGTTTCTTCAGGATTCTTTGAATATACATTTCAAAAGTGCACAGAATTTTCGGATTTTCAACCTTTTTTATACCCCCTTTTTTTCTCGACACAAAGACTTGTTGAGCAAATGGCTGTTGTCCACATTGCGTGAGTAGGACCAAGTGCCACTTCTGCTTCTTGAGGAAAGACTTCTGTATCTTTTCTGTTGCTTTAAGGGATAGTTCCAACAAAAATGTTGTCCTCATTTATTAACCCTACATGTGGTTCAAAGCCTCTGTCTTTCTTTCTTCTGTGGAACACAAAAGAAAATGCTAAAAATGTTAAAAAATAAATCCACCGACATGGACGGGGGGGAAACAATCCTTCTTTTGTGTTCCGCAGCATTTGGAACCACATGAGGGTGAGTAAATGATGACAGAAAATTAATTTTTGGTGAACTATCCCTTTAAAGGGTTAGCTGGAAAATCAAAAGGAACAAAATGGCTCCCTTAGGTCCCTTGACCTAAGGGCCCGAATTGCTTTTTTTTCTGACAACAAATGCTATTAGATTAATTCTGCTCTTACTGTCTTTTCATCTGGTCTAATCTATTGTCTCTCTTCCACTCGAGAGAGAGAGAGAGAGAGAGAGAGAGAAAGAAAAGATTCGGCGTGACCTGCTCAGTGGGGCCCCGGTCTGCTTGTATATTAGAGTGGGCTTCGGCTCTTTAGTATGCGCAGGCCTCTCTGTGCACCATTATCAAGCTGAAATGAAAAGCCTGTATTTTCCATGGCGGACAGAGTGGTGAGCTGCATAGAACTGGAGCGCTGCAGCTGTTATGCGCTCTAGAGAGAGAGAGAGGGTGCAGTTGAATGTAAGGATGGAGACATACACACACACACACAGCATCAAAGAAGTGCGGTTTGCTCTACTAATGTCAGCGTAGATTTGTCAGTAATATGACGGTGTGCATATGCTGCCAGCTGGTGGTATTCTCTGTCAGATGTTAGCCTGAGGGCAAGACAAGCCAGGTCTGTAGTCAAACTAGGGAATAGCGACACTTTGTCTAATGAGACACGCAAAATGGCTAACTCGGTTTCGTCTAAATTAACAAATACATTGCTGAAATACATCAATTCTCTGAACATTTTGTATTTTTGTATCAGAACATTCATCGTTCACTGAGTTCTTCGTAGTCCAATCCTCTGTGAGTGCACTTTTATGAAACAAGCCATGAAACAATTTGACGAGTGCTATTTTCTTTTGTGTGTTGATGAATTTCCTGTCAAAACTATTTGTTGGGGTCACTGTGTTCTGCTGAACTAATTTACTCAACTTTTTTTATTGATTTGTTTTCTTTTAATTTGTATTTTCATTTTGTTTCGAGTTAGAAGCTTCACTGCGTCACTCATTAGCTCTCCTCCGCAGCTGAATCTTCAGCACTGCAGCAAAATAAAGCATATTTTTTGAGAGAATGTGATTTTGCTGTCTGTTTTGAATGGGATTCAATAAGAAATGCTGGTAACACTTTATAATAACTACATGCTAATAATAATTAGTTAAGTATGAGTAAACCATTAATTCATCATTCATAAAGCATTAATATACATTAATAAGCAGTTTATAAAATACAGCTATAAATGCTTTCTTCTTGATATTAAAACATATCTATAATTTGTTAAATAATTGTATTTTCATCCTTTATCAATGATCAATTTATCATTTCTAAATGAAGAATTGCATTTTTTATGAACCAGTTATTTGAGAGTTGTCAATGGTTCGTAAGATTACTTGGAGCGTGTAAGTAAATGATTAATAAACTATTTAAATGTACATTCATTTAGCTTATCATTCAGACATACAGTGATGGTTACTTAGTGTGTTAATATATGCTTTATTAACATGTATTAATGCTGTAATTCAGGGTTAATTTGGGTAGTTATAAAGCATTTAGTAGTGGTCAGTTGACTATGTTCGTGAGCTCATCTAAAGTGAGGACTAGTCATGCCTTGTAAAGCCTTTTTAAAGGCTGTTAAATATTTCTATGTTCTGTATCACTGCGTTGTGTTTGTTACATTTTACTGTTTAGAAGATTGACGAGTCTTTAAATCACCTTTATAAATGCTTTACAAAGCATGAATAGTCCTCATTTTAGATTAGCTCACAAAAATAGTTAACTAACCACTACTAAATGCTTTATAACTACCTGTATTTACAATATTTACTTACACTTTCTAAGTGATCTTATGAATGACTGACAACTCTTAAACAACTGGTTTGTAAATAATGCTATACTTCATTTAGAAATCATTAATTGATCATTAACAAAGTATGAAAATACAATTATTAAACGCATTATAGGTATGCGTATAAATCAAGAAAAAAAACATTTATAGCTATATTTATAAACTGCTTATTAATGTCTATTAATGTTTTATAAATGATGAATTAACTGTTTACTCATGCTTAACTAATGATTAATAGCGTGCAGTTATTATAAAGTGTTACCGAAATGCTTTCAAAAGACTGTGTGACCACCACACAAAATAATGGCAAGAAATATCGCTCTATTTTGAGCTATTGCGTGCACGCAAAAACAAACCTATAATGTAACCAGTGGTATCCGATTCACGGACAAATGACTCTTATGAACGGGCTCTTTTTTTGTCAATCAGAAACATACTGTGTGCCCAGTGTAGGCTGATTCTTGAAACAAATAACTTGTCTTCTTTTAGATTCTTTTAATGAATAATTAAAATGGAGATTTGCAGTTGGTATCAGTCTGAAATCAGTCTGCATTTAAAGCATTTAGCAGAGAGAAATTTTAAAAATGGATGTTGTAACTGAAATTTCTGTATAACGAACTGAATCAAAAATGTATTTTAATGGAAATAAAATGGATTTTAAAAAGAAATAGTTAGATGTAAGTGTGAGAACCTTAAACAGGCCTTTGTTTGGCGTGTGATAGTAGAGGGATGCTATAGTGAACACTTTAGTGGACAAAAATTTACAGTACACGCCCCTCGAACTAAGATGATTCATCAATATTTTTGGTCTGTTTTATATTGTCAATATTTTCATAATATAGCATCAAAACTAACAGACCTGATTTGTGTCCGAAGTCGCATTCTGTCATTTGATGAGGAATGGACTTAGCAACTATTAAAAAAATTATTGAGTCTATTTAGTATTAATGTGCAGAGTATGATTACAATCTACATGTACTACATCTGCCATGTTGTCATTGTCATGTAACTCACTCCCATTTCTCAAATTCTTGTGGTCTCACGGAATCGTAAAGTGTCCATTGTTGTCCATTTGGTCCTTTCCACCTAGTGTTTTATAATACTTTGTACACAGTCACACAACTATTTATATAGTATACCATGTAATAGGGAAGTGCACATTTCAGTAGGGAAGTAAGCAGAGTTGTACATGTTATGGCAACTTGATTTTCAGGGATGTGTGGCATTCATTTCTTTGATGGACAAGGACCCATCTGTGGTGTGATAGTTTGTCCAAGTTGTGTCAGCTGGATCACAGCTCATTTGGACCAGAGAAATCACACCATCCAGATGTGCCAACCATAAGCATCCAACACCTACTATTCCAACCTGTCTCCTCCTTTTTTCTCTCTCTGTCAGTCCTTCACACTCTATTCTTGAACCAGGAATGTGTGCAGATGTGTTTATTCATGAGAATTGACATAGTGGATGCATCTGGACAGACAGAAGACCAGCCTTGAGCTCTGGAGACGGCGTGTTTCCACAATGATTACATGTTAAAGAGCTACGGCGTAACGTCTCAGGCGGTCTCCTGGCGTTATTGCCCTGGCTGGGAGAGATTTCGCTCTCACGTTGCCAGCAAAGCCTTCTGCCCTTGTACTGCAGGAAACTGATTCTGTTTTTTGAATAGTTGCCTGGGAAATCTACTCTCCGGCTTTGCTCGAAACGAACGTACATCTCTCCAGAGCGATTGCTTTTTTCTTTTCCTCTGCTGCATGCTCTGCTAGAAGTAACTGCACTTCACCATCTCTCTCTTTTTCTTGCTTGTATGGGGAATTCCATCTACGAATCCCTCTTCTCTTTCCTTTCTCTTATCTCTGTGTGCAGGGAAGGATTCAGAGTTGTGCGTACATATCTGTACCGAAAAAAAGATGAAAGTAGTATTTTTTTTCCCTTTTTTGTGTTTGATATAAAAGCAAGGGCTCTTTTGCTTGTGATAACACTCAGCCTCTCCGTCTCTGGAGCACAGTCAGGGTCTAATGCACAGACACTCTATTGCACCCGCGCGTGTCTTCGTAGAACGCATGTGTGTGTGCGCATGTGTTTGAGCAGGGCCATATTAAACTGCCATTCTGGCGACGCGGCGTGTCATTCTGAAACCACTGGATAAATGGCTGAGACTCAGCATGAACCAGAGAAATATGGAGAAATAAGAGCGAGCGAGGGATGAGATGGATGGATGGAGAGATTGTAGAATGGCATAAGATGGCGAGTCTCATCTGTAATGGTTAGGCAACTGTGCATGGATTCACAAACAAGTAAATTATTCATACGACGATTGGTGTTTTATGGGGTTGAAAATGGGATTTGACTCCAAGTTCGACTTGCGGTCTCTGAGGAAAATGCGCGTTGAGGGTTTTGAGATTTGTTCATGTAGAGAGATATTTCATCATAAAATGAAATTATGTCGTGCTCAAATATTGCTTGCTGAACTAATCATATTAAAATCTCTGTGGTTTGATTGTAGATTTGGTATCTTAGGCCAGAATCATTAGTGATTTTTTTTTTCTTTCCTTTGATCTAGAGATCTCACTCTTCCCATTCCCATTATTTTGGCCATTGGTAAAGTGTCTCTTTTGTGACCTTATCTTTTATGTTCCGAACTTTCCTCTAAAATGCCAATCCTCTAGATCATTTGTCCCATTTTGGAATTTCACACTTCACGGACCTTTCTCTAGTGACGTTTGAGGCCTAGATTCGGGGAGCCGTCCAGCGCTCAACATCACACTTTTCCTCCCACAGACCTCCCAAGATTGAAAAACAAAGCACAGACACTCCCTATCCACATTATGTGTGTGTGAAACCATTAAGATATAAAGTCTTCAATTAGCTCGATGTGTTAATGACATTAGACGGTGGCTGATAAGAGCCGGGTTAGATGGCCCTTTCGGAATTGATGGGGTCTGATTAGAAGGTGGTGGCTTAATAATCCAGTGCTTTTAAATGAGATGCCCTCACACGTAGACGACTAAGATTTAACTTTGCGCGCACACACGGAGGCACTTGACAGTGAGATACTTGGATGAACCCCAGCAGATTTAGCTAAGCCCCTCCCCGGTTTAATGACAGCCGCTGAATCGGCACGCTGCTGATAGCAAAGTGGCACAAAGTGGGTTTAATGGAACAGGGCAATTCCAAAGACCATCAGGATTAAATTGGAGTGAAATGATTTGGGGGAATAGAGAGAGAGAAGAATAAAACCCCCTCCCCTTTATTGCATGATGAGCAGAAATGGCAGCCCAGGGTGGTGCGATCAGTTAAAGATTATGTGTGTGTGTGTGGGGCTTGATGAGAAATGGAGTGGAATGGCTTGTGGGGGAGGGAGAGATGCAGAATCATGTAAGGTTAACCGTGGAGATAACCCACATTTTTAATGTGTTGACGTCTGTCTGCGCCAGTGTGTTTGAGTGGAAGAGAAGCACATTAGAACTCAACTGTAATTATAGCGAGTGTGGGCAGAGTGATTCGCCCTGGCATGGATGCCCAGTGTGGTTAGGGGTGGGTTATTTGGAGGACAGCTGTGTCCTCCGCGGAGGGAATGTACAGCAGGGGGTCTTTACCCTTCGCATGGACTCTGCCCTTCATGTCTCTTTTCCAGCCTGTTTCGACACCTCAGCAAACCATCACGGCTTGTAGGAATATTAATGTTAAGTCGGCACTGCGTTACTTAAAACTGGTCCAGCCTCAAGGCCCTACAGTTATTTTATTCATCACAATGGCACTGTATATCGGGGTGAATTCTATAATAATAGTCACCAACTGTGGATCTAGACTCATACTGTGATGTTGATAATATGGAGAACATTGGTGGTCTGACTGAGTCTTCTAGTGATTATCTGTGATTATGAGTGTTAAATAGTCCAATGGCATTTCTATGAAGTCAAGTCACATTTATTTATATAGTGCTTTATAAAATAAATATGTAAATACTTAGCTTTCAGCTGCAATGCAGCTCTACAGAAAACAATAGTGTAATTTTTCAGCTCAATTCAGATTCAGTGTTGATTCAATTCAGTCCTATGACTTTCAATATAGCTAATCAAAACACAATAAATTGAAGTTGACTAAATTACATTTTAGACACAATTTTGTCTGTTACTTTTTTCAGAGAAACTCAAATAGTGGTATAGTGTTTTGAATTAAAAAAAAATAGTGAATGATTCAGTGACTCACTCATTCAGTTTCACTACTGAATTAATCAATCTCACTAATAAAAACTCCATCAGCAAATTTGTAAAGACATGTGCATGTTTGGTATGTAAATGAATCTGCATTTTTGAGCAAATTACTTGAGTGAATCATTCAGTGATTCATTTATGGAGTTAGGCTACTTGCTTTATTTCTGAATGAATCAGTTTGTTTGGATCAAGCACGAGTAAATGATTCAATAAGTCACTCAAAGAGTTGTTGCTACTGTCTATATAACTATTGTCACTGTAGGGAGGAAACCTTGTATCTTGATTTGTATGTTGATAAGAACAATGCAATGCACTTAATTCCTCAGGTGCAGCAGTTCTATTGACGGACAAAACACAAAATTTTCTGACATTCGCTGGTCAAAAAAACAAAAACAAAAAAAACAAGTATCTGACCATATATAAAGTATCTGACCATATATAAAGCCATAATGTCAACTTTGACAATGCTGTGTTTGATTATTTAAAACAAATGTTTTGTCCATTTCCTGAAAAGTACTGTTTTTGGAGATAAAAAGTTTGTAATCTGCAGGAGTGACCACTGAAAAATCCTGACAACTATCCCCATTGGGATAGGAACATGCAAAAAAATAAATAAAATAAAATAAACAGTAAAAGTTTTATACGTCTATTACCTAATTTATGATTTCATCTGCATACTTGTGTAGTTCATAAGTGTCTCAAGTCTCAATAATGAATACACTTTATAAAAATAAAATAATTGCAGCTTAGTTTTTAAAAGAGGTGTTCGATGGACCAGCTTTGCATTGTGAACATTATACTATATCTACACGATGCATTGGTTTTGGCTCGGCAGTGGCTCAGTGGTTCATGTAGGTTGTCTACAAACCAAAATTTTGGTGGTTCAATCCCCGGTTCCACCTAACCAAGTATCGAGGTGTCCATGAGCAAGACACCCAACCCCAGCTGCTCCCGACATGCTGGATGGCGCCTTGCATGGCTGAAACTTCCCTCAATGTATGAATGAGTGTATGAATGCGTGAATTTGAGGCAAAATGTAAAACGCTTTGGTGGCCATTGGGTCTGTGAAAGTGCTATTTTTATGCAGTCCATTTAACATTTTGACATAATACATTTGTTTTTGGTATCAAAAGAGGACTAAATATCATGATGAGTCATCGTTCAGGGCTTCCACCGCACCAATCACAGCACATGTTTGTATTTGCTACTGAGACAATCCAAAGAGAGAAAGAGAGAGAGAGAAATGAAGTGAGAAAATGCATTGACTGCCACATTAGATTCAGCTGAATTGCTAGTCAAGACCACCGTGAATGAGGCATTGAATCATTTGACCCTATTGCCCCAGATCCTCATATAAGCTTTATAATTTGCCCATGATGGAAACAGTTCAGGGTCCATTGCTCCAATATTGCTAAGAGTTTAAGTGCTTACTGGTTAAGTCTGGTGTGCTGTTTACCCACTGCTATTTTCAATGCTTTTTACATTTTTTTCATGTTTACTGCATGCCCATATGATGCAGATGCAACATTTTCTTATTGCGAGTGACAGATATTCGTGACTTTGCTATTAGCCAAAAACCAGTGCAAAGACTGTTTTCGGAATAAATTTGATCATGAATTAGAATTTAAATATTTCCATTCTCAAATCAGTCAGAAATGTTTTATTTTACCATGTGTTTTATAGGAATATGGGTCAAAAAAAAAAAAAAAATCCTTTTTGTTGTTCCAGTCTGCTGTTATTTTCCATTTGTTTCAAGTATAAACGATAAAAACAAGACACGCACAAAATTGCCTGATACAGACACAGAATTGTCAACTTGTGCGGTGTTGCTTCTTTTGCAATTTGAAATATATCAGTGTTTTTACTGGAAAATAAATCAAATACGTTTCCTTCCAACCACTCTTGCATTGTACAGAGAGAGAGAGAGAGAGAGCACGTAGGCCACCAGGAGCAATAATAGAAGCCACAAAGTGATTTGAGCCTGAAGCAGGTGGCTGGTCTGGGGGTCACCGCTGAGTTTCACAGAAATCAATAAACTCTCCAGGCCGAGTGCGGATGGGGAACGAGGGGGAGGAGGTGATTTTAAGTGATCGGGTTTGAGGCCTGCAGGTAGGAATGCTCTTTAAATGAATCTGATTTGCCTGACACCATGAAGATGGTGATATATGCCACACCTGAGAAAGAAAGAGGTCTGCCCTGCCATTATACAATCCCCTTTTCTCTCGCTTTCTCTCTGGCTTTAAGGGAAATGTCATTTAATGTGGCGATATATTAAAATAACAGTGTGTGGAATACTAATAGTGTTGCCCCTACTGCAGCTGCAGAAAGAATATCACCCTTGTATTGCTGTATGTACAGTATGTTGGTTTTGAAGTGTGTTTAATGTACAGTAATAGAAGCACCTGTAATAGATGCCTGTCTTGCAGCCCAGGAATGTGTTTTTCCTGCATTTCTACACTTGTATTTTTGAAGAATCATTCCAATCAACCAATCAGATTTGAGGGATAGGTTTACAGCTTTAAAACAAGTGTTATTCATCAGTGTTATTCATTCTTCATTTAGGGATAATTGATTAGGTTTAGGGGTAGGGATAGGGTTTTTGGACAAGAATGTTCCTTGACCAACAGAAGAAGTTGGTGGACCATTAAAATAAAGTGTTAGGGGATATTAAGCAGACAGTCTAATGAGTGGTAGTTGACAGTGAACGTGATTTCACCAAGTAGAACATGTTCCTGGATCAATATCCTTAATCATCCTAAAACATTCCAATCAACCAATCAAATTTGAGGGATAGGTTAACAAGGGTTACAGTAGGTGCTTCTACAGTGTTACTCATCATTCATTTCCCTCTGATTTTAGGGATCATTTATTGGTAGTATTAGGTTTTATGGGTGGAGATAGGGTTTTTGGAAAATAATGTTCCTGGACCAACAGAAGTTGATCCAGTTGCATGACTTAGCAAAATCACGGCTACCTGTAGTCGACATGCAGTTGCAAAGTTACTTATAGTTAGTATGCAACGCATTCTCATCCTAGGGCATCATATACTGACGCTTTTGCCAATGTGTATACATCCAATGCACATGGCACCCTTTAGCGTCAATATAACACGCTTTGGTTACGGGTAGGTTTAAGTCCAACGCATTTGAGCTATCCTCGTGTATCCATGTATGTCTACGCCGTTAAATGTCCGAGTGATTCCACATGTATGTACACGCCGTTAAATGTCCGAGTGAAACGAAGCAAAATCTGGATCTACATCTGGGGAGCGATATTTTTTTTTCCTAGGATGGTAGGGGAAGACTCTTAAATAATATTAACCCCAGTGACGGGTAGGTTTAGGGACGGGGTTAGGTTATTTATATATGCAGTAATGTAACGTTAAGTCAACAGCGTTTATAAACACGCTGCAAAGCGATTATGTGTGTTGATAGCACGCCAAAAATAGAAATACGAATTGGCGTGTCATACATACAGTCTGAAAAGTCCGTAACACTTTATTTAACAGTGTCTTTGTTACATGAAGTTACTGTAGTAATAACTGTAAATTATGCATAATTACATGCAATTAACCCTAAACCAGACCCAAACCCTATCCGAAAAGTAAGTAATGTAGTTAATTATTATTACTCAGTACATAAATGCATAATTACTGTAACATGGACAACTTAAAATAAAGTGTTACCCAAAAGTCATATGGACCGCTTTATTGTCATTTTGGAGCTTGACAGCCTTAGCCCTCATTAATTTTCTTTATATAGAAAATATTAGCCTGGGTTATTCTCCAAAAACTCACCTTTTGTGTTTCACAAAGGAAAGTTAGTCACATGAGTTACATAGAGTGAAAAAGAGTGATATCAGTCTAAAGATAGGGCTCAAAAAGAAATGACTGTGGAGAGAGAAGTGCTTTTCACACTGAGAGAACAGAGCGATGTATGGAAAGGTTGAGGAGAAATGGTGGAGAAACTGTGAGGCTCCTGTGGAGAGAGAGATGAAAAGAAGAGCAGAGCTTGCCAATTTCATAAAGAGGTAAAGCTGAAGAGAGAGATTGGATTCATTCTGACTGCTAAATGAGCTCCTAAAGGGCTGGAGTGACAGGACACATCCTCAGAGAATCAGAGAGAGAGGACCTCATCTTCACTTTTCATTTGCTTGCCATCCATTAGTATGATAAATACAGGGGAAAAGAGGAGACCATTCCATGCCTTTCCCTTGCAGGGGTCTCGTTTGAATGTTAAAAGGCTATTTGATTCTCTAGTGAAGTGTCTTCCAAGATCGGCTGAGTACTAACAAGCTAGTTTCAAACCCTAGCATGTGTCTCTTCTGTGAGCTCTTGTGATGGCAGTTTTTCAAGGGGAGGCTCTCTGATTTTGAGACTACATACTTACATTGCTAAATGAGTTTGTAGCAAAGCTGGGGACAGTTGGAAAGCCTGATTATAGGTGTATAGTATGGGATAAGCTAGCAGGCTAATCGGCTTCATGCTATGCTAAGCTGGGTAGCTTAGCTTGCAAAACATAACCTAATAATAATAAAAAAAACACAACATATTAAAATGGTTAAAGTTAAAATAGCATTACTGTTATATGTAACAGGCCTTTATATTAGTGTTGGAATACATAGCAGTTTGATTGACTTCTGAGTTGATGCATGTTTGCAATATTAACTGTTTTCTACATTGGTAATTATAAGAAATGTGTCTTGAACAGCAAATCATCATATTAGAATGATTTCTGAAGGATCATGTGACACTGAAGACTGGAGTAATGATACTGGAAAAATTCAGCTTTGCATCAAAGGAATAAATTACATTTTAAGTATATTCAATTAGAAAAGTGCTATTTTAAATTGTAATAATATTTCACAATATTTTCTCAGCCTTGCGGAGCCTTTTTTTTTTAAAGATCTTTAAAAATAAATAAATCTTGCCACCCACAAACTTTTGAATGGTAGTGTGTCAGAAGATGTATTTACTTAAGAAGCAAAACCTGTGCAAGATATTACTACTTTTCAATAAAAAAAAAAACATCTTTAATCTGGCCTTTTTATTTTTTTTCTTTTCCTGCTAGTCTAGGAAAGTTTTTTTCTTGTTCTAAGCATAAACCTCAGTAAATGTACTGAGAAAAACAACCTGAATTCAAAATGTACTCTTGGATAACCAGTCCAAACAATTTTATCTAAAAAAAAAAAAAAAAATGTTACTTCTAATGTAAATGAGCTTCGTTTTTAAGGATGTTTTTCTTTTTACATCCAAACAAGACAAAAATACAAATTAAGAAAATGATGTTTTGCAGAGCACAAATCGCTATCAGTGTAAACGGCCCTGTAGATACACACATTTTACAGCATATACAGAGACAGAGATGCCATCAGACAGGGAGTGGTATTATTTATTCTGTGTGTGTGTGTGTGGAATAGAGATGACAGGACAGACGATTGGAGGTGTATTTGCCTGGCTCCAGGTGTTACAGTGCGATTAATTACTCTCATGGCAGATTAACGAGACAAACCGCGTCCCGCACTCACACAGACACACAAACTCACACTCATACGGGACTAATTACCTTTCAGCTCTGAGAATCTACTGCAAAGCTATAGCGTAACACACGCACACACATTCACACTAATATAGCGTTGCATTGCATTCAAATACGCTCATTCTCTCACTACCAAGGCAACCCGACTTATCGCCTCATAAGGACAGACAAACAGTCGTAATGAATAAACAGAGGGGTACATTAAATTAACCAGCTCCTACACTAGCTCTCACATTCATCAAAACAATAGAGCGACTTCATTAGCGACTATAGCAGAACAACCGGTCTGCGCTTTCTTCCAGCCTAGACGGTTCTCCTTTTTTTTTCCCCCTAATGTGGGCTCTCAGACGCATGCTGATAGAGATAGAGATAGTCCTCGTCCCCAGAGCGTCTGTCTGCGGGCGCTGCTACAGGTAGCAGTGGCGACGACAGCAGCTTGACTTAAAACACAAATGATTTCTGCCATATGGCAGAGCAGGGACTTGGGAATGAGGGTGGAATCTCAGATTCTGTGTGTGCGTGTGTGTTTGAATAGACTACTGTAAAGTAGTGTTTTAGAGAGAGGCCTCATTAAGTCAAGTATTCTGGCACCTCGGGGTCTTTCTCACACTGGTCTTCTTCTCAACTTCCTCTGGGGCTGATGGCTGCTCACCGCTCGACACAATGGACTGTAGGAACAGAGAGAAATAAACATTTCCTCAGACCTGCCCACTGCTGTCCTGTGCCTGAGAGCCCTTCTGAATATTCCTTATTCACTTTTTGTTTCTAGTAAAAATTGATTAGTAAATGGATTTTAAGTTAAAATCCTTAAAGCAAGGTCCAATTATTTCAGATGCAGAATTGCATAAGGTAATGGGACTTCAGAGATAATGTTGTGAATTATTTATTTAATATATACAAGACAAATTTTATATAAGACAAAACATGGTAAAATTCTTTTTGGAGGCAAAGTTGCATAAGACAGTAGGACTTGGTTTCTGAGATAATATTGCTATTTTTTCCCTTTATTGTCTTGTATTTTTGTGGGAAAACAAAACATAAAGGTTGCTTAAGAATTAAAGGCGGCAGCATTGTTTCTCTCTCTCTCTCTTTCTCTCTCTCTCTCTCTGTCAGGTTTGAAGTGGGCTGTGTTGGTTTGTTTGTGTGGGGAATAAATGGGCTTTTTGTGTGATGGTAAAGACATTTTCTTTTAGCATATTCATCAGAAAATCCTGAAAAAAAGTATAGATTCCTAAAAAAAAAAAAAAAAAAAAAAAAACTAAGCAGCACAACTGTTTTTAATTCATAAATTTCTATTTCTGGACCAGCAAATCATCACATTAGAATACTTTCTGAAGGATCATGTGACACTGAATACTGGAGTAATGGTGCTGAAAATTCAGCTTTAATCAAAGGAATTTTAAAATACTCATTCAGATTGTGATATTCTTTCCAAATATTTCTGGTTTTATTGTATTTTTGATTAAACAAATGCATGCTGCTTACAAGAGACTTTTTAGGAAAAAAAAAATAAATAAATAAATATCGTACTGGCCCCAAACTTTTCAAATGGTGGGGACACACAAACACACTTTCTCTTTTCCTGGAAGGTTGGACTTGTTGGTTTGTTAGTGTTAGGATTGAATGGGCTTTTTCATGGATAGAACTCACACAAAGCTCTCTGCCCCTCTCAAGAACAGGAAGTGCGAACAAAGAGACAGAAGGGTCTGAACAATCGCTGTCTCTTAAAATGTTTTCTCAACGACTACACCATAGAAGTGGAGATCTCATTATTACTTTCTAGCTTTTGCACCTAAACCCAGAATTATAGATCTAACTCAGCTTATTTTTTATTTAAGATGTTAGATAGAGGAATAATGTGAATAATAAGTCTTTACGAAATTTTGAAAATTGACCATAGTTTAGAAAAGCGATAGTGTGACCAAACTACATTTCCCACCATTATCTGTGATTATCTGTCATTTTTTTATTACACACCTAATTGTGTGCCCTTTATTTAGTTGTATTAGCACTAAAATGTGTCCTATGTAAAATACTTCCAGTCGGTCCATTTTTATTTTTTGTGAAATCCTTTGAACAAACATCATCACACTGTAATTATGATTTCCAAACTCTAAAGTAGGAACTTCTCAGGAGGACTTGAACGCACCATTGAGTTCATTAAATCCGCAAGTAAAGTGCAATTATTGCCGCAAAATATAATCTGTTATACATTTTTAATGTAGTCCCTACACCGATGTACCAGAGCTAGTATGGCAATTGTGATGTAGTCTATAAGCAGTGTTCAGAATCCAAACATTTCAAATGTGAGCCTCACTGTCCTCATCCCTTCATCTCTTCCCTAAAGTCTGACACACTTGGCAGTTTGTCTGTGTACATCTGATGCTTAACCCAGCAGCCAGAACAAACACATGCTTCAGTGAGATGTCAGTGTGTGTAACAGTATGTAGGGTGAAGCTTCATACGTGATTTGTTGTAGCCCATTAGGTGAGGATCTGTGCAGCCAATGGAAGGCTTACAATTCTAGTCTTGACATACTGAAATGGTCAGATATTTTTTCCAGGTCAGAACTCTGCTATTAATGCAAAATAATTCATGTTGGGTGAAAAGCAGCAACTGAATGGTAATTAATTTGATATTTAAAAAAACAAAAACAAATCAAGAATATAAGTTGTATGGAAAGCCAAATAGGTCAAAATTCCCCTAACTATTAGGGGAATATGTGTATATGTATGTGTATATATATATATTAAAAAATCATAATATTCCAATATTCCATATGTATATTAATAATGCATAATATTCCAATATTCCATGAAAAGATGGGCCCCAGATGCTTCAATGGCTTGGATATTCTCTCTATAAAATTACTTCACCTTCAAGAATAAGACCTTATGTCTGAATGAAAGCCAAAACGACAGTCAAGCTTTAACCTGAGGGCAACATAAATGTATCTCTAAAATCTCTCTCACTAGAAAGAAAACCCTCCGGAGGAGGGAGGAGGAGGCCGGGACTGGAATACATTTAACTCTTTAATTAGTCTTAATGCACATGAAGCACCTTATCAGCACATGCCTCCGAGGGCTTCATCTCACTCTCTCTAAAGTTTTACAATCATATCAGAACAAAACTTAATACGGCTGAAAACTTTGATCTGCTATTGGAGCGTTTCATTAGGCCCTGAGGTCTTTCCTTTTTAGGGTTCACTCTCTAGAAACGCTCACACACACACACATCCGAGGGTAACTGGTGTCTTGAGACACCTGATGTGATTTTTTTGAAAATTGTTTTATATATTGTTTTATGATGTTCATTGTAGATCTACTTTAGGGTTATATATTAGGGTAATGATGGCGCTAAGCATTATTTCTTTCATTCCCCCCATGAATGCCTCCTGGGAGCTTGCTCTGTATCTCCATATGAAGGTTTTCTTGAGTTTGGGGGTTATATAATGTTTGCAGTGGGCCCCAAAAAGTGTTTTTGGGCACTTATGTGTATAAATGTCATTGCTTTAGTTTTATGCTTTGTTGGGCATTGTATATGCAAGTTTAAAACTATTTTGTCCCCTCTGAAAAAGTCAGACAACACTGACTACGTTTACATGCAGCCAATAACCCGTTCAAAACCGGGATATTAGCAATAACCCGGTTGTGTAAACACCAGCAAAAACCCGAATATGCTCATATCCCGGATTTTAAAAACCGGGATATCATATCTGGAGTACCCCTTTTCTAACCCGAATTTTTGGTCATGTAAAAGCGTATCGGCATATCCCCATAGTGATTTGTGTTCTGCGCATGTTCTATTCGCAAGGAATCTTGGTCTTTCGAGTAGAGGAACTTCTCGGCGCATATAAAAAATCTGTGTGCAGCATACCGGAAGTAAACATGGTGAGACCAGGCGAGACGCAGAACAGCATACTTTTGGAGCGAGGTCAGTAACGTTACCAGCATCAAAGCGCAAACAAAGGCGATCGCTATTTGCCCCGAACTATTCATTAACCACGTGCTGCTATAGACCCCTTTTGCGCCGACGTCACAGTTACGTCACGGCGCTAGCTGGAGGCAAAACAAAGTGAAAACTGGAGGTGGCCAATACAAAACAGCACAGATTCGGCTACATAATAAGGAGCTTAAATAATTGTTACTATTATTAAATGTCATCTTGTTGTGTTGTTTGGTGCAAGAATTGATGAAAAATGAATATGCTGTACCTGGAACTTTTATTTCTAGAAAATATATTCACATCATTAAAATCGCACTGTAATGTCACTCGTGCTCTCACATTGTCGTGGTCTCGGCGCTGGCTTGGCAGAACTGCGGATCGTACACACAAGTCTTGTACAGGACCATATAAGCATCTAAAGATTTATATGCCCTCAGTTTCTATTTACGATCGGTTTCTCTATAAGGTAAGTGTAGAAGTCAGACCACTCAACCGAGGTAACTTACGTTAATCCTGTCAGATCATCCATGCATTGAGTGAGCGTGTAGGCGGCTACAGGTCGGCCAATCTGGTTCCGGGCGTTAAAAATAACTTTTGGAAATAACAATTGCGGTCCTGGACACTGAGTGACCTTACACATTAAGATAATATCGGATTTTCTCCAGTCATTGTTAAAAAAACAAGCTAATAATCCTTGCTAACTAGCATCAGTGAAGCGGCCAGAGGAATCTTTCTGCCTCCACCTAAGCTCCACCCACATAAAAACGTCACCATGTTTACCAACTGTAAAGGGGTCTATTGTTGTTGTCTTTGGATACAGGAAGAATCGGAAATGACGCATATTGCGTCTTAAGGTTATCCGTACGTCTAGACGCTAACCGCGCATCGCCGTTTACATCGGATATTGCAATTCCATGTATACAGGAGGAACTCTCTCTGCTCACGCATGCAAATGGGTTATTCCTAATGTTTCAGAAACCCGAATAGTCACCTTAACCCGACCATAACCCGAAAATTGGCTGCATGTAAACGTAGTCAGTGTCATACATGTTATGTGTAGAGAAAAAAGAAAGAAAAAAAGGTAAACATCACATTTTAATTTGGCTGTTTCGTTTCAACCTATGAAATTGCCTATTTAAGCTAACCTTAGAAAGACATGTGCTAATTTATTAATTAACTATTAATTAATAATGGCTGTTTTATTTTGGAGAAAAAAAAATCCACCACCATAATTCCGATCCCAGAATGATAGCTATAATGAACAAGGTATGGAAATGCCAAAATGATCTTAAATTCGAAAAATGTGCAACAAAAATGTATGCGCTCAATTGAGTCAGATAAACTTTGTATCCGATAAAAAACATGCGCAAAAGCTATGATGGAAACACATTTACCGAATAAATTCCTCAGTGCGCATCAAAAAAGAACGTGACTTTGCTATGGGACGGCATGACTTGACCATCCAGCAGACCGATTTCATTGCACAGCATCTGAAATAATGTTTTGTTTGTTCTGAACTGCCCGAGCAAAGTCTGTCATCAAAGTGGTTCAGTATAATAACCTCCCAGAACTGTCTCATACGACTGTGTTCCCAAACAGCAGGAATCCAACTCAGAAAGCAAGATAACCTTATTGCGTTTCGTCTGCGTGCTCTGAGGCGCAAGTAATTTGTTATATACGAAATTCTTATATACAGTGGCTTTTCTTACTACAGCAACTTTCATTTTTCTTGGTGATATTTAGTGCCGGTTTTCCAGGAAGTGATGATTTTTTATTTACTTATTTTTTATCTTTGTCTCACTGGGTGGAAATGATGCTTTATTCACAAATGTTGAGATATTCCAATTTTGCACTTTAGTTAAATTCTCAACTTTGGATGGAAAAGCATGTGAAATGTGTTTTAAGAGCAATTTACCAGGGCCGAAACTGGCCATAGTTGAAGAAACCCTTATTTGATTATACAGTATATACTGTATATATATATATATATATATATAGCTGTGTTTCTGCATATTACTTGGTGGTCTCCACTGAGATCCTGCATACAATTATAATATTTAAACATGCATGGCTAGTTCAGTGAACCGTTACCTTATGGGAAATTATAAAGCTACTCAATATGTGGTTGGAATGTGGAAGCAATCAAGACTCAGAGAGAGGGCAGAAACCAAAAATCACTGTAACAGTGCTACATTTTACCAGGAGAGGCTGTTCCATCAAACCTTACAGAGGAACCCACTGGGCTTTCAAAATAGCAGTCTCCTAATCAAACACGCTCTCGCTCTCACATCTCTGTTTGGCCCTCTGACAACACTGTTTGCGACCTGCTATGTCTTACCCGATATTAACAGGATCCGTGGGTGTGAGCGCCGCATTCCTCTCTGCAGGAAACCAAAGCTTTGGTTTCTCCTCGGGCCTTGTTTTCTGGGGTTGCATGAAGGAGGAAATCATCCTGGTGTTTTTATACCACAGCAGTGAACGACTTATGACCCACGCATTAAATAAGATATTGTTGGGTTTAATTAAACCGGCACGGAGAGAGATATTAGGCGAATGAACATTCCCTGCTGCTAGCTGGCGATTGGCCGCGTGTTCATTTGTGGATCCTCACACGCGGGGAACGTGGGCGCTATGCACATCTAGATTGAGTCGGAGCTGTGGCATAGACTCGGAGATCAAGGTTTGAATACAACTTTGGTCATGTCAGTGTTATTTTAGAATTGTTTATACTATTGGAGTATTTCTTAATGTTTTGAATCAGCTTTTATTGTTATATTTTTCAGTTTTCATTTTTCATTTCAGTTTGTTTTGTGCTTTTATTAGTTTCAATTTAGCTTTAATTTACACTTATTTCAGGTTTAGGGTGTCATTTAGTACTTAAATTTACTTCTTCTATTTCAGCAAATTGCCAAGGTCACGTTTCTAATTTTAATGAAATAAGCTAATTAAATGATAAATTAAATAATTTAATATGTTTTTTCTTTAAGGTTAAGTTTTTCATCTTATGAATATACTGTATATTCATGTATATTCATTCATATTCATGTATATTTTTATTTCAATTAACAAAAACTGGCATGTAACAGAAATCGGGGGCTTGACCGGGAGTTAATAGTTTATAACACTGGCCATGTCCAATATCGTTTTAGTCATAGATTTTTATTTTTAAATGTTTACAAAATTATTCAATTATGTCAATATTTCATCATATCGTATTTATTATTTGATAAATATTTGTTTTAGTTAGTTTTACTTTGACTAAAATGGATTCTGAATTTAGTTGATGAAGGTAATATTTTAGTGGGTGAGAAAGTCCAAAATTAAATTATTTAAATGACAATGTTTTTTAAATCATTATTTTAATAGAGTATTTTTTAAAATAATATTTAACTTAGTTCATGTTCACTTTTGTATTCATGTCATTTTTTACAGATCCAAGATATTATATTATACACTATAAACGCTCATGTGCTATGTATGTATATGTATATGTATATATATATATATATATATGCTTTTGGGTGAGTTTACCTCAATAGTAAATCGCTTCAGTTTACCTGTGTTCAGTCCACTTCCGCTCAAGTGGGTCAATCTTCTTCAAAAATGTTATTGCATCGATAATATGTTGTAGTGTACATTTTTCTCATCATATTTCATAAAATCGTTTAACTACCATCCTTCACATTCTGTCCTTTTTCTTTTCTGTCTCTACTGTTCCACTAAAATGTAAAAAAATTATCATTTTAGATTTTTTATGTATTCTTAAAGTGGTTATCCTAGTGATTTGAAAAGCTCATTCCTTAGGTCTAAAGGTTTGGATCCATTACACCAAATGTAACATCTTTTCAGAGAATCATGGTGTTGGATTCATGTGATGCAAATCTCAAACCTCCGGAGTGCGGTGAACAAACCTGGGCCTGAGGGCGCAGCGTGTCTGTGTGTGTGTGTGTGCATGTGTCACCTCCAGTGAAACACTGTCTGTGTGTGTTTACTTGCAGTGAAACTACAGCAGCAGTGGTGTGTGTGTACATGAGTGTTTGTGCCGACAAAACGAGGCTGCTGTTTATTCCAGTCACATCTCATCCCTGCACCGTGCTGCTGCCAGCAGTAGATTCTCCTCTTTTCATGCCCGTGCACTGGCTGCTGTGTGCGCCACCATCATTAGCACACAAAGAAGGATTGATAACCTACACTGCAGTGCCATGGGCAAGAGGGAGAGAGAGTGCTAGCAATGTTCACTCCTTAACACTCTCATTACAGACCACAGAGAAATATTTCACCACATCTAAAACATGTTTGTGTAGACTGCTTACATTCATCCTTAAAGGGACAGTACACACACAAACAAAATCTATCATCATTTACTTACCTTCATGTTCTTTATCATCATCATCTAATGGTGATTTAAAGTTAATCATTAAAAACACTAATATTTTAATAACACTGTAATGACAACTCTAACAAATCTTCACGTGGAAATCATTTTTTCATAAAAATGCTACCTGATAGAGTGGTTAAAGGAAGTAAAGTCCAACTTATGCCTCCATATCTACTGTAAAATAGGCATAGGACCTCTATAGTCAAATACGATTGACAATTAGCATACAGTTTGGATTGGCGGTGTGGTTCTGTCCTGGGCGAGAACTCCCTGCGGATCCATGCAGCCTAGCATGGATAAGAGCAGGAAAGCAGCAATAACCCCCCTTAGGGTAAACAGAGCCAACATGAATGTAATGTGAATATCATTAATTCAAGATTTTGAAGTACAACATAATTTGAGAATTTATTCTGATTCGAGGGGAATCAAAATCCCAAATCCTGACTGACAAGAGGAGGAGCTGGGGATGGAGGAGGGTAATATGCTTCTATATATATATATATATATATATATACAGTGGTAGGTGCCGTATTCCTATAGGTAGATGTTTATCATCTGATGCAAGCTTAACTAACGTGACCTGCCAGAACTGATGCCATACGCTTAATATTTAGGGCCCGAGCACCGATGGTGAGAGGACCCTCTTCAATTGCTATGTTTATTATTATTATTCTTTTCTCTAAAATGAATCACATTTTTGAGGGCCTAAACATGCACAAAAACTCACGAAAATTTGTACACGTGTCAGAACTGGCAAAAATTTACATTTGATATGTGTTTCAGAATTGGGTTGGGCAAAATTGGGTAGCGCCACCTATAAAAGTTCAACAGAGTGCGCCTCCCGCTACGTTTCAAGTACATGTACGAAATTCAGTACATGCATGTAAGGACCCAAGGCCTAAGTCTCCTGGAGCGTATCCCTAAATACAACAGGAAGTCAGCCATTTTGAACTTTTTGATTTTTGTGCAGTTTTTTCCATTTTCAGGCCTCGTACTTTAACGAACTCCTCCTACAGTTTTAATCTGATCATCTTCAAATTTGGTGAGTGTAATCTTAAGGCCTTTGCGACGTTAAATTGCGAAAATCTTGAGTTTTCGTGGAAGAGCGTGTCCTCGGCGGCCTGACAAATTTCGATGTTTCGCCATGAAACAGGAAGTTTCTGTAACGTCCAATCTGCCCCAAACTTCACAAGTCCTGAACACATGACCATGCTGATATTCAGTTACAGTCACAGCGCCACCTGCTGGCAACAGGAAGTGACATGTTTAACACTGTTGTAGACTCCTAATAACATAAAAAGTGCAAGCAAGTGCTAAACATGCTAACAACATACTTGGAACATGTTAAAACATGCTAGCAAACACTTAGCTAAGTGCTAAAGCATGCTATTACGGCAATTAAATATGGATTTGCTGTAACTCAGGCACGGAATGTCCAATCTGCCCCAAACTTCACACGCTTGATAAGAGTCATGGCCTGAACACATCTACATGAGAATATTCAGTTATAGTAATAGCGCCACCTACAGGCAACAGGAAGTGACATGTTTTACATGTTGATGCGGTCCTAACAACATTGCCATTGAGTTATAAACTGTCCTTTGATTCCAACACCAACACCATGATTCTCTGAAAAGATGTTACATTTGGTGTAATAGATCCAAACCTTTAGACCTGAGGAATGAGCTTTTCACATCACTAGGATAACCACTTTAAAAATACATAAAAAAATATAAAATGATAATTTTTTATACATTTTAGTGGAACAGTAGAGACAGAAAGGAAAAAGGACAGAAGATTAGCACTGAAAATGTGTGGATTTTTGCATATATACATTTGTTGGAGTTTCCCTTTCAGGCGCAATATTTATAGGAGGAGAGCATTTAAAAGAATCACGCAAGGTGATTTACTAAAGTTTGGGTTTGTCAATTTACTGGTATTTGTGCTATTATTTACCACCCAAAAAAGCATGTCTTAAACCAGCCGCTGATTGGTAGATTGGAATTGCATTCACGCTAATTTGCCAAATGTAGTAAATCTGTCCCATAGTCTCCTTTTGTGTTCCACGGATAAGAAAAAAAAAAAAAAAAAAAAACATCATGCAGGTTTTGAATGACATGAGGGAACATAAATGATAACAGAATTCTATGTTGTTTTTTTTGTTAACTCTCTAGTGCTCTCTTTATTTTTCGATGATGTGCATGTGTTAAACTGGAATCAACATATGATCTATGGAATAACAACAAGGTCTAAATGTAACATCCGGTCAGATATTTTAAAGACTTCTACGCACAGGTGATCTTTTAAAACGTTCCTCGCAGTGAGATTCTCTGAGACACAGCAAAGACAATAAAAGTGGCTTCTAAATTGTATTCTTCCTCTGAGCTGACAAGGACCTTCACACGATGTGACACTCAGTTGGTTTATTTTATAAAATCTTTCTATGGTTTGTTTTCGGTGTGATTCCCCGCAGACGGTGATAATCTGTTTTGGACTGACTGTGAAAAAGAGATGAAGAAAGAGGATCTGACAGGAATCATGTCAGATGCTGTTATTAGGCTTTGCATTCTCTTTTAGTACAAAGCCTAAATGTGTCTTCATGCAGGAACGCATTATTTCTTCCTTATGCCAATGTGCATTTTCTTTTTCCTTGATCTATTTAAAATATTAAGGCCTGAAAGGAAGGCTTTATGCGTCATGATCGTGTATGAAACACCTCCATTATTCCTGTGATGGTAAAGCATTTTCAGCATCATTACTCCAGTCTTCAGTGTCATATGATCCTTCTGAAATCATTCTAATATGATGATTTGGTGCTCAAAGAACATTTAGTTTTTTTTTATTATCAATGTTGTGTACAATTTATTTTACAGGATTCTTTGACGAATTGAAAGTTAAAAAAAAAACTGCATTTACCTGAAATAGAAAGCTTTTGTTACATTATACATGTCTTTACTGTCACTTTTGATCAATTTAAATGCACCCTTGTTGAATAAAAGTATTAAAGGGATACTTCACTTCTGGAAAGATTAATGTGTTTTTAAAATGGGTCATTTATGTTGAAGAAATGAAATTATTTTTGAATTTGAAGCTTTCAAGACTGAGAAAAGCCAGAAAATGTATTTTTGGCTTATGTGGATGAAAGACAACAACTCCCAGAATGCATTTGCTTCGCTGCCCTAGGAGGCCACGCCTACCGGTAACAGAGCGCAGTAGTTAAACAACAAGTCTAGGCTACTAGTGAGTCTCCGTGATGAGTCTGCCCGGGATTTCTAGATCACCCGAAATGTCAGAGATTCTCGATTTTGCGTTCTACCGTCGCCATTCATTATGTTTACTGTGGCGAGCAGGACGACTGAGGGGCGCGGGAGAACGATGCGAGGCCAGTGACGTGATTACTGATGAGCGAAACCTGTGAGACGCACTGGTCACTTGTTTAGCGTTCATGTAAAGACTACATTTTAGATTCACCAATCGGAATGAATTCAGTTAGATTGAAACAAAAGGTGTTCATGTAAACAATGAATGGTGATGTCTTGGAAAAAGAGGATGTTAATCTAAACTACTCGAAGAACTCTAAGAACAAGAGCCTGCTAGCTTAGCTTCCAAAAAAAAAAGATGGCTGACACTATGTGTGTACACATTCTGTGAGTGAGATCCCACCCTCTATGGGCGAGTTGAAAACATGTGAAACAGCCCCTTCTACTGACTGTACTCTTTAGCCTCTGGCCACAAAATCCTCCGATGACGCAAAATTACAATTTTTGCGTCATCTGAGAATTTCTTTCCAGACAAAATATACATAAATCTCTCGTCTCAGGGGGATACAGAATGAGGGGATATCTCGTCTCAGGCCTCTCCACACTACTGCGTTTTCGTTTAAAAATGGAGAATTAAAACGAATAAGATCTCCGTCCACACCAGCGTTTTATCTGCGTATTAGAAATGATCTCCGTCCACATTAAAACAACTGAAAACGTGGATCACGTGACCATTTACCAACACTGGGCATGCACGTGCCGGTGTAAACAGTGATTGGCGAATCAGGGAAGGATACGTCATGACTGATAACACCCAATCATAGAGCCGAGCGTCATTCTCTGCGTCAGTGTTTCTAAACTCCACCGTTTTGTCTCGTCCACACTAGTGTTGTCACGATACCAAAATTATTGTTTCGATACCGATACCAAGTCAATTATTGCAATTTCGATACTTTTTCGATACTTTTCCTGATAAGGAAAGTATTTCTTACAAGGCGTTTCATATGCACCTCCTTTGCAAAGGTCTGTGCTCTTTAATGATGTAATAACCTAATATAAATAAATCACTGACATGCACATGCTCTGATTATAATCATATAGCCGATACATCATTTTGCTGATGTTCTGTATCCTTTATTTTAGCAGCTTGCAAATTATTTATGCTATCTATGAAAGTTGGGGGGAAAGTTGCCCAGACAGCAAACTGACATTGAATCAATGTGGAAACGACGTCTCTCATGACATTGAAACAACGTTGATTTGCTCATCGAATTAACGTTGAACCAACGTCAGACGCGGCATTCTTCAAAGCTAAATGAAATCGAAAATTAGTTTGCTTTCATAACGTTGAAACAACGCGTTGATTTCAAGTTGATTTTTCCGTTAGTTTTGAAAGAATGACGCATCTGACGTTGGTTCAACGTTAATTCGATGAGCAAAACAATGTCAGATCAACGTTGTTTCGATGTCATATTTCCACGTTGATTCAATGTCAGTTTGCTATCTGGGTGTACACCTAATACAAAAATAAATGAAACATCTCCAGTTAACTAGCAGATAATTCATTTAGTTCGCTATTAAATAAGAGATCTAGCGCTAAAATCTTTTGTGTTTTTGTTTTTTTTAAATCAAGCACCGCTCTTTTTCGCTGCAATCAGTTTTTTTGCGGCTCGCGCAGTCGCGCACCGTCTTCACACGGACGCGCGCTTCAAACTATCGCCGTTGCAGAGACCTCTGGATTGTGTTGTTATTAACTTGCAATGTATAACTATCAGACCGGCCCTCACGGCCTCGAAACACCACCGGCCCACCGGGAAAAGATCCGATTCTCCTGATTCCCACTCCGCTACTGACAGGCGGCCACTCTATCACGTGTGCTCGCGCATGCAGCCGTCTCGCGGTATTGTTTGTCTCATGACAGCTGCAGCTTCTTTGCTGCGTGCGTGAGGAGAAACACAGACGTTCATAGGGAGAGACTGGAAGCGTGCGTGGCACACACCAACATGAAATACGTCTCTCACAAATCTGGGTCGTGGTCATTCATAAAAGTATCGATACTAATAAATTTAGGTATTGTGAGGTTTTTAATTTACGAGTATCGCGATACTTTTGAAGTATCGGTGCACAGTGCAACACTAGTCTGCACTAAAACGCCCTCCGGAGTTGCAAAACGGAGCTGCAGCGTTTCTAAACTTCTCCGTTTTAGGTCTTTGTTTTTCCGGTATTAGTCTGGACGGGAGGTGCAAACGTAGCAAAAGGTCTCTGTTTTTTAAACGAAAACAGTAGTGTGGACGGGGCCTCAGGGGGATATGAAAAAATCTTCCTCTGGTCTGATCCCACAATTTCCAATTCTCCGTCTGATTTGTAAGAGAACCATTCCCAGGTGCAGAGTGTATGATCCTGTTCCTGTTCTCTTGTTGCTTGTACAGTAGGATCTCTCCATTCTTCTCTGTGGCTTTGTCTCTGCATTGTGTTACCTGAGGTGTGCTGCTGTAAAGGTTAATGGAAACAGTGCAAGGTGGTGCAAAACCCTGTCACAAACACTTTTGACACTTCGCTGACTGCCTCCATACGTTAGGTCTCTGAAAAGAGTAGGGTTGCCACGAAAACAAAAATGTTTTATATCAAACACTATCAGTCTTTATTAGCAACTTGCGTCAGAATACACGTGAGCACGTGACGTGAAAAGTCGTAAATTTTACAGTGAAAAAAAATAAATTTTCCCACAATTCCCTGCGTGACACTTGAAATAACAGATTCTTAACAGTTAATAGTCTAATCAGTTTAGTACATTAAGGTTTTATGTTACATTTAATGTTTAATCAATGTTTATTACATTTTTAAAATTTCATGTGTAAATGAACTAATCACCATTATGGTGATTAGTGTTTGTGTGAGTGACATCGTGCAGCTAATATACTGGTATTAACTTTCTCAGCTTGTGGAAAATCCACTTGGGATGAACATCGATTCATCATGTGACTCTATTCACCACTGTGATTGGTGGTTGTCAGTGTATTACAAGGGTACATAACAGATATTAGCACTTCAATATGTCGGTAATTTAACATTATATCAGGTAATGAAATGTTTCTTTTTTTCCTGTAAAAAAGGTCTGTAAAACCTAAAATGTTGCTACCGTATTTTTACGATAAATTTCTGGCAAGCTGCCTTTTTATTCATTTTTTACAGTTTTTTTTTACAGTGAACACGTTATACACATTACTGTATAGTTCCATAACTGTCTAATAATACAGTAAATAATACAAATACAGAAGCTCTTCCCAGTGTACGAGCACTATTTGAACATTTTGGATCATACTAAACCATAAACTCGTTCTGTTGCATAATCCTCAGATAGACCTGTTCACCGGAGATACCGGTACCTCCCGCTGCGTTTGCTGTCTCACATTCTCTGGTTGATCTCATTTCAAGGTTGAGTTAGGCTGATGCTCAGATCGGCTTTTCATTTAGATGCTGTTCCAGTGGTAGCTACTCAGCGTTTAGTTACTAAGCGTTAACAAGAGTAACGTTAAGTGGTCTGAATGGCTCTTGTGCTCCGAGTGTATTCATTTCCTGCACACAAACACACATCGTCAGATTCACAGCTGAGTGATTTGGTAGGGCAAAGAGAGGGTGAGCAATGCCCTCTCGATACTGAATGCTCTTCAATATAGCTGCACTTTGAGTTTATGGAGCTCAATTACAGACAGACACACACACACACATTATTAATGGGCTGTCTGTTTGTACGAGTGGGATAAGGTTCCACTGCAATGCCTGACAGTCATAATTTTTGGCCTTGGATTCTCAGAACTCTAAGTCTTTTGTAGAGATGGAAAGGTTATTTTCATAAGGGTTTTGGAGAGTGTAGGATTGTAAGGGAGAGGTTCCTGAAGGTTGCAGGTGTGTATTTCTGCTGTGGACTGTGAGATTATGGGATACATGTCATTACTCCAACCTCAGCTGCTGTTTCTTTGAGCAAGATGATTTCTGAATGTGTTGCTCCAGGGGTGCTGCAAATTCTGCCTTCTCCCCTCAATCACTCAGTCTTGCTTGGCAGGTCTGCAAAGGTATAAAGACTGCTGAATGTCCAGAACCGCTATAAAACCAAACCGATCTCTGTTACCTTAAATTATATTAAGTTCATCTCTATAAAGCTGATTTGAAACAGTCTACATTGTTAAAAGCGCTATATAAATGAGGATGACCTGACTTGAATGTCCTTAAATGTAAACCATACCCTCTTTACTGAAAAAAAAATACGTCCAGTTGTCTAAGTCATGCGGTTTTTGTATTTCATTTAATGGCTCAAAGTAAGAGTTTGCAGACTGGTATTATTTAAAATAAAAAAAAATAAAAAAAAAAATATATATATATATATATATATATATATATATATATATATACATTTTAATAGATTTTTATTTAATTATTTGTACATTTAGAATTTTTAGATTTTTTTTACAATGTATCTTTGAATTTATTTTATATAAATCTATATAATTTTTATTTATTTATTTGAATTTTATACAATAAAATTTTACATAATTATATGTATTATTTTTTTATTATAACACAATTGTTATTTTTTATTTTTTGAAGGGGGGGGGGTTATTTAATTTTTAATTATGAACTAATTAAAAAATAATTAATTTGTTCGTATTATCAAATACATATATATATATATATATATATATATATATATATATATATATATATATATATATCGAATTATTGTTAGCCTACATTTGAAATTTATATGAATTTCAGATTTTTTTTTTTTTTATGAAACCTCTTATTTTTAACCATGTTGGTTTGTAAGGACTAGATCAGAAACAGGAAGTTGTCTTTTGCGTATAGAAAACCAAGTACTGCATGCATGAATGTTAAGTGCTTAATATATTCTGTAGCACCACCTCATTTGGTTAAAATAGATTGGTTTAAATGTAAAATTTTAAAACATGCACGTATTCGCGCACAGCTCATCTCAATCTCGCTGAGAGATGTTATATTTTAAGTAATTGTGGCTTGTTCTCTCTCCAGCGTTATGGTTCTTTCATCAGGCAAGCATAATGGAGCTGACCTTGTTTCACAATATTTCTCTAATTCATTTTGCCATACATGATTCATTTTGTCACACAGCCTTCATATGCTGCTCAGTTTTATACATTCAGCCTAGTTTGCTTCAAATGAACAGTCTCTCCATGAGAGTATCGCCTCAAGGTGTGGTAGAGAAACATCGAAAGTGTTTGGGAACCTAAATTCAACTTCCTCTGCTTGATGCTCTATTGGAAGTGTAGCACTGTCAGAAATAGATGTGTTATGCATGGAATACTGCATCCAAGAAATGCATGCGGAAAATATGCATTTTTTAATCATTTGATAAACATTGTTTTGTGTAACCTCCCTCTGTCTCGCTATTTTCATATAGTTATCCTTTTATCCCTCTAATGCAAGTCAAATATCTTTGAGAGGGTGAGCGTGAAATTTGGAAATGAATGTGAAAGTGGCAGTCAGAGCCGGGTGATTGATCCCAGTCAAAAGCAGGGTCTTTAATGATTAGCAGCTTGCTCTGAGGCAAAGGTTAAACGCACCACAACTAGGAGTGATAAAGTGTTCTTTAAGCTAACCAATTATCTGCTCTTGGCGCCCCATAAAATATTTAACCATCTGTTATCGACTTTAGATTATAGGGCAGTGGCAGCTTCCTTAGAAAGCCACATTTGTCACAGATGTACTTATTACTCATTTAATGTTTGTTTTTTTAATCAGAGACTGTTGTTGTTTTGATGTTTTTTTGCATTTCCAATTTTATTAGTTTTTTTCTCCTTTTTTAATGCTCTATGACATCAGGACTGCAAACGAATGTGCTGGTGTGTTATCTAAAGAGACTGAACACGGGAAAGGAAATAAAACATTCAATGAACTTAATTAAATTGAGGAAAAACGTTCCATGCAATTAAATTAAACCCTTTTCAAAAAAAAAAAAAACTTTTTGAATGCATTTGCTCTAACCTCACAACAGTCGTACAAAGTTAAATTAATTTTGACATTCCTTCTCGAAATGTCATTTGAAATGACTGAGTGAGTTTCAGTTAAATTGTCATTTTGTTATATTAAAGTTTCTCTACCTACATAACAACAATGCAACACATTTGCATAATGTCAGCCTGTGTTCTTCATTGGCTGCCCACAAACAACGTCTAGTTGTTTTTTTTACCTTTTGTTTCATTATAAATGTGATTTGTATAACCCTTTTGCTGATTTTAAAGTGTGGACGGGCGACAGGTATCAAAACACAGGCGTTAAATGTAAAAACTTGAAAGGGTTAATTCACCCAAAAATGACAATTATCCCATAATTTGCTCACCCTCAAGCCATCCTCGGTGTTTATGACTTACTTCATTCGGCAAAAACACAATCAGAGTTATATTAAGAAATATCCTGGGTCTTCCAAGCTTTATAATGGGAGTGAATGGTACCTTAGATTTTGAAGCCCAAAAAAGCACATCCATCTATCATAAAAGTACTCCACACAACATTTGTTTGAAAAAAAAAAAATCTCATTTTAGTCTTCTAATTCGTGACTGGTGTTCGTCAATGTGTCTAGTCAGAGGTCACTCTTCCGTGGTATAACTAGACTTGCTTATTATAATTATACAATATGAAAATTGTTCTTTCAAATATGCATCATTTCGCTTCAGAGGGCCTTTATTAACCCTCTGGAGCCGTATTGGATTACTTTATTGATGGATGGATGTGCTTTTTGGGCTTCAAAATCTAAGTTACCATTCACTCCCATGGCTCCTCCCTGGAAATCCAGACCGTGGTTTCCGGAGCTGGTTCAGTTATCGGACACAGCTCCATGGCCTGTCCCGATGAGGAAAGACCTCCTCACTCAGGTGAAGGGAACGATGTGGCGTCCATGGCCTGATCTATGGGCCCTACATGTGTGGCCCCTAAACGGGTATGCGGGGACCTTCCTGTGAAGATTTTGAACACTATTGCTGTGTCTGAAATCTCCACTCAAACCACTACTCCCTACCCCCTATGTAGGGGGTTGGGAGTAGAGCACTATATAGTGAGCTCACCAGCATAATAGAAACACCACTTTCGGACACTACTCGATCGTCTCTGGGCTAAATAGATTTTTTTTTAAATAAATACATGACATTATATTGAGCTTATTTCTCCAAAATTTTAAAACTAAAAGTCATTTCTGGCCGTTTCTGTTATAATGCGCTACTCCACACATGATTATAACTTATTTTTACGATCAGCACAATGCATGATGGTATGTAAGGCTTGGGTTAGTGACCATTGGTTGTACACTACTTTTCAAAATGCATTCTGGGATACATTGAGTGGACTATATATAGTATAATAATCATCACTATACATTCGGACAGCACTACAAAATGGCGAGCTCACTAAATAGTTCACTATATAGTGAGTAGTGGGTGATTTCAGAAATAGTCTGAAGCTAGGACCCCTTTCTATGCTTTTTTCCAGCTGGTGTTCGAAAACCCAGAGTCATGTGAAATATCATTGGCTCTCTCTTTCCTACTGGAGGCTCGCGGCCGCTCCCTGTTGACCAAAATTATGGGATAATTTTCATTTTTGGGTGAACTAACCATTTAAATATCTTGAAACAGAAGCCAATAAGTTGTTTTGAAGGTCATATTTGAATTCAGCACATCAAAATACATAATAAATAGTAGATTTGATCTCTAGATGATTAAAAAAATGTAGACCAGTGTTATTTATGTAGTTCCAATGCCAATGGATCAAGTCAACTCTCATGTTTCTGCCAAGTTTTAAATGATTGCATGCAAAGTCATTTTAAGTAATGCAATGTAGAAAACTGTTTGCTTTAGGTCATTTTAATTAACTAAATTGAACAGCCAGAATAAACGTAAAAAAAAAAAGAAATCTGTGTTTAGTAGATATCTGTTTAGTAGATATCAGATCTTAAGTGTTATATTGTTCTAGATATTGCATTAAAGTCTTCTAAAACTCCACAGGGAGTAAGTGTTTTGGAATTATAGGATAATTTGTTGGGCTAACTTCCAAACAGCGCTCTGTGCTCATGCCGTATCTCAAAGCGACTGTTTGTTGCATTAGACTATTAGCACGTCCTTAACACCTCAAACGATCAGTTGAGCCCCCTAGTGTGGTTTCTTGAGATGTCTTATTTCCCAGAGACTGGCAGACAGGCTGTTGCAGATGTCTCCATTATTTAACGGATTTGCTGATGCAGACGAGATGCAGGCTGACAGAGACGGCCAGCTGTTTTGTTAGTGTTTTCACGGCTTCAGTTAGAGCCCAATGTTTCGGAAATGGTGTGGAAACCTGTGGCGCGAAGGACATTTCCTGTGAAGCCCCCTGGGACTCAAGTCCCCGAGAACGTACTCGGTGAGAGCATTTGTTTATTGGATTGCAGTATGCGAGAACAAGATTAAGCGTTGTGAATGACTGATGATGCCATCCCCCATTAAACATACAACTTTTCAGCTCTGGAGGATATAAAAGATTGACTCAGAGTTCAGTCGTCCATCACATCGCATTACAAAACATATGAAGAGTTCAGATGCAAAAGCCTCTAAATGCCATTTGAAATTTTCTTCTTTAATGATGATTTTTATGAAACTTGTATATTTAAGTTCAGTAATTTCACTTAAATAACAATGATAATTACCTATTAATTGCTATTTAAGTGAAAATACTGAACTTAAATATACAAGTTTGCTAAAAATTATCATTAAAGAAGAAAATTTCAAATGGCATTTAGAGGCTTTTGCATCTGAACTCTTCATATGTTGGATGTTTCATTTTTCTTTTCTTCTCCCATTGGTTAGCTCAATTGACGCTTACAGTTCATTTTGACAGATTGCCAACTGGCCCTTTAGATTTTTATGACCCCATATAACAAGAACCTCTTTATCTCGAGCTCAAGTGTCTTCCGAAGACGACAACTCCACTGACCCTGGTGAAAATGGACAAAGAGGATGGTCATTTATTTTGTCTTCATGCCGTAGCTGCGGGTCTGTGATGTCCTCGTAAACTTTAGAAGTTGTGGGATTCTTGGATGGCTTGTATAACTACTGAAACAAAAGCAGTTGATTCTATGTCCATAGAACACTATTCATACTATGGTATGTTTACATTTGGCATTTTTTTCAAAAAGTATCATCTCTTTGCACTACTCAGATCATAACTGTACTGGTTAGTCTTTTACTGTGCCTATTGTCTGGTTTCTGAATTTATTTATTGGATTGTACTGTCCTGTACTTTTGCACACGTTTGCACTTGCACTTATGGAGTCTCATGTGTTTTTGTGATTGTCCTATGGTGTTTTTATGTTGTACCATGGTCCTGGAGGAACGTTGTCACATTTCATAGTACTTTCAATTAACCTTTATTAACCCCCTGGCGATCAAGGTGTATTTGGAGTTCTTGAGATGCTCTGACATGCCCTGACGTTTGTACTTTTTTCAGTTGCTTATAAACATATTAATGGCACAGGTGAAATTTCACTCTGTTTAACACAAACAGGGCTACCATAATATGTGAGGAACATGTATGTACATGTTTGTATTTTTGAGAGAATATTGTTTATGCATGGTTATTGAAAAAAAAAAAGAAAGTTTCTGAAATAAGGCCACAAAACACATACGAAATATGCATCCACATTACTTTTGTATTAAGGTTGTAAAAGGGTTTTCCTTCATACTGCTTTGGAAATATTTAACCAAATGCTCAACTCTGACCAGAAGCATAGTGGAGTAAAGTTGCATAGAAATAAAAAATAAAGCTAAATAATGAGTCAGAGCTTTTGTTATTTACCCAATATTTGCTGACTAAATGTGTATAGTTGCAGCAGATAAAAAAAATAATAAAATAATAACACTGTTGAAAGACAAAAGCATCTTTCGTTTCTAGTTGCCTCTGTGACATCTGAAATGTTGTTGTTATACCGCATTTTGCTATTTTTTTATTATTATTAGGCATGCATAACATATAAATGCTTTGGGGTTGGTTATCCTCATCAAGGCTGGATTTATTTGATCAAAAATGCTGTAAAATCTGTAATATTGTGAAACTTTACAAATTTAAAATGTAAATTGTTTTCTATTTTAATATATTTAAAAAATGTAATTTATTTCTGTGATGGAAAAGCAACCATTACTCAGTCTTCAGTTTCACATGATCCTTCAGAAATCATTCTAATATGCTAAATTGATGCTTAACTATTTTTAATATCAATGTTGAGAACAGATGTGCTGCTTAATATTTTTGTGGAAACTGTGAAAAAATTTTTCAGGGTTATTAATGAATAGAAAGTTCAAATTAACACCGTATATTTAAAATATAGATTTTTTGGTAATATAATGAAGGTATTTACTGTAACATTTGATCAATTTAAGGCATCGTTTCTGAATAAAATGATTAATTTCTTTCAATAAAGTAAAATATTTACTGAGCTGACCCTTTTGAATGGAAATTTTCATCATTATAATAAATTATAATTAAAATATAGGCTTTTTAAATAAAGACTAAAGAGGTAGAGATATTTATTTAGTAATATAAGTTACAATATACTTAGTATCAAGTTTATGCACCAATGTGTATTAACTGCAGCATGAAATGTCTATTTAGTCATAAAAAACATAAATATACATGAACACTGGATGATAAGGCAGGTTTAATAATCCACCTACACTTCTTCATAACACTCATTTAAATGATTGTGGCATGCATGACATGTCACCAGTCATAACAATGAAATGAAATGTCAAAGTACATTTAGTTACCAACAGTTTATATATCGATAAACTGCATTTTACGACTCACAGATGTCTCTATTGATTTCACAATGCTTATTGTTGTGACTGTAAAATGAAACCAAACATGACAGGAAAATCTATAAAAACTAAAAGTAACAATAAAATGTGTGCTGTGGGAAAATACAAAAATTTGTGACCAAATGACGGAAAGGGAAAGTAGATATTGATATACTGTGATGTTACCGAGAGATATATATGGTATGATAAATTCAAAGTGCCATTAGTAATGTTCAATTTGTAAACCAAGGTCATAATTTCACTGAAACATGCAAAAGCTCAGCTGAGAGATGTAAATGAACTTAAATAGCCAATGAGAACATTAATCTCAATTAGCGTGGGAGCAAGAAACTGAACCGGGACACATGAAATTTCAATAAACATGCTAATTAATGTACTTTAATTGGCGAAAACACCAATTTGTGCATATGTATGACTTTATTAGAACATGTAATATGGGGCATGTTGGGATAACAAGCAGCAAAATTATGTGATGATGTAAAATGACCAGTCAAGCATTTGTTTGAATCAATCCAGTTAAAAAAAAAACAAAAAAAACAATCAATAGAAACAAGTCAGACCTCCAATTAATGTAAAAAAGAAACCACTTAAAAACACAGAGAATGAGCTTAATTTGGCATCAAGTGTTTCTATTTTCTTACATGAAGTGTTTGGTTCTGGCACACAAGACCCGTGAGAAAATGAATGTAGCGGAAAAAAAACGGAATAAAAGAAAGTAGATAACGCTAATTAAAGCTGGTTGGCTTCCAAAAAATGGCCTGTTCTCTGTTTTCCCAATACATGCACGGGACACATTTGTGTGAGGAGTGAGAAACTCCTGTTTAAATCTGAGGAAGCAGCCAAGGCCATTTCACCAGAGAGAGAGAGAGATCCCTCTCTTTCCCTCTTCCTTCATTCCCGTCTAAAAGATGAAACGTGAGGAATTCCCGTGAGCAGGATTGGGTAACGTTTGATATCTGCCGCGGCTGTGTTTCTGTAAATAAACGAGAAGAGGGATGATGGGGTGGGAGCGAGAGCAACGTTACAGAGAGATGTGAAACTCTATTTCAGGATCGTTTCTCTGCAGATTTGGAATAATGATTCGAGTTTGTTTATTCTCGTTTAATGAACACGCCGCATATGAGCTGATTTCATCTCTCGTTCACATTCACACACAGCAGCTCTATGTATTCAGCTATTCTGACAGTTCATTGTCAGGTCTTCAATTAATTGTGATGCCTTATTTCTTTTGAAATGGTCTAGTGGGGTAGAAAGAGTCCCAAAATAATTACAGGAGGATAAAAGTAAAATACAAAACAAGCCCCTTGCTGCCCGCTCTAAATCTCCAGGACAGAATATGTAATCCCTCCCAGGTCCGGTCTGAGAGGATTGGTGCTTTTTCTGGAGGTCACTGGAGATTCATCCAGGGTTTAAACTTTGATCTTTCACTGGCTTTATCAATATTCATAATTCAGCTCTGTGGGATTTTTATAGCACATTTCTTCAGGTTAGGGGAATCTTTTATACAAACACACACACACACACACACCGCCGCACATGGTGCTGTGGCAGGTTGCGAGCCGGCAGGTGATTAAGAGTTGTTTTTTCACAAGCGGTGTTATGACATATGTTGGTTGTTCTGAATAAGCAGAAGCTTTGCTCTAATCCATGTTACTAGCAACAGTCTGAAAACCAGACAACAGCAGCAGACAGGAAGAACATTACACACCTCCACTTATTACCTTCCACTTCGTTCTTTCTTTCAATCAACCAACCAGCTAACCATTTCTTCAATCAATCTATCAATCAATCAACCAATCTATCATACGTTTGTCTTTGTTTTCCATTTGTTGTATTGATTGGGTGGTTTGTTCAATAAACCAATTGATTGATTGATTGAACGAATAGTCAGCTGATTAGTTATGCTGCTTTTTTTTACATCTTATTAGATTTTAAAAATGTGATACACACACATGAGGAGAAAAAAATCCTAGATTTAACCGTTTTGCTAGTGTGTGGTGTGCCATGATGTGACCAAGACAGCACACCACACACGAAAAGATTTATTGACAGTATAAGCATGGCGGACGATATGCAAGAAAAAATGCGATGATAGTGTTTGGAATGAAAGAAAAGGGTTTGGGTGAAGTCGTGGAGATGGCGGGAATTTAGTGAACTTCTCAGTCTCTCTCTCCTTTTGAAAATTGACCATGGTTTTATAATAATAGATAATAAATAAAAGCCTATAATAAAAAAACATGGTTAATTTTCCGTCTCTCTCTCTTTGGATGACTAAAATTATTCGCAAAACAAGTATTCAACTGGAACGAATGAGACGAGTGAGTGAGAGGAGGCGGGTGTGTGTCACTTCAGAGTGGGAAAGCGCAGCTGGTATCAGTGTATCGATACTGCAGCAAAGGACTACTGGAACGTTTCAGATATTGCAGTATCGATACATATCGAAATGTCGATATTTTTGACAACACTAGTTGGTTGATCATAATAACGTCTCGGTTACTAACGTAACCCTCGTTCCCTGAAGGAGGGAACGGGAGATGTGACGTCGACGTGACGACGTTACGTCGAACGTGAGCGACTTAAAGGGAAATACATTTCTCAATTGCTTATTTTTTTTCTTTGCTCTTTTGTTTGTTTTTTGCTTTGTCCAATCATTATCTTAATTATATGTTCAGTTAGACAATCATTATCTGTTGTTTGTTTGTTTGTCAGTCAACCGACCAATCAACAGTTCATTCATTAACACTATTACTACTCAAGCCTACATAGAACTTAATATGTATTTAATTTAAAATGACACGTTTTTAATTTAATGGACACTGCCATACCAAAAGATCACCAATGGAAATGTCAATGAACAAACATTGTTTCAACAAAAAAACATCCCCATTGTATAATGACAGAGGTCTGGTTCTGTTGTCAAACTCAGATTTATTTTTGACTTTCAAACTGACTCTAATAACTCTTATTTTACATGAACATTCAAAATTGGGTCATGTTGAGTGAGTCGTCTTGTTTTTAGATCCATATTTGAAGAGTTTGCATACAAGAGTTAAAGAGTTTGTTTATTTGAAGAGTTTCTGTCTCCAAATAACTTGGACTGGATTTAGATTGGCGCTAACACAACCACTTAAACAAGATGCTACTCAACACGCCCACTTGAGTTGCCTGTTCATATTTTTTAATTTCCCTTGGTTTTGGGTTCATAGCGCTGGTATTTATCGCACTTTAGGTATAGCGCTGAAGTCAAAGTAACTTAAGCAGCCTCTTTCCTGTGGCTGATGAAAAAGGACCAGCAAAACACGCCGACTGGCTTTACTCATCTGGAATATGTTCAGCCAAAAACAGATCAATAAGAGCTCCAATGAGGATGGCTCAGGGCACGCCAACTGCGCTGAAACGCGTCAATCGGGCCTAGAACAATTAAAGCCAAATAGAAAGCAATAGAGGAAACGAAAGGGCGAGAGAGAGGCAGGGGAAAACAAAATAGCGGAGGAGTAGTAGGGGAAAGGTTAAGTGGTCTTATCAGTTACTACCCATGATGCCACAGTGATGGGCGGCTCGTGATGAGACAGCTGGGATGTGTTTCTGATATCTAAAAGGGCAACCAGAGAGATGATTGGCAGGCTGCAGCATAAGAAAGGAGTGCGTATGTTAAGTGGATTGTCACTCCGGTTGGGAATAATGAGCCTGGAATGACACTTTAGCGGGATGCCTCGGATCAGACAGCTGGAGAACCCGCACATTCCTCAAAAATGCTCATGCATTATTCAGAGCCAGGATACCTCTCTTTTTTTTTTCTCGCCTCTTTTTGACTAAAAAAGAATGAGTGCTTGTGCCATGCTGATAAATGTACTGTGCTAAGTACTACCTCCTCTGTGCATCCCAAACTTCCCAAATGTTTTAGAAGATACATAGCACTTATTCAATTTGAGTGTGGCAAAGAAAACGGGCAGTTGCCTGCAGTCAGACGCATAATTAACTCAGACCACTGTAGAGCCCAATGAATGGCTTTATATCTCCTTATATATTCATACTCATCTTCATATTTTTAAAGTTGAGTCTGGGCTGGCGGAAGAATGGAAGTAGCTGAAAAATAGGGATGGAAGGAATTCTGGAAGACATATCCAATTCTGTTACCAAATATTGAATTGAATTCAATAGTCAATATGCATCAAAATGTGCATCTTTCAGTTCACTTAAAACTGTCAAGTCATTAGCTTGGGAATCAGACTCAATTGTTGGCATTTTGAGTATTTTAAAACAGTTTCCGTCCACACCCATTGCACATATGAGAATTGTAAATGGATCCGAATGTTGTTACAATGTAACCAGTTCACATTTATTTAAATATGCATTTTAAATTTGACAATACATCTGATTATGATTATGATCGTTGTCTGTGTGGAAACGTCAATGCTCTTGGCTCGTAGTGGTACCTGTACTGAGGTGGGTTTCAATGGCAGCTGCTCTCATTGGGCTGAAAGATGCCATGTGCACTGACAGAGCCATCTGTGCAACGAGTACCAGATGCCAACCTGTCCCAATCATGTCATGCCAAGGCCTGTACATACCCTCTACAATCACCACAAGTAATGAATCTAGCGCCCTGTCACTCATTAAACACACACCCTCAGGGAAACAAAGGATTGGGTTTCGTCTGTGTATTTCACACAGTGGGACGCTGTGATCCTGTGGATGTGGGTCACGTTAGGGTGGATCAACTGTCAGTTAAAAGCCAAAAGGACCTCGCAACACTCAAACAGGCAGATAGATCACATCAGGCCACATAAAGCAACATATTGACTGACAGTTGGGGGTAATACATTACAAGTAACACGATATGTAATCAGATTACTTTTTACAAGTAACTAGTAAAGTAACGCACTACTTTTAAATCTACAACAAAATATCAAAGTTACTTTTTGAAAAAACTAGTAACTAGTTACTTTGTTTTTTCAATTTACTGACTGAAATCTCTCCCGTCCCCATGTTGACAGAAATACAAAGGCGTTGTGTGTGACGTGTGAACATGGCATGGCTATTGTAGTTATAGATCAAAAAAACATGATGACAAAAACAGATGACAAAAAGTAACGTGACACATTACTTTCCATTAAAATGAACTAATTAACACAATTAGTTATTTTTTTAGAGAGTAACGCAATTATTAATGCATTACTTTTAAAAGTAACTTTTCCCAACACTGCTTACTGACTTCAGGCAAGACCAAACCTTCAATTCATCTGACAGACAGTAAAATACCCCACAGTGAGTGATGTTCTTTGGGTATTGAGTCATATTATTTAGTGAACATGAGTATTTGTCATCTTTTCTGTTGACCTGGATATCCCAAACCTTGCTAATGCTCATGATTTTGTAAAGGCCACTGCAAAAACCCAATGAGTCAAACAGTGGAGTCACCATGCGTGTATAGAGGATATGGGCGCTTTAGGGACGCGTTGTTAAGTGTTTTCTGAGTCAGAGTGGCAAATCAGATGTGCGGCAGCCAATCTGATATCTGAGATTCAGCTTTGCCATCACAGGAATGAATTACACTTTAAAATATATTAAAATAGGAAATAAGTTGTTTTAAATTGTAATAATGGTTCACAATATTACTACAATATTTTAAAACAAATAAATGCAGCCTTGATGAGCATACGAGGCTTCTTTAAAAACATTGTAAAATCATCATGCTGACTATAACGGTGTAGTGTAAGTTAATCTGTCAGGTGTTAAAGAGCCCCTATCATAGCATTTGAAATGTTCCTATTTTTGTTTTATGAGTTCCCAAGAACAGTTTAACATGCATGCAAGGATAAAAAAAACTTTATCCTTTATTTGTCTTATAATATGCATTTATTTTTAACTGATTTGCTCACCGACTCCCAAATGATTCGTACAACGACTCATTTTTCCAAACCACTCCTTTGTGTGACGCTAATTGGTGGTGATTGGTCAGATGAAAGACCCAGTCAGTTATTGTTTGTTAGCATAACGCATAAACATATTGATAAAGCACTGCAGTACTACAAGACGCTCTATTATTTATGGCAACTCCAATAACAGCGACAAACATTTCACATATTTAAAAAAAAAAATGACATTGGAGACCTAGAAGCTGCGCTGAGCGTAACTTACACACACACATACACGTGCACACACATACTGCCTCGCGCCCCGACGCAACAAAACCGTTCAAAACCCATAAAAGCAACAATTATTAATAATACTTACAGGTTGTGATTCGAAGGAGGACGCTGATCCATATACACTGGGTAAGTAAGTTACTGAGCCCTCCTTCAGGAACAACTGCTTGCGAATCCACATTTGTTTTTAAACTAACGTTATTCGTCAATAAAATGATGAGAACGCATTTGGGCTATACTGTTGTGGCATCGTTGCAAATATGAACTCTAACCACCGATTCTTCACATGCTCGTCCCTGGTAAATGAAAACAAAGTGGCTGAACTATCTTTGCATTGTAAAACACAGCGTCTTCTCGAGATCATGCTATGATGAAGTATTTGAATATGTAGGCTTCAAGTTTACACTTCCGTCTGCGCGCGCAGTAACTGGGCGCGGCCAATATGTATCTACGTCACTACGAACCAGCTAATGACTCGTTTCAAAAACAATTCATTTCATAGACTCAGAGTCGACTCTCGCTTTTGAAAGACAATAACTTTATATACGGTGCACTTTCAGATATAAATCTTTACAGGATGTTTTCATTCCCTTAGAGCTATATTCCACACCATATGAACAGTCATTTTCAAAAATCCATGATAGGGGCTCTTTAATATGGCTAATACGATTATAATATTTGGCCCAGTGTTTGACCATGTGTAAACCACACTTCTGCTGATATTTATATGTTTATAAAGTTGTCAGTTTTCCTATTCAGACTGTCATGTTAAGAATGCTGCATAGTGTTGGATTTTTGCATTCAATGAATGATTTTGAGGGTAATTTTGTTGTACTTTTGTGCAGTGAGCAACTCTGTTATAAGTCAGCACTCGAACCAGTTCAGCTCTCTGATACACACTAATATGTGGTTTCACTATTAGCTTTCCGCTGCCTTATCCTCTTTTGGTCTTTCAGTCTCGCTCTCTCTCTCGGTAATAGGCTGAACGGTACTGGTTGGAGTTCAGAGAGAGGCTTTATTAGCTGTGGTCCAAATAAGATGAGACACGAAACGACTGGAACAGACTGAGAGCTACCGTGACCCAGATTTTGGTCAGTTTTGTGTGCAAGACTCTCACTTTCTCTCTTTCATTTCTCACTCTGGCACACACACACACACACACACAGTGCATAAACGTCGCTAGACTTTGATCTCAGTCCCTCTAAAAGTCTCCGATTAACTCAGCTGTCATCACCCTAAAAAATGTGATTATCTCTCTTTGCATTTGCTGAAAACAGCGGCTGCAGTAAGATATCCGAGGTTAGCCGTTTACACAATATATTTCTATATTATGCAGTATTATATCTTATTAAAAAATCTTTCAGACTCAACAGCTCATATTCCGGAATGGGCCGGCCCCCCCTGAGGTTCAACATTATTGGAGATGAGTACTAGATTAGAAAGCACATCTGGCACGATGTAGAGGATTGTGGGTACAAGCATTTGTTCGCCATGTGGATATGTGTTTTTGATTGGCAGGTCTGGTTCACTGTGATGCGTCTGCTGCTTTGTCAGGTGTGCTTTTGAGTGATAGCACGTGTATTAGTGTTATCTGCTATACTCAAATATTCTGAATAGAACCTGTGACACATAATTGTTCAGCATTTTATCTAATGCGCTTGACATACTAAAGAACATTTCTTTAGTGTGTTCTTGAAATGTGTTGGGCTGGTATTATTTTTTTATTTTTTTATTTAGATAGCAGAGAGGGACTGAATATGTAAAAGGAACTCATGTATTCAGGGCACGTCCCCAACTTAGGAAGGTGAGCTGGGACTCGGTGCAGATGGCAAGGGAAAAAGAGAGCAGAGCCTGACATGTCCTGTCATTTACCCAGACGGTACGCACGCCTGTGAAAGTGAGTGTGGTTATCTGCATTTTATGTCTGAGAATAGCTGTCATGCGCTGTCAGTCGTGGAGAGGCTAGTAATGACACATATTTATCTACCCATATGTGCGTGAATGTGGGTAACATTGCATTTAAACACTTAGAATTCCATCAAAGGAGGGATCGGTTGGAGCTGTGGCATACTGGGGTAGCTCACATACCGCAGATGCCTGTACATTGAGCCATGGCTGAGCTCATAGGTGGTACGGATGGTTCATTTACGGCATGCCCTGAATAGGAGGGAAATGGAGGAGGTAAATAGGAGGAATACGTTTCCCCATCCCTCCAATTTACTCTCTCTATAGTGTCGTGGCTGGGTGCTAGGTGGCCAGGTTATCATAAATGTATATAATATTTTATAGACCATTTCACAAGATGTAAACAACACTGGTCCAGAAGCACTTCCTGTTTCAGTTTGTAACTGTTTTCTTTATTTCACATGTAAAGAAAACATCTTAAAGATGTTTGTTTAACTTTTTGATTTAGTTTTAAATGTTATGTTGGTTGTATTTTATCCCAGCTTTTATGTAGTGTTAAAAAACTGAAACAGGAAGTGCTTCTGGACCAGTGTTGTTTACATCTTGTGAAATGGTCTATAATTTTAAATTTTATTTTAAATATTTTTTTTCATTTTTTTTTTTTTTGCTTATACGTACATATACATTATTCAATCATTATTCATTTTAGTTTTCTTGTCCTACAGAGTTTTCTGGTATCAGTTCATTTCGTTTTTATTTTAGTTTTAATATTCTAGAGCTGACAAAGATAATGCACTAGAAAATCAACTAGTATGATTTAAAAAAAAAATAAATCTCAACAAAATCTAGTGTTATTGCTATCCTATGAAATGTCTTATGTTTATTTCAGGTGGGTTTATTTCAGGTTATTGTGTTGTAAATTTAAAATGTAGTTGTGTTTTTTTTTCTTCTATTAATTCATTAATTTATATTTATTTATTGATTGATTCAATTAATGGAAACCTAAAACCAATCCATCCATGCATCCATCCATCCATCCATCCATCCATCCATCCATCCATCCATCCATCCATCCATCACAGTTGCCTTCACAATCATCCATCCATACATCCATCCATCCATCCATCAATCCATTACAGTTGCCTTCACAATCATCCATCCATCCATCCATCCATCCATCACAGTTGCCTTCACAATCATCCACCCACCCATCCATCCATCCATCCATCCATCCATCCATAACAGTTACCATCACAATTATCCATCCATCCATAACAGTTGCCATCACAATTATCCATCCATCCATAACAGTTACCATCACAATTATCCATCCATCCATCCATCCATCCATCCATCCATCCATCCATCCATAACAGTTATCCATCACAATTATCCATCCATCCATCCATAACAGTTGCCATCACAATTATCCATCCATCCATCCATCCATCCATCCATCCATAACAGTTGCCATCACAATTATCCATCCATCCATCCATCCATAACAGTTGCCATCACAATTATCCATCCATCCATCCATCCATCCATCCACAACAGTTGCCATCACAATTATCCATCCATCCATCCATTCATCCATCCATCACAGTTGCCATCCATCCATCCATCCATCACAATTATCCATCCATAACAATTGTCCATCCATCCATCCATCCATCCATCCATCCATAACAGTTGCCATCACAATTATCCATCCATCCATCCATAGCAGTTGCCATCACAATTATTCATCCATCCATCCATCCATCACAATTGTCCATCCATTCATCGTCCATAACAACTGTCCATCACAGTTGTCCATCCATCCAAGGTAGGTGGTTCCTAGTGTGTTTTGGCTAGTTGTGAGGGCTTGAAACAGCCCTTCCCCAAGCCGTCCAATGCCTTAGCAAACACCACTACTGTAATAAAGCCTCGGTGTTTGTCTGTATGTCCTGACTATTTGACCCCAGCTGGTCTGTAAACGGCATTGTCAGCAGGGTTCCTCTAAGACTGGCCGAGATGTGGTCAGAGAAGTGTACACTAGCCCCAGCGCCCACAGCCGGCCGCAGCGCCTGGCACTGTGTGCCTGTTAGTGGTGGGTGATTTATGGGGATTAAGCAGGCTTGTTGGCAGCGTGCTACTTATGGGCATCCAATTTACTGCCTGTTTCCTCCTCCTCCTCTTGCCCTCCTTACTCTTCCATAGCTCCGTGGGTGCTGTAGTCCCTGGCATGGTGGATGATCCTTTAGACGTAGCGGGATGCACAATTCTTTTAGGAGCTTTTTATAGAGCTTCAATTAGTCTTGGAAAGCGTGAAGGAATATTCCGGATGGATTTGTAGTAGCGGCAGTTGTCCCAGTATAAGTGGGAGGCACGGAATAGTCCTCTACCATGATGATTTCTGTGTTCTACAAGGTGTATCAAGCACCTTATGTACTAGTTTTGTCTGCAGATGTCTGTTGAAGTCCACCCCAAGCTATGCAGTTTTGCTACTGATCCACTCAAAGAAGGACGTAAGAGGTTTGAATAGTATGACCTTGGGAAAGAAAATCATTCTTTCCATTGTGTTATCTGCTGCTGGCTGTGCATACTGACCTGACATTGTTTCAGCAAAACGTTCCTCATTCCTCCATCTCCTTGAACTTCACTTCACTCTTTAAGCGGTTTTCCCGCTTGGTTTTGATTGACTTGTCCAAATCTGCGTTTGATTCCACCCTCTTCCCCCTGAAGGACTCCTTCCCCTTGTAGTCCTGAACCAAGATGTGGTTGCAAATACAAGAGTAACATCATAGTGTTTAAAAATTTTGCTAGGTAACAATTAGCGATTGTCAAGTCAAAATGTCCACCAACCCACTAGTTAGTTAGTTTACAGTATGTCCAGGTTTTCTTTTTCTAACTTTAGAAATTGTTTAATTATATGAAGAGTTCAGATGCAAAAGCCTCTAAGTGTCATTTGAAATTTTCTTCTAGAATGATAATTTTTATCAAGCTTGTATATTTAAGTTCAGTGATTTCACTTAAATGGCAATGATAATTACCTATTAATTGTTATTTAAGTGAAATTACTGAACTTAAATATACAAGTTTGATAAAAATCATCATTAAAGAAGAAAATTTCAAATGGCATTTAGAGGCTTTTGCATCTGAACTCTTCATATCATCTCTTGCAGTTTAAGGGAATTAATTGATATAGGCCACCAATTTCTTCAAGAAGATGTTACTGTACATTGTCAGCAAGGTAAACTTTCTGTGAGAAATTGTATCTCTAAAATCATCCACTTTAAAACACTGTAATTCTCTCTTTTTTATTATTATTATTTTTTTTTTTTAGGTAAGGACTTTTTATAGTGTGCAATAAACAAAAGAAACCTGTCCTATGTAATGAAAATGATGCATATCAGCCTAAATACAAATAGCTAATCATTCAGGCAACCTACTGACTTTTCAGTTATGATAATTTTGAGAGATTGGTTTTACCACCAAACATTAACATGAAATAAACACATCACATTCTGCAAATATTATGCATTAATAATATGTACTCTTCAAAAATATCAAGTCAGTATTTTTGAAAAGTCTCTAATGCTCATCCAGGCTGGATTTATTTGATCAAAAATACAGTAAAACAGTAATATTGTGATTTAAAAATATATATATATATATACCGTATTTTATTATGTAATATAGACCTGTGATGAAAAAGCGTAACTTTCAGCATCATTACTCCAGTTATCAGTGTCACATGATCCTTCAGATATCGTTCTAATACAATGTATGCTGCTCTGATTTATTATTATTCTCAATGTTAAAAATATTTGTGCAGCTTAGTATTTTTGTGGAAACGGTGATAATTTTTTTTTTTTTTTTTTCAGGATTCTTTGAGAAATATAAAGTTCAAAATGACAAAATTTACTTAATAAATATCTGTTGTTGCCATTATTATTGTCTTTACTGGCACTTTTAATTTAGTTTTTCTGATAAAAATATTAATGTCATTCAAAAATAAAAAAAATCTTACTGACCCCATTTTTCAGGTTGACATGGATTCATACTGGTTGGAATCCATACTGAAGTGCACATGACTCCATTAGGTGGTTTGCTGGTGCACATCCAAGTTCACAAGCAGATTAGATATGACAGATATGTGGATATGAGCTTAATTCCTGCATCCATGGTGTGAGTTTTTCACGGTTTTGGCTTTGTAAGCACATCTTCTCCGAGTCCTGCAGAGCCGTGTTTTATCTCACCAAACATTTCAATCCATCTGCAGTTCTGAAATAAACCGATAAAGAAAAAACAGGAAAGGCAACCACAAATGATTTACTTCTATGTCTGGCAGATTGGACGCCACTTTTTATGCGCGGTAAACTTCTCCGGCTCACCCACTTTCCTCGCATGCTCTGAATGTGTGGCATGTCCCAGAGGAGACCTTAGCCTAGATATTCGAAATATCCGCAGCGCCTCAGGAGAATGATGCACTAAACCTCGCCTTATGTCTTGTGGAGGAAGAGAGGAGGGCAAATAACATACAAAATATTTAGTTTGTGCCTTCATTGACAAACTGTCATGTTTCTGATTGTAAATGTGGCATGAATTATTTATTTGTTTTGCTTCATGAGAACCATTCATAGTGTTAAGTAACTACCACGAAGAGGACGGAAAGATGAACTTGCATGTTGAACCTGCTTACCCCATATGAGCATCAATGATCAACGTGTCGATTGCTTTGCCACAATTTTTTATTCTATATTATTATTTTTTTGTACATGTTCAATACACAAAAGGTAAAGCAAACAATGCTATTTTTTCCCTGAAAGTGGCAATATGACATTCACAGATTTCCAGTGCAGGACAGTGAGCCAGCTGGTCTGAATAGTATCAAGGATTATGCGATTCCAGATGTGCGGAGGTAAAGAGAGAGGCTAATGAAAATGGAAAGAAAAAAAGGCTAGAATGGGAAAATGTTTAGTGGGGAACTCGCTCTCTCCCTCTCTCTCGGAGAGATAATGGCAGTAATTGGACTGACTCACAGCTCCTCTCTGTGTGTTTCTCTCAGATAAAGAGCGCCGTGTGAATCTCTGCTGCTCTGCGACATGCTCTCTCTATTCGGAATTAAATGTTCTGCACACAATGTGCGGCGCGTGGCCAGGCGGTGGCTGGAGCTGGAAATGAAATGACTGTTTAAATCCCCTCAGCGGCGGTTTATAGTGGCCACTACCTCGGCCTGCGGAGCAGAGTCTGGGACTTTAGAGGCTTTTTGCAGACTAGCCTCTTAAAGCTACTGCGCTCAGAACTGATGTGTTTGGGCTTTAACGTCGCAATACATTTAGTTTTTTTGTGGGGCAGACTAATTCCACTGATTTACTGGTATTAAAGCTTTACATTTCAGATGTGGGATTGGAAATGAGCTTCTAAATCACATCCAGAATACTCAATATCTACACTGCAAGATTGTGTTGCATACTACCACATATCTTTAAAGGGATAGTTCCCCCAAAAATGACAATTGAGTAGTCATTCACTCACCGCCATGACGTTCCAAATATTTTGATATTATATATTTTTACATTTTTATTTTATACATATATTTATATTATTGCATTTTTATATTACATTTGTTGTTTCAACAGTTTCAACTGTTTTTGTCCATACACATTTAGGACTTTTTTTTTTCATTCATATACTATTACAGTTCCCTTTCAAACGGTCGTATTGCGTAGCTATACGCAGTGGGAAAACTCATTTTTCTCGATTTACTAAAACATATATGTAAAATGCATTTGCAGCTACACAGCCAGTTCATAGGCTGTGCTGCAGCAACTGCACATCCAATGGCGCGGGAGCCTCTGACGTGCGACCAATGAGATCACTCCACGTCATTACACGTCAGAGCCACTGATCTATAATGACTGGATAGCTTATGACGTTCTAAACTGCCACCAGGCAGTGAAGCCACCGGAAGTGTTCGAGCGGCCATCTTACGATTCCCTACCAGCAGAGGGCTTCAACGGCCGTTAAACGGAGATTGGTAGCTCCGACAGCACTTTTAAGATTACCCGCTGTGCAGCATACAAGTGTAAAACGAAGTTCACAAAAGGATCTAGAAAAGCAGCCCAGAGGTTGTAATTTAAGCCCATAAGTAGTAATTTATATGCATAAATGTCGCTATTTCAGTGTTGTTTTCTCCGAGGCAAGAGTAGTCTAATGCTTCGATAAAACGTTCAACATAAGAAAGCTCAGAGCAGCAATAATTACAATTAAGTGTACAATAGCAACCCCATTTGACAGGTTCAAAAGAGCTTCGTGAAAAAAGAAAAGAGTCCATTTACTTTTACTAATGCCTGCGGTGCAGGAGCAGCAAGCACTATTGTGCTTCCACATATGCTGCGATTGCAGTGCGCAACTGATCTACGTCTGTACCACAAACACATTTATTCTCTATTTTTATTTCTTATCACTATTTTTTATTGTCAGCGACTTTTATAAAATAATATAAGAAAAGTTTCAACATTGAAACCATGTGCCACGAACCATGTTCTGTCACTTTAATTCAGCGCCTGCACAGCAGACTGCACCTATCTTTAGCAGCGCGTCGTGGCTGGTTCACACATGCATTGACTAGAGTGGGCGCGATCAGCTCGGGTAGCCGTGTCGCAGCGGAAATGCGCCGGAGACGTGTGCAGTGTAAATAAGGGGTAAATAAGTGGTGAAACAGGCGTACACCAACCCATACAATTTGTAGAGAGAGTCAGAGAGGGTCAGAGAGAGTGAGTGCCCAGTCCTTCTGGTGGCTCCTCTCTGGATGGTTTCCGGAGCTGGTTATCGGACGCTGCTTCATGGCCTGTCCTGATGAGGAAGGACCTCAGGCGAAGGAAATGATGTGGCATCCGCGGGCCAATCTATGGGCCCTACATGTGTGGCCCCTAAAGGGGTATCCGGGGACCTTCCTGTGAAGGTGTTGAACACTATGTCTGAAGCTAGGACGCCTAGCTATGCTTCGAAATGGGCGGGGGTTTTCTCCAGCTGGTGCTCGAAAAACCATGTGTAATATTTGTGGTCCTCTTATTCCAACTGGAGCTGTTGGACGCGGGCCGCTCCTTGTCCATGCACAAAGTGTGTATGGCAGCCATTGCAGCACACCATGATCTGTTGGCTGACCAATCACTGGGAAGAAACAACGTTCTGGTTGTGAGATTTTTTTTTTTTTTCAAGTAGCCTACATTTTTTATGGGTTTAGTGTTATAAATGTATGTATAAATGTAATTTCAACAATATTTTTTTTTTTTATGGTTTGAGTTTTAGTTATCTATATAACCCTTCCCCATATGAACAAAAAAAACAAACAAAAAAACAAACAGAGCCATACAGGTTTGTAACGACAGGAAATTTAATTTTTGGTTATATTATCACTTAAAATTGAGATTTTTTTTATTGCTTTTTTATTTTTATATCAAAGAAGGCCATAGACTCATGTCCTACACTCAGGTTGATCTGTTGTGTTATGCCTTAGAGGCATCGACTCATCCCAGTCGATACATCTCGAGGTGTATCGATTTCTAAGTGATGCCATGTTGTTCGGTCGGCCTGCCTGAGCAGTTAGTGACGGTCCCTGCGGTCTCTTCTTCATCTGATGACTGTTGTGGGTGGAGCTGGTTTGATCTGCTGATGGCTCTGGCACCTGTTGTGATGCTACAGTGCCACTGAGGCCAATTAACACATGAAAGGTGCTTCCAACCACCCAAGAGGAAGTGAAGGGGGCGATGGTGGAGGCGCACAGGAAAAAAGATGGCATTATTTGCTCATGCAATGACAAGGTGAGAGGCGAAAGAGAAGGCAGAGGGAGCTGATGAAACAATTTTGTGCTTCCTCCTGCCTGTGGAGAAAGGAAACACTGCGAGAAAACAAGCCAAAACCTCCTTCAGAGAGAGCGATGTCACACTGTGGAATGTTATTAATATCAACAGTATTTACATTTAACATTTTCTGCAAGTTGTCATCTAAATGGCCTTCTAAAGATTTGCATTTTAGTTTATTTCAGACATGGATATGTTCGTTTGTGAGTAAAATATTAGTAACATCTTTGTTTATCGCTGGATTTAGTGGTTAAAGATGATGTGTGTGATATTTCCATGTTGTTTTGTTTAATCCCAGTGTACTACACTCACCTAAGGGATTATTAGGAACACCATACTAATACTGTTTGACCCCCTTTCACCTTCAGAACTGCCTTAATTCTATGTGGCATTGATTCAACAAGGTGCTGAAAGCATTCTTTAGAAATGTTGGCCCATATTGATAGGATAGCATCATGCAGTTGATGGAGATTTGTGGGATGCACATCCAGGGCACGAAGCTCCCATTCCTCCACATCCCAAAGATGCTCTATTGGGTTGAGATCTGGTGACTGTGGGGGCCATTTTAGTACAGTGAACTCATTGTCATGTTCAAGAAACCAATTTGAAATGATTCGAGCTTTGTGACTTGGTGCATTATCCTGCTGGAAGTAGCCATCAGAGGATGGGGACATGGTGGCCATAAAGGGATGGACTTGGTCAGAAACAATGCTTGTGTAGGCCATGGCATTTAAATGATTGCCCGATTGGCACTAAGGGGCCTAAAGTGTGCCAAGAAAACATCACCCACACCATTACACCACCACCAGCCTGCACAGTTGTTACAAGGCATGATGGATCCATGTTCTCATTCTGTTTGCGCCAAATTCTGCCTCTACCATCTGAATGTCTCAACAGAAATTGAGACTCATCAGACCAGGCAACATTTTTCCAGTCTTCAACTGTCCAATTTTGGTGAGCTCTTGCAAATTGTAGCCTCTGTTTCCTATTTGTAGTGGAGATGAATTGTACCCGGTGGGGTCTTCTGCTGTTGTAGCCCATCCGCCTCAAGGTAGTGCTTGTTGTGGCTTCACAAATGCTTTGCTGCATACCTCGGTTGAAATGAGTGGTTATTTCAGTCAAAGTTGCTCTTCTATCATCTTGAATCAGTCGGCCCATTCTCCTCTGACCTCCAGCATCAACAATGCATTTTCGCCCACAGGACTGCCGCATACTGGATGTTTTCCCCTTTTCACACCATTCTTTGTAAACCCTAGAAATGGTTGTGCGTGAAAATCCCAGTAACTGAGCAGATTTTGAAATACTCAGACCGGCCCGTCTGGCACCAACAACCATGCCACGCTCAGAATTACTTAAATCACCTCTCTTTCTCATTCTGACATTCAGTTTGGAGTTCAGGAGATTGTCTTGACCAGGACCACACCCATAAATGCATTGAAGCAACTGCCATGTGATTGGTCGATTAGATAATGGCAAATGTCTTATGTTACCAGTAAAAAGTGGCCTACATTATTACTGTATCTAGTCAGTGACAGTAAAATAATTCTGTATTTTCAGCTTCAGAATCATACATATTTTTATTCTGGTGTCATCATTGTCCTGTCCATTGGGTTTCCACCACCAAGTCCATGCCTATTCATTTACACCCACAATCTAATACCAAATTTATTTAAAATTTGAATCAACATTACATTTTGTGTTAACCTATTATCATATGTATCATAGGTATCACATTACAATTATACCATGATTTTATACCATGATTGAAGGGTTATGGACAAATACTGTAAGCGATCCCAAGATAAAGGAAACAAAATACTAATATATATTTATATAAAATATATATGCTCATCATAGATTTCAAGTCATTGTATGCATTAATTGCATTTTTATGGTATTTGTGTGTGTGTTAAATTCGCCAATGCTATAGATCCACCAAGTTATGCCACGACACTTAGGTTAAATGAATTGAAAATGTATTTTATCTCTTCCGTTGCAGCCCTTGCTGGGAGTGAATGAGATGCCGTGTCGAGGCTAGAGGCAGCGGTGGACTGTTCCCGAGTCAGTGGAAAGCCCCTCTAGATGAGCCAGTCACAGCCACCCAGCTGCACGGTAAAGGAATAAGGATTTAATATGTCAACAGAGGCCGAGCTCCAGCCTGCTGCCAGACCCAGCGTCAGAAAGGATTCCAAGAGGAGAGGTATGAGGCCCTCATACGGGTGCATTTGTGTAAACAGACAAACACACACTCACGCCCGGGGGTTTGTTCAGTCTGTGGGGGTCGGCTTTAAAATCACAGGCATACTGTGCAGGATCTACACACACAAACAATCACACATGTGCAAAACCACAGTGCCTCAAACAGTTCGCTGATATCTTTTTTGTAATGTTTCCCATGTGTTTTGTATAGATAGATAGATAAATAGAACTTGTAGTCAGACAGATGTTTGGGGATGGGACCAGTGCCAAGGGGCCTGTCGGTCATTGTGTGGGCAGTGTATAGAGGGGACAGGCTATTGCCTCTCTTGTTATGAGTCTTGTTGCACTGTCCTCTTGTGATGTACCACCTGTCCCTTACCGGCCACACAATGGCGTTTTGTGCCAGGCCATGAGCCCATGAGACCGTAGCGGCACAGCTGAGGGGCGAAGTGACACCAGATGTCCCATAGAGCTAGGTATCGGAGAGCAGAACAGCGAGATCTGACTTCTACATAGCCTTGTGTGTCTACGAACAAGTCTACAAACTTCTAGATCTAGATATTCACAAAACGTCATCTGTAGGGGTGTTTATGTGTCCTTGCATTCAGAAATAACTTGAAGTACAACAGAATCCATTTATATTTATTGTTAAATAAATTGTTTATTTATTTATTCATTTCAAAATTAATTGACATGTTCACAAAGCATATAATGATGCATTTCATTCATTCATTATCATGTGCATCTCAAAATAAATTGAAACATTCACAAAGAATGTTATATTTAGTTAGTTAGTTAGTTAGTTAGATATTTAGTTAGTTAATGTGAACATAAATTGAAACATTCTTAAAGCGTATTATATTTAGTTAGTTAGTTAGTTAGTGAATGCGAATGTGAAAATAAATTGAACCTCATAAAGCATATGAATTTAGTTAGTAAATGTCGTAAAATATCGAATCATTCATTAAGTATATTGTCGTCGCTGCCCGATGAAACTCACGTATGTCCAAAACGTTTACTTTCAGGAAGTGAAAAAAACACGTAATTTCAAAAGCAGCTGAATGTAGCGTTTTCATGCTTGGTACAACATCTTTAAATGTAACCATATTCTTGCCAGTGTCATGACATAATCCACATTTGACCCAAAATCGAGTTGGGTGGTCAGATGTGGTCAGGCTGATCCGATCACAACTTATTTACACCTTGCATTAACATGCGTTTTTTATTATCCGGAGAACTTATCTGGATACAGATCGCAGTTTAATACCAGGTGTAAATGGGGTCTCAGAGACGCTTAAGATGAAACCTCACGAGACCAGCGAGATGCCTCCACAGGGCGGGGAGATACGCTGCGTGATTGACAGCTTTGACAGCAAATGGATATACGTGGAAATCAGATGACATGATTTCACAACCCGGTCTCATCCCAAGACGTCATATAACTGACGTTTTGGGACGTCTTTTGACCATACGTCAATATTCGCCTTTTTAGGGCCCCCTTAAACGTCGGTAGATGAGGTTATGGGATCCTAACTCTACCCCAGACCTAAACTTAACCCTAAACCTAACCCGTCACCTTACTGACGTTAAAGGTAAAGCGTCAGTTGTATGACGGCCCGGGATCGCCATCTACCGACGTTTAAGGGGTCCCTAAAAAGGCGAATATTGACGTACGGTCAAAAAACGTCCCAAGACGTCAGTTATATGACTTTTTGGGATGAGACTGTGTTAGATTTCACTACTTTTCATTGGTCATTTAGATAATGTGAAGCATGCTGTATACGGAAATGAACCTGGACATTCTATCCGTCGAAAAATTAGCCTCTGAGGAAGCACATGCACACACATATGCTTTTTCAATTGCATTGCCTTGAATATTTAAGCACTAAATAGTGCTTTTTCTCAACCAGTCATAACAGTAACAAACAGCATCCACCTGTCTCTTCACCATCTACATACAGTAACAAGCCTGACCTCAATCTCTGTTCCCTATGGAATGGATGTAATTGGTCCTGCTGTGTTTTCCACTAGAAGCCATTTTAGTGGGACAAACTATTGAAAATCCGTCTTTTTATTACCACAAAACACAACTAATCTGTTACTAATGACACTTACCTTCCCTCCAACTTTGGGAACCTGTTTACTATGACTTACAGCAAGCGCTTAATGACAGCCTTCGTAGAAATGATCTGATCCTCCTATTAGCTGCCATGCTGTACCTGACTTACCCATAATGCAACAGTGGCCAGTAGTGGATAATGTGGCCTATAACTGCCTTAAATCATTGAAATGGCCATATCTACAAGATAAGAACACACCACCAAAATGTTGGACGGATGAGAACAAAAAATATTCCATCCATCCATCCATCCATCCATCCATTTTTTTTACAGTATTATTTAAAAAATTGCGAACAGTTGTACAATTTATTTTGTGATTTTAATTATTTATTTATATTTGTAAATATTTTTGTGTTTATTTTTAAGTATTTTATTATTTTAAAGAACCATCATTTACTCACCCTCATGTTGTTCCAAACCTGTATGCATTTTATTTATTTATTATGCAGATTTTTTTTTTTTTTTTTTTTTTTTTTTTTTAAACAATGTTGGTAAATAATTGGTTTGGTCCATTGTAAGGATTAAAAAAAATATTACAACCAACATTCTTTAAAATATATTTTATGTTCTGCAGAGAAAGAAAAGATAGAAATTCGCACAGGTTTGGAGCGACGTATATATATATATATATATATATATATATATATATATATATATATATATAACATGAAATTATATATACAAATGTGTATTGTAAATATTGTAAATATGTAAATATTTCAATTAATTTTAATTTGTATTATTATTGTACATCTGTTTGTACAAATTGTACATCTATTTGTTCAAATGACGTGGGGGTACATTATGCCTTTAAATATGCTAATCAAGGGAAGAAAAAACACTTCCTATATGTTTATTGTTGACATCATAGAGAATTTAAAACCCATTCAAATTTGTTTACCACAAATTCATTTTAAACAGACAAATCACACAAATACAGACACGGTTATTTAACATGCCCTCATCCTCAAACACTATAAAAACACAATTATGCAAGGTGAAAGAAAATCTGTCCTAAACTACATGAAATACATGTTTACTTTTAACATATATGACTCGATCCAAAATTCAGTTCAGTTCATTGTTGGGTCGCCACTTGATGTCCATTGTAAAATGTGGTTCATGAAGAAAAATCAGTTGAAAAGCAATGCCGTTGACAATAAAGACCGCCCACAATCACAGGCATCAGGACACTGAAGTCTCGGGATTACATCGGCATAATGACATTGGTGCAAACACACGCTGAGGTTTTAAACATGCCACTAAATTAATTGAGGAATAATGAAGCAGGGTTTTACGTGTAGTCGGGTCCCGGAGCTCCTTAGAGAGCATAACACACACACACACACACACACACGCACGTACATGTGAGAGTAAGTGCTCTTGGGGCAAGGTGTAATGAATATCAATGTCATTAGGGCACATTAGAACACCGCAACTAATAAATAAAGCATTCACTGCAGTGTTGATGAGCTCATCCCAGCTGCATTATCCCCCTTTCACTCCCTGTCTTTATATTTTCTAATTAATAACATAAATAGAAGTGAATTAAGCCCTTTATTTAACCTCAGCTATTGAGGAAGTGACAAGCGGCTAATGTGAAGTGTTATGTGTGTGTGTTTTTGTCTTCCTGAAAATGGTGCTGTAAAAATCACAAGATAAAATAGTCTGTTCAGAATCATACTGTGAAATCGGAGCAGGCTAGGACATTTTCTTTGGTAACACTTTATTTTACAGTGTCCTTGTTACATATGTTGCATAATACTTAACGTAGTAATAAGACTACATTAACCCTAAACCAAAACCTAATCTTAGTCTAACTCTATATTAAGTAGATGTTGTTAATAATTATTACTTAGTCCTTAAATATATAATAACACTGTAACAATGAAACTTTAAAAAATAATAAACAACAAATAAACAATTTCAGTGTCCTTGTTTACATGTACTTACTATGGTTATAACAATAAAGTATGCATACTTAAAAGCAACTTACCCTGAACCAAAACCTAATCATATTCTAATGTTGTTAATTAACATTACGCTGTACTTATGTAATATTACACTGTAACAAAGGCACCTTAAAAATAAAGTCTAACCTTCTATAGCACAATAGACTATAGACAACAAAAATATTTCAAAACAAGAAACTTTTAGTAAAAACAAAACAACAACTAATAAAAAAATATATAAAACAATATATTCCAACAAAACAATGGTAATTCTTAAGGCATACTATGGCCATGCATTATTATTATTATTATTATTTTTACTTTGGTGTCAATATCTTTTTTAGGTGAGGGGTTAAAACAAACAAAACATACTAAGACTAATGAGTACCATAAATGCTTGAATTTAATATTTAAATGTAATTTATATCAAGGTACAGTTGGAAAAGTGAACAGAACATTCAAATATTTATTGCCGTCATTGTGTGCACATTAAAAACTGTAAAACTAAACAGAAAAGTGGTCATATATTTAGCTAAATCAATGAATAGTCATAATTTATTCACGATGCAATGCATGCTGGGAAACTAAGTGCTGGCACATCACATTATTACAGTTAATCTATAAATATACAAAAGATGACTAATAACAGTAAAAAATGAAGTCACAGTATATCATCCACTCTTAATTATAATACATTTTAGAACGATTACGGTAAAAGTACAGCAGGAATACACTGTATGCAGATTTTGCAATGCAGGTGTCTAAAACATGTTAACCTGTGTGCATACAAACACTGAAAAAGGATTCGAGAAAAAAAAAAGCGGGAGGAAAAAGAGTTTGCTTTCATAACATGATGATTGCTGTTATTGCGTTCACGATCTTGTCAAGATTTTAAATTGAAGGTATTTGAGTGCATGAAAGCAAACTGCAATTGCACATATATGCCTCCATAGTAAGATGTGACTATTGTTATCAGAAGCGGCAGGCGGGATGTTTTCTCTATTGTATTTTTGAAGAAGTTGTCATTCACAATACACTTCCTTTCAAATAAGGGCTTCAATGATAGGCATATGTAAGAGAACACATTTAAAACATAGTGTATAGATTGTGTCAGTGAGTGTTGTGGTGTTGTTCGATAGTGATACCGTAATCACCAGAACCAAGGGTTTCATTGATTTGGTTCTGAATTGTCCTCTGTTTCCCTGGACCAGTCTTTTGTTGAAGATGTGGATCACTGTCAGAGTTGACATGCTGGGGTTTATTATGCTCTGAGACTGATCATTAAGCTGTCCAGATCTCTGTCTCTCTTCCATATTAACATCTCTCATTCCATCTTTTTTATCCAGAATTCCTTTTTGTGTGCCTCAAATCAGTGACTGGCAGCTTTAGATGGAGATGGATTGCCAATGGGAGGGCTATGGCAGCTTAACAGCATTTTATCAAACGTATGGAATAAGAATAAAACTGGAAAGGGTTTTCAGATGAACGGAAATAGAACTGGAATAAAACCAAAGCAGATCTCTTTTCTGCGCTCATTGGCTCAGTGCATGCGCCTGGTGGTGTATTATCTCCAGTGTTGTGCGATATTCAGAACTGAATGGAAAATACATTTTAAATTCGCATTAGATAGTGCAGTAGAATTTGAATATAAAAAAGGGAAATTTAAATGGAATGATAATTGGTGAAATTAAAGAAACTGCTTTATTTTTCATTATTATTATTTTCATTTTTACTCATACAACACGAACATATGGGGAACATTCAACAGTTTGCATTTTCAATTTCTTTCTTTTTCATTTTTTTGGAAGTCTCTTATGCTCACTATAGGCTGTATTTAATTGATCAAAAATACTGTAAAACAGTAATATTGTCAATTATTATTACAATGTACAATATTTTAATTAATTTTTGTGATGGCAAAGCTGAATTTTCAGTATCAATACTTTAGCCTTCAGAGTCACATGATCCTTCAGAAATCATAGTAAAATGCTGATTGGCTGCTCAAGAAAGTTTTCTTAAAAATGCAGTTTGCTGCTTAATATTTTGTAATAATATTTTGTAAGAATGTAAAAGCATTTACTGTTCACTTTTCATTGTGTCATTAAAAATAATAATAATAATATTTTTTTTTAATTTAATTTAAACTTATTTTAATGGTAAATCGAAAAATATGGCATATATAAATATATGTATAAATATATGTTTATATATTCCTATATCTCTAATCTATTTTACTATTACTTGTTTAAATTAAAAAAATATATATATATTTAAAAATATTAAGGCTATAATAATAATAATAATAATAAGTTTGGCAAAAAAAAATTTAAAAAAATTACATTACTACATATTGAACCATGGTTTGAACCTTGGTGTAAGAACAATTCATTTAACATTTTTACATGCTTTAATTTATTCCAGTGTTGGAGTATTGCTGTGGTGTTCTGGGTATTTGTTAGCATCACTTTACTGGTTGGTTAGGGTGTGCTGGGTCATTACTTTCTGGCCCAATTCAAAAGATCACCAAGTCTTTGTTACTTTCTGTCCTGATATGATTGATTCCAGTCCCTTTTTCAGGTTTTGTCACATATTTATCATCCACCATTTTATCATCTACCAGGCAACCATCACTTTGATTACTGATTTGAGACAATTCATGTCTGTAGTAACTTGTCCTGCTCTGTCCTGAAAGTTTAATACTTAGGGTTGGGGTGTGTTCCATTTTAGAAAGTCATCAACAGTGATGTTTTCCCCCTTAAAAGTGCCATTTTTCAATCTCCTCTTCGCAGCTATAAGATTTCAGCTATCATATGGTTAAAATGATGAAATTTGTAAAACAAAAAGGCTGAGTTGAAACTTGAAGTTCTGACAGGTCTCAGGAGGGAGCATATGGTGTGCGGTGATTAAGACGATGAGGAGAGATTGGGGGCCTTTTGTCACAGTGACACAGATGAAGATCTAGACCCAAATAAAGATCTTATATTAGTAATTCATACAGATACTCTGTGATACGCTTTAGAGACAGACATTCCTGAGCCTAAGGGCAAAGAGGAAGACACCAGGCTGATGAAACACTAATGAAATATTATGTCAAGCTGTCTGTGACCCAGGTGAAGTTTGCAGTCCTTCATGAATATACTGTAGGAAGTTTTCAGTTTTAATTTGTAAATTACCATAGCAGTCCTTTTTAGGCTTCATACTGAGTGGCAGAGGTGCAAAATTGGACGTAATTAACTGGGATACCAAAATCATGCTGGGTTTATGCAAATATTTAATTTGAACAAACATGATTTGAAAGGTTGATAGGCGTATAAAATTATGATTTGTTTTGACCATTTGGTCAGTAGTTTACTCTGCTGGGTATGGACTATGTCTGAACGAGGTGATGGGCTTCTTTTACAGTGAATATCAATGCTGTATTCGATGGAAAAGAACAACGCAATGCAACAGCCTGCCAGCATTTCCGAGAGCAAATGGCTCCCAGCCCTCATTAGGTGAGTTATTGCAGTTATTCTGCTGCATCTCCTGGCAGTATTTAGTTATGTATAATTGCTGCAGTATATAGCAAACACAACTCTACCCAAAGCAAGGAGGCCATTCAACTTGAGAAAACATGCATATAACATAGCAGATGGAAAGGAAACATGCAATACTTCACATTCTGTTTAGTAACATTTTCCGAAATTTGCTTAACAAATGCAAAAACATTTGTGTGAAACCCAGCTTTTAGTATTTTATTTGAATAGCTCTGGGAATGTACACTCACCTAAAGGATTATTAGGAACACCTGTTCAATTTCTCATTTAATGCAATTATCTTATCAACCAATCACATGACAGTTGGTTCAATGCATTTCGGGGTGTGGTCCTGGTCAAGACAATCTCCTGAACTCCAAACTGAGGCTACGTCCACATTAATACATTTGAAAACGGGGTTTTCGTTTAAAAACGCTCTCCGTCCACACTAGCGTTTTCAGGTGTTTTCCGACGTTTCAGTGTGGATGAGAAACTTCTAAATTAACTTTACTGCGCATGCGTGAAAGTTCACAAAAGCTCACTGAGATGATACAGATGGGAAAATAAATAATAATGTCATCGCACAATAACAGGATAATTTTATTTAGCAAAATATCTCACCATCACGGATGCGTCCAGGTCGCATTCAGTCACCATATGTTTGGTCTAAAACGCAACTGATCTCCTGTTTTGCCGCAGGACAGCAAATGTGAGTAGACTACATTATCTGTTATCTTTGCAGTACTGTGCTATGAAGAATAGCACATAGAAAGGAACATATTTTAGCAATAGTGTAAAAATGAATAACAGGCACAATACCAATAAACATGAATATCTATTGGTACTACATGGATCACATGACTAAACTTACGTCATCGTTTTGAAATACCTCCGGTTTCACTGTCCACACTACAATGCGAAAACGGCGTTTTCAAATTTATCCACTTTGGAGAGCGTTTTCCAAACGATACGTTTTTGTTGACTTATAGCGCCGTCTCAGTGTGGACGGAAGGCCAAAACGGAGAGAAAAATATACGTTTTCAAACGAAAACGTATTAGTGTGGACATGGCATGAATGTCAGAATGGGAAAGAAAGGTGATTTTGAAAAAAAAACAAAAACAATTTTGAGCGTGGCATGGTTGTTGGTGCCAGACGGGCCTATCTGAGTATTTCACAATCTGCTCAGTTACTGGGATTTTCAGAGGCTACAATTTGCAAGAGCTCACCAAAATTGGACCGTTTAAGACTGGTAGAATATTGCCTGCTCTGATGAGTCTCGATTTCTGTTGAGATATTCAGATGCTAGAGGCAGAATTTGGCGCAAACAGAATGAGAACATGGATCCATCATGCCTTGTAACAACTGTGCAGGCTGGTGGTGGTGTAATGGTGTGGGTGATGTTTTCTTGACACACTTCAGACCCCTTAGTGCCAATTGGACATCGTTTAAATGCCATGGCCTACCTGAGCATTGTTTCTGAGCATGTCCATCCCTTTATGGCCACCATGTCCCCATCCTCTGATGGCTACTTCCAGCAGGATAATGAACCATGTCACAAAGCTAGAATCATTTCAAATTGGTTTCTTGAACATGACAATGAGTTCACTGTACTAAAATGGCCCCCACAGTCACCAGATCTCAACCCAATAGAGCATCTTTGGGATGTGGTGGAACAGGAGCTTCGTGCCCTGGATGTGCATCCCACAAATCTCCATCAACTGCACTATCAATATCCACTATCCCATCAATATGGGCCAACATTTCTAAAGAATGCTTTCAGCACCTTCTTGAATCAATAGAATTAAGGCAGTTCTGAAGGTGAAAGGGTGTCAAACACAGTATTAGTTTGGTGTTCCTAATAATCCTTTAGGTGAGTGTATTGTTCTTTTACTATACTTTGCAGAGTCTTTTTTCTTCTTATTTTTTTCTCAAAGCGTCTGATTTGTTTTCCCCTAATAATCGGCCGTTGCCGAGGTCACTTTTTGCGCTCTTTAATCAAAATGCCATTTCATTTATGTGCCATCAACATTCTGATTACTCTCAGCCCTGAGGAAGCATGGAAAACAATTTAATTTCGTAATGTTTTATATCTTATTTTATAACCTTGACGTTTGTTTTGATTGCCCAAGATTGTCTGGAACGACCCTTCTCGAATCAATGTACGTAAAATGACGTGATTAGAATTTAAAGGCACAGCATGATTATCTGGAACGCCTAAAAATGACAAGAGTGCCACTCTTGTTAACTGTCACTTCCTCATTCTCTCTTCTAACCTTTGTACAACCTCTGTGCAATAAAGTATAACCATTCGGTACATTTCAATGAGACCTTTGGAACTGTGGTTGTATAACTGATATGATGACACAGAAACAGGCTTGTATTTTCAAGTGGAAATATTTCCCTCGTAGAGACCTCAGACAGTGTGCCGTTTCTTGTGGGGATCCTCACGCCCCATTCGCTTTCACCCTCGGGTTTCTCTCTCTCTTGTCATCGCTCCTTCACTGCTGTAATTAAGTGAAAATTTATGTGCGATTTTTCCGTCTGACGAACAGGGATAATCACGGCATATTACATCACAGCCTGCTGAGATGGGTAAGCAAACAGTGCGCTACAGAAAAACTGTGTTTGTGTGACTTTTAATCTGAGCGATTGTTGCATTAAACTGCAGTGTGTTTAGGAATTACAATTATTATTAGGTTTTATTGATTTAGGCATAAAAAAGCAAAAAAAAAAGCATTTTAGACTCGTTGTTGACTCATAAGTTGAATTGCTCTTAATTTGTGTAGGGAACTGGACATCTCGACCATATTTTCTGCTCTATTATGATGTACATCAGGATTTTCAGCAAAGTGCCTTGACTTTTAGTTATTACTCTGGGTGTCTGAGGCTTCTGTGACCCATGTTTCAGATTAGTAGCTCCATTCATCAGAAGGAAAGCCATGAAAATCCTGTCTCTGAGCCATCGGCATATCACAGTGACACTGCGTCTCAGATGAACTTGATTCTGGGCTGAGAAAAATCGTATTCTTTATTCTTAATGTCTGGCTAATTTCTCAGGGCATGACTGAATCTCCAGTTTGAAGAGATCGACTGAATGTCTTGGCGATTTACTATACTTCATGGTTCATCCTCACAGAGAAGCGGCTATGGATGGGTTTTACTGATAAGATCTGTATCGATTGACCAGTGAGCTGCTTTTAGTGTGTGGGGTTTGTAAGACACGGTATGAATGTTGAAGGGGACGGCGTTGTTGTTTGGAGAGGAGCGAATACTGGATGAAAACACGGCTTGTGTTATGTTTGTGTGGATAAGTGTTGGAACATGAATCAGGCTGAAGATAACCTGGAACAGTCTAGAATATCTCCAAAATCTAGATCACTTACCCTCTCACACACAGACAAACATACATACACACACACGGTAAACCCTAGAGCTGTCCATGACCAGAGGCGAGATTCCCTCAGCGTATTTGTTCAAAACACACTATCACACAGAGAAAGAGAGCTAAAAATGTAATGTTTAGCATGTTTTGGCATCATGTACATATGCCCCAAACACAAAAACCGTTCCAATGAGAAAGTGTCGTCTAAAGGCAGTATTGCATATTTATGAGCCCATTCTCATCCTTTGGCGTCATATAGGTGACGCCATATGACTTTTCGTCGAAATTCTACTCACAGGGCACCCTTTAGCGTCAATATAACACGCAGAACCCAAGGCGTCATACAGGTGACTGGCATCCTTTACCGTCAATATGAGACGCAGACCCTACCCCAGACCTAAACCTAGTGTTATATTGACGCTAAAGGGTGTCATGTGTGTAGTATTTCGACGAAATGTCATATGGCGTCACCTATATGACGCCAAATGATGAGAATGTGTTGAAATTTATATACAGTACCGTTTTTCAGGAGAAAGCAGTTTTAGTGTGCTCTGCAACAAGCTGTGAAAACATCAACATCCAAGATGGTAGATTATAAATCAACCCAGGCTCATTGGAAAACAGTTGATAATTGTTGATATTTGTTGAACAGTTGATATTAATTGATAATCTGACCTGCTTTCATATGTGTGTGAGAAAGAATAAAAGTTTGTTGGTGATTGTCAAGTCAAGATGTACATCAATTCTAGAAATGCACATATAAAACATATGCGCTCAATTTAGGGAATCATGTTTTTGTCTGATAAATGTTCAACAAAAAAAGTTGTGAGACTTTGCCTTAACAGATCATGTGATCAGAAAGATGGCGGAGATCTAGAGGTATTTTTGGATGGACTACAAGGTGCAAACTTTCTCTCATAAATACTCTTATTTGGCGCATTTGGCCAACTCATTGAGTGCAATGGGAATGTGTTTTCCTGATGGGACTGGGCTGTGGTGGGATGGCATAACTGGACCATTGGACTAATTTCATTGCACACAGCTTCTCAAATGTTGGTTTAGTCAATCTGAAATGCCTGAGCCAAAGTCTGTCATCAAAATGGTTGGGTTTAATTACCTTCCAGAGCTGTCGCACATGATTGTGTTCCCAAACACCCGACGTCTACCTCGGAATGCAAGATAACATGACAGGGTTTATTGCGTTTCGTCTGTGAAGTAATTTATCATGTATGAAAAAAATGCCAAAGTTGCTTCCCTGATTGCTGCAACTTCAACTTCAACTTGCAACTGTCCCAGGAAGGGGTGATTTTGTTCTCTTTTGCACATGGAATGGAAACAGTGCTTTATTAGCAAATGCTTTATGCAATATTCCAAAATTTGCAACTTTGGTTGGAAACGTATATGGGTGCTCAATCAGCTCCCTACTGTATGTTGTGAATCAGTAGCCTATATTATGTACATGAATTCAGACACTGGTAAGGACACATTGGGACGATGCTAGCACTATTTAAAGCGACATGGCAATACAACGTCACAACTACTTTCTGACATTAGTTATGTTATTAAAAAGTACATTATGATAAATACTTTGATTGTTACATCCTGTAACATTTCAGCTGTAAATTTATTAATGTTAGCTAAATTATGTCCATTACCATTTTAGCTAAAAAAAAACAAAAACATCTTTCGTTAATTTGTAGAATCGGCTCACTTGATTTATTTCACACGGTTTCACGTTTCAAAACTTCCAGTAAGGGAACATACTAGAGTGAGCATCGATGCTCCCTTGGCCTTTTTAAGGAGCGAACGATTTTGTGATAAAGAAAGCCCTTAAAATGACCGACTCCCTGATCAGTGTCAGTAAACTAGGGTGCCAATTGAGACGCACCCATAGCTGCATCAGTAGGCATTTCTTTTCTGATTTGTGGTATAGACTGTAGCCTGACCCTAGAGATGCTGTTATTCCAACCCTGTTAAATTTCAACTTATATTGCTTTTATACACTTGTGTGTTCATTTGATTTTCTAAGGCGAGATGGAGGACACACGGTCGAAGAATGAGTGTGTGTGCAAGTTAGGTCAAAAGTGCATATCTAAGCATGCTATACTATACCTCTGAATACAGAACATAAAAAGAATTTAATAGCAATTTCCATCCATATCCACCCACTGCCTCTCAGAGTAGGTGAATGTGTCATATAAACAGAAAAAAACCTTTGGCTTTCTTCGTGATGTATCCTTTCAACCTGCAGCTTCAGCAACTTTTTTGAATGTTTATTTCATTTATTTATTCTGACTTGGTGACTTCCTTTTGCCCTGGATATATTAGCTTGCTGATAAATAGACACTTTCAGTAAAGAGTTCACTTTAGTATCAACACTGACATTTTTTTTTTTAATGGAACTTGTCAGTATTGGCGATTAATATCTTCCACAAGCCAGTGTTATTTTAGCATTATCCATATGTACAAGTACTGTCTTCATTAACATTTTTAGTTTGCTTTTATTTTTATATTTTAATTTTTCCTTTTAGTTCGACCTTTTATAATTTTAGAACTTTAACTTATTTCACTTTTTATTTCATTTAAATTATAATTATTATTGGGTTTTATTTAGTTACTTCCAGCGCTGATTTTTTTTTTTTTTTTTTAATCATGAAATACACCTAATTTTTGTTTTGTATAGTAGCATTTTTGTTATATTAACAGTGCTCCATGTACTATATATACATTGATATTTTATTATTGTTATTATTAGTTGTAATTATTTGGGTCAATTTCTGTACATGACATGACAAGTAATGTGATCTCAAAATGGTCCACTACATTTAAAAAAAAAAAAATATATATATATATATATATATATATATATATATATATATATGTGTGTGTGTGTGTGTGAAGAGTTCAGATGCAAAAGCCTCTAAACGCCATTTGAAATTTTCTTCTAAAATGACAATTTTTATCAAGCTTGTATATTTAAGTTCAGTAATTTCACTTAAATTACAATTAATAGGTAATCTTCATTGGCATTTAAGTGAAATTACTGAACTTAAATATACAAGTTTGATAAAAATGATCATTTTAGAAGAAAATTTCAAATGGCACTTAGAGGCTTTTGCATCTGAACTCTTCATATATATATATATATATATATATATATATCATTAATATTATTCCCATATTTATCTTATGTTAGTTTAAATAATTACTTTTTTTACAAACTGTTTGTTTTTATTTTAATTAGCAAATAAATTACAGAGTGCACCTTTTAAATGTGAGTTTAGAGGTCACTTTAATTTTGAACAAATTTTGTCAAATTACTTTTGTTTTTTTGCAGTCATTCTCTGACAGGAATTAAAAGACATTTAGAAATCAACATTGAAAGACATGTCGAGTTGCTGGTTGCCGTCTCTTATTATGAAGCTTTCAGTTCAGGCGTCAGTCAGTGCCTCTGACTGTTGACATTCTCGAACCTATTCAGCTCTCTGACAGATTAAACAAAACGGCTGCTTTTCATAATGAAATGATTCTCTTCTCTCCACTCTGCATTCTCTCATTAGCCTCGTTCTCTGATATGTTTTAATAAACTTCACTGTCATTTATAAATCAGTCTGGCTGATATGTTCACGTCAGTGTGTTTGTGTGTGTGTGTGCGTGCGCCCCTGTGGACATGCTCGATGCAGCTGTGTGTGTGTGATGCATTTATTTGGTGGCAGCCTAATCAGATAGCAGTAATTGTGTTTACCCTGCTAAGGGAACATGTGCGCAGTAATTGGTGCCTTGATTAGATCCGCCGTGGCTGTGAGGCTGCTATGCAATCTCCTATTAAAAACGCATTGCATTCAAAACAGGACGCGCAGGCTGTGGCGGAGCACCATTTGTTGTTCAGAAACTCCACCTTTTTATTGACAGTGACGCAACAAGGATGAGGGCGATTGGGAAGGATTGGTCCTAAACGTCAGAAGAACTAACAACATGAGTAAAATGAGTAAAAAAAAAAAAAAAAAAAAAAAAAAAAAACGGCATTTGAAGGAAGTCTTTGAAGAATGTGAGCATCTTTCCATGTCACGGTATGAGTTCTGCTCCACTCTATTGGTGAAACTAATTGCCTTGTAATTAAAATGATGCTGAGATGTGGCAAAGAATAAGTCTGCCCATGTTTATCTCTTCTCCTGTCTCTGCTTCTGAGTCTTTCTCTCTCTCGCTCTCTGGTTTGTCTTTTTCCTTATGGGTTCTGAGGGACAGTTGATGTAGAAGGGTAAAGAGATATCGGCCCATTGAGAGTGTGTGTGTGTGTGTGTGTGTGTGTGTGTGATGCAGGCGGCAGCAGTTGGCTGTGAGTGTAATTAAATGTGAAGGTGGAAGAAAGAGGAGTGAATTGCAGATTCATTTATCTTCTGCCAGTCAGACAGATACGGAGAGTGTGAGGATGGCTGGCAGTTAGTCATGCAGCGCTGGACTGGAATATGACTGATGGAGTTTGCTGATTGAACTTCAGAGGGGGATGAGAGAAGAGGAGCTGCATGGGTACAGTGTCGTGTAGTAATGTTGAAATAGTTCCTTCCTGAGTTTCTGCACATGTTGGACATAGTTGGTTTTCTTCATACTCTGGATAACCATGTGTTTGTGCCAAGAGAAGACTCAGCATGAGTTAGTACTGGTTTAGTAATGGTCTACCCCGGTGACCATTTTTACTTACCTTGCCAACATTACCACAAACAATTTTGAGGAATGTAGTCTTATATATTTTTTTATACTGCTGCAGGGATGACTCTTTTTGTATTCAACCTCAAAGTTAGCGTAGCATTAACCCTAGTCTCGAGTGGCCCTTCAGACTCACAGTAGAAGGTCTGTGCCCGTGCAATTGTAATTTTCCTTTAGGTTCGCCCTTATGTTTCTCTTAAATCTAAGGGTGTTGCAAAAAAAAAAAAAAAAGACCTTAAGCCTGGCTCGCGGCCCGTCACATAGTACCTAAAAAAGGCGGGTCTTTGTGAACGTCTCTATTAATGATAATGATTCCATGATAATGCATGGAATATAAGGCAAAGTGCAACTAAATAACAGGGATAATTTGTGTGGGATGTTGCGTGGTAAGGCTTTGGTAATCAGATGGCTTGCAGTATCTGCTCCACAGCCAATCACGGGCCCCCTCCTTGCTTGGGCCCCGGGGCTTAAGCCCCGCCTAGCCCTATGGTTAATGCGGCCGTGATTGACGTTAAAGAGTGCCATGTGCGTTGGATTTAGACTAAATTTCAAAAGCGTCACTATATGACGCCCTATAGGATGAGAACGCGTTGGAATATCACCATTGTTCCTTCTGTGAATTTCACAGTGAGTCAAGCCCAGCACACTCGCACCTCTGCGTTCCCTCGAGAGATGTGTTTATGAGTGGACCTCAGGACACGCCACACTCTGGTCAGCATGTCAGATCAATGGTGTGATTCAGTGGCTGGCTGCACTGAGAGTGACATTAGAGGACATAAGAAGGCTAAAGTAGAGCTAGCAGGGGATAAATGCCCTGACACACATATATTCACACCCCCAAACTTTGAAAGTTCTGCTCTGCTGACTCATAAGTGGTGGCCATTCCTCACCCCATCTGGTGCTATCTGCCCTTCTCAAGACAGGAAAGGTGGGCACTTCTTTCTCCTTTCTTTCCACCCACCTGTTTTCATCCTTTGCTCACCTCCTCTATCGCTATTTATTTTGTTTCTTTAAGACGGGGATTGGTTGATGAATGTGATTGTAACGAGTAGGTGATCCCTGGATTAACAGTTTTTTTTGGGTTTTATGCTTGTAAAGTCTGTTGCAAAGTGTCCTAACCAGGCTGGATGCAATGAAGCATAAACCCATAAATCACATTTTAATCTTTCATGTTTTCTCCTAACCAGCCACGACAAATGATGCAAGACATGTCACACTCATTTTTTTTCTTTCTTTCTCTCGATATCATGTTTTTACTCGCCCCATCACTAAACAATTCGATTTTTTTAAAAAAAATATGTTTATGCTTTACCTTTTTTTGGACAGAAAATATTAAATTATATATGTATTATTGTGATATTGAACAGTTTAATGTCTATTGTTTAATGTTCTACCTTAAATATATGCTGTTCATCAAAGAATTCAGAAAAAAATGTGTCACGGTTATAATTGATTATACAAAAACAGTGCGTAGAGAGCTTCATGGAATATTTTTCCATGGCAGAGCAGCTGCATCCAAGCCTTACATCACCAAGTCCAATGCAAAGCTGTGTAAAGCACGCCGCCACTAGACCGTAAAACAGTGGAGACGTGGTCTCTGGAGTGACAAATCTGGCAATCCGATGGATGAGTCTGGGTTTGGCGGTTGCCTGGAAAACGGTAACTGCCTGACTTCATTGTGCCAAGTGTAAAGTTTGGTGGAGGGGGGATTATGGTGTGGGGTTGTTTTTCAGAGGGTGAGGTTGGGCTTGGCCCCTTAATTCCAGTGAAAGGAACTCTTAATGCTTCAGAATACCAAGATAAATTGGTCAATTTCATGCTTCCAACTTTGTGGGTTTGGGGATGGTCCATTCCTGTTCCAACATGACTGCGCACCATCGCACAAAGCAAAATTCTGATCTCAACCAGATACTGTAGAACACCTTTGGGATGAATTAGAGCAGAATGAATCAGGAACCTCATGAATGCGTTTCTAGAAGAATGGTAACAAATTCCCATAAACACACTCCTAAACATTGTGGAAAGCCTTCCCAGAAGAGTTGAAGCTGTATTAGCTGCAAAGGGTGGGCCAACTCCAAATTAAACCCTACGGATTAAGAATGGGATGTCATTAAAGTTCATGTGCATGTAAAGGCAGCTGTCCCAAAGCTTTTGGCAATTTAGTATATATCTCACTGGCTGAAATGTTGTCATATCACAGTAACATTTCGCATTCAGTGAGATCAGAAAATTACTGTACTTGATGCTACTGTAGAAACTCTCTTGTATCAATTAAGAAAATCTAACACTCTTCTCTACAGTCCTGTCAATCATTCCATAACCATTTTCAGCATGGTAGCACTATTCTTTCTAATCGCCATCCCTAGAGACATCTCAACTTGTCTCTCTTTCATGGTTTCAGCCTGAAGCTGTAGCAGTGTCTTCTTGTTAGGCACCTCATATTGATTGCCTACACTTTCCACAAAGCAATTTATTTAGGAGCATCTCTTAGGGCACTGTCTGTCTGTTCAGAGTGTTATCTGAAGGCTGTTATCAGAGGCGTTCTGAGCTTCATTCAGTGTTATATGGAGATGTCGAATGTTAATTGTGGTCAGGAGTTAATTGACTAGTGTAGGACTGTACATAGTTTTTGTCCACCTGCAGATATATTCAGAATAATGAAGTGAGTGTTCTGCCCAAAGACGTTTACCTGAAAGATGTTAGCGTTCCTGTTCATCTCAAAGGGTCTAACTGATTTGATCTCTGAGGTTGTCACACAACAACTGGAGAATACAGTCAAGAGAATCTAAGATGGCTGTAATCTCCATGTCCGTTTGTGAATAGGCATGCAGACAGACAGGGCAAAGGTCAGGTCATGGCCTGTCTAACATCCCTGAAAAACACACACAAACACACACACAAATGCACACAAGGTCAAGATGGGTTATTCTTTGGTTTTGACAGATGCAATATTTAAGTTCAACCACCACTGGATTGCAAAATCTGTGTATAGTTTCAGAATATTACCCGTTTCAGAGTTTAAAAGGGTTTATTGGCTTGATTTTTTGGAATGAATCCCAAAAAAATGCAAATTCTGACATAATTTGCACACACTAATGTTGTTTGTGAAACTTTAAAATGGACATCGAAGATTCTTAACCAACTATATTATTTGTTATATATCCTTCATAGTTTTTTGAATGACATTTCCATTCATTTAATTGATGTTGTATATTTAATTCTGCATGCTCATTTCCATTATTCTTACATTTATGTTATACAGTAGCTACACTGTAAAAAAAAATATTTTCATGATTTGTAATCACAACATTTTTTCTTTTGTCAAATCAACTTAACTAATTTATGTAGTCCAGATAACATAATATTTTGAGTTTCTGATGCTTAAATCAATCTCCTTCATTGTATTAACTACATTTTTCCAGTTCAATGAACTTAAAATTTTAAGGCAACCAAGTTACTTCATTTTTTAAGTTAAACCAACAATATTTTTTACAGTGTATATGAATCCAATTCTTAATCCTTAAAACACTGATTGAATAGCACTGTTAAATGTAATCTTTAGCAAATCTCAAAATTAATATGCATTTTTTGCACTGTACATTATAATGTTTTGATGCTTAAATTCCCTTGTAGCATTCAAAACAATTTTATTGTATTTAGTTAGTTAGTCAAGGTAGTATAACATTTTAATGGTAGACATTGTCGATTATCAGCCATAATATGAAAACAATTGTCGCCACAACCTTTAAAGAGTAACTAAACACTAAACCAACTTTTTTTAGGTAATGATCTGTAAGAATGGATCTTTATTAATACCAGTCACTGATTCGAGTAACTTTTTTGACATTTGTATATAAAGTGTTCTATTTCTACAATATATGGTGTAAAAACGTCTTAGTGCTGCCCTCTTCAGGTTGAACGGTTGTTACTGCAGTTGAATTTTCCTATTGGATGTTTTGCACTTCATGACGTACGCAGGTTTCAGCTCACCACGCGAGCTACGCCATTGGCAATATAAAAACCATCTTGTGTCGTCAAAACCACTGTAGGGAGTCAGGAATTGGAATTGTGAGTATTTCATCCCCTCTATCTCCGCTGGGGTCAGCCCACTTTTTCAGCATTTTCAAATATTGCCAGAGGGTGGAGTCAGGCTCTGACCAGGGGTTTAATTACCCTTTAATAATAATTTGACACTTTGGGCTTGATTTACTAACAGCTTGCAACAGCACTAACACTCGTTTGGTGTTGAAATAACTACTGTCAGGATTTACTAAAGATGCAGTGAAAAATCAGCGCTAAAAAGGCGTCGAGAAAGTAATTTTTTGCTGCTGATCTTATTGCATATGCATTTTTCCCTTTCAGACGGAAAATTTATTGGAGGAGAGTATTTAAATGAATGACGCAAAGTCGATTTACTAAGGATTGCGCTAGTCAATTTACTGGTATTTGCATCATTATTTACCGGCTAAAATAGCATGTTTTAAACCAGACGCTGATTTGCCTTGCTCCTGGTAGATTGTGTTGGTCATTATGGAAATGATCCGGCTGTGTCTGTGTTCTTTCATTTGTGTGTCGTCAGTAGATCACGCACTGAACTTTCCACTCTAGTCGGTGCTTTTATGGGATTACGCTCTCATGTTAATTTGACCTGTTCAGTAAACCTGTCCCTTTGCCCATATGGCTGTCTCTAAAAGGGTGAATGGTGGGACAAATTCAGGGGGCCTGCATGTCCAGGGGGGCATAGTGACGGTCCTGATTGTGGCTAACATCATGTTTTGAGTTCCACTGAAGACAGAAAGTCATATGGTTTTAGAACAACATGGTGCTGAGTAAATTAGTCAATTAAGGAACTATCCTTTTAGCAGAAGTCTGTTTTGTGTGTGTGTGTTTGTGACTCTTGGCAGAGGTTAATGTGCTAACACACCGGCCATGAGGTTTAAGAGATGAGTTGGCAGTGAGTGGAAGCAGTACGATTCGGAAGACTATGACAATACAGCGAGGGGACAGAAATGAAGCATTCACTTTGACCTGAGCATCTGCTGCTTTCACTGGAAGAGACTGGCAGGTTGACAATGGAGTGCACTATAAAGGCAGTTGTGTAGAAAGGACTTAAAAGTTCTCTTCTCACAACCTCAAAACGAGCCATTTGAAGGTGAAAACATGACATATCAATGACTGGCACATCTTAACACATATTTGGAGAATGTGTGCAATGACAAACTGACAGGATTTCACTCAGGAACTTTTCCAAACATTGTCTTGCAGTATAAGAGTTGGATGCACTTATAGTAAAGTAGTTGTCACTGTAGAATTTAATATGAAAGTATATATCTTAGATATTATTTTTCCTGTGTATTTATTTAGTGTATTTTAGGCATCTTTACAAAACAAAGCTTTGGCTAACCTGTATGCTCATACTTCTGAGAAGTGTGCTAACTGTGTGCTAACTGATGTGTGCTAACTGCTAAGCTAGCTCTGACTAGCCTGTACATTCATATTTATGTGAAACATGAACAAAACAGAGTGACGATTGAAATGAATCTGTACGTGTTGATTTGAAACAATTAATTAAAATGAACAATATGATCCAAAAGGCTCGCTAAAATGAATCAGACTTTCCAGCGCTATCTAAAAGAGTGTTGTTTAGCCTTTGCTTCAGCTTGCTTGGTTGCACAATATAATGAGGCTTAAAATAAGTGATGTAACATTTTGTCATGCTAGCTACTGTACACTGTTAATCGTTAGGGAAAAAAAAGGCTTTTTACTGGAAAATCTATACTATTTTCAAAACAGTTTAGCTACTGAAAAATGTAGTTATTATTGTTTTAGCATGGTTGCTAATATTTCTAAGTTGCTTGCTAAGTAGCATTTTGTTTACTGTGCCACTGCCACATTTTTTATTAAAGCAGCGACTAGGAGCTTGTCTTTACACTCTGACCCTTTTTGTCCTTTTGGACATGAGTGCGTCCCTCATTAACAACTCGCCCTTAGCCTCTGTCCTACACAACCACATCAGAATCGCTAAAGAGTCCTACATGGCACAATGTAGCCTACTGTAAGGTGCTCCTCTTGTCATCATTGTTATGCTAACTTTATGCTAAGTGCTGACTAGCCCAGAAAAGGTCATTCTCAGTATAATGGAAGTCATTGACTGTTGTTATGGGAGGAAGCCTCTATAGACCTCTGGAAACCAGTTGTCCTCCTGTAAGTGATTACACTGTGATTGCTGTCTCTGTCACTGTGGTCACTGTGATTTTGCCAAGTAAGACTTCTCCTTGATCAACATTTATTGATCCCGGAACAATATGGTCCAAAAATGTAGTCATAAGCCATCCCTACACCTTAACCTAACACTACACATATAAGTTATCAATAAAGGGGATGTGAAAGGTGAGGGAAATGATTAAGCACCTAGAAGCACCTAACCCTGGTTGTATGCCTAAACATGTCATAAACTGTAAATTGTCCCTCAAATCTGATTGGTTGATTGAAATCTTGTTCCAGTATCAACAAAGACTTTTCCAGGAACATTTTGTACTTAGTGAATCACGTTCACCATAAGGACTGATGATAGATATTGTCCCTAAATACCAGCTGAGCCAGGCAGAAGGCTGTCTAGCTATACCAAGTAAAAGCAGCCAAAGACCATTTTTTATTTTTTTATTTATTTCTTCATTTTTACTTTTTAAGGTAGTTTTTATTCCTTCAGCAAGTTAAAGTGCAAAATATGCTTCACATAATAATAAGTTAAATATGCAAAAAAAGAATATTTTAACAAATATTACTCTGGAATGACAATTATAGCATTTTGCTTCAAGTCTGGAATAGGTCACTCTATAAGACTTTTTTGTTTAGTTCTCATAGTTTATTATTATTATTATTATTATTATTATTATTATTATTATTATTATTATTATTATTATTATTATTATTATTTTATCTGGACCAAAAAAGTTAAAAAAAAAATATTAGGGCTGTCAAATGATTAATCGCGATTAATCGCATCCAAAATAAAAGTTTGTGTTTACATAATATATGTGGGTGCACTGTGTATAATTACTGTATTTTGTGTGTGTGTGTGTGTGTGTGTGTGTGTGTGTGTATATATATATATATATATATATTAGGGATGCACCAATATGAACATCTTTGCTGATACCGATAACTGATAAATCTTTATATTTGAAAGCCTATAACCGATATATTGGACGATAAATCTAAATCCAATTTTTATATAATTTTTGAGATCCTGATTGCAAAAACCATTAAAATCCTTTTCCCAATCACACAATTATAATGTTCTCATTATAATTTCATGTAGCCGATATGACAGTACATTTTGCACTTAACTATATTTTCCTTTTTGATTCCAATCATATTTCAAGCAATTAAGATCAATCACGTTGAACAGTGTGCATCTTAAGTGTCTCAAGTGTCTAGTGTTGAAGGAAATAATCCATTATTTATCAGCTTTAATATATCAGCCAAATTTTATTATCGGGCCGATAACGATAACATAAAAATGAACAACTATCGTCTGATACCGATATGGTGGCCGATATATCGTGCATCCCTAATATAAATATATATATATATATATATATATATATATATATATATATATATATAATATATATATATATATATATATCTTTAGGTTCTGAGTACATATATATATATATATATATATATATATATGCATGTATTTTTAAGAAAAAAATATTATTTATATATAAAATATTTATATATATATAATATAAATTATATATAAATCTATATACAGTATATACATGAAAATATTTCTTATATACAAGCATGTGTGTGTATGTATATACATTAAATAATAATACACAGTGCACCCACATATATTATGTAAACACAAACTTTTATTTTGGATGCGATTAATCATTCGGCAGCCCTAAAAATTATAAATTTACTCCTGGTTCACACAGAACGTAAAGATACAAAATAAACAAAAAATAATGCCTTTAAGGGCCAAGGAACAATAAATCACACTATTCACTACTAGCAAATATTCACACTGTTATTCAAATGAATCACACTAACAGAGCAATCGCACCAGAGTCTGTCCAAATCCAAAACCAAATCTGTCAAGTGTAAACTCTTAGTTTCTTTTTCAGTAACCATTTACAAAGTTGCCCTGTGTTCAATAGGTTGAGCGTTGTATTCCAGTCTTTAATGCGTCTGGAAAATTGCTCAGCTTACTTTTGTCAATGCACCTAAATGCTTTTCCAAGTCATCAAATCTTGAAAAACTATTTTGCGCTTTTAACAACTCTACATCCCACTTCAACTTTCCACAGCAACGCATTTCAGACCAGCGATCGATTCGGCCCATCAGGTAACATTTAAGTTGCTGCGTTGTCAATAAAAGCTGAGAGCTCTTATTTTTGCAGGCTGAGTGCACAGTGAACATCTATTTAGGCCCGGGACAAAAGGCCATTGACTTGTAGACAGCCCATGCACTATGGGAAAAGGTCAGCGAGTAGGTGTTAGTCGTACCTGGAAAAACTGAATAACCTGCCATTGATTTTGCTGCACACTGGATGACAAGCAAATCAAAGACCCCCTAAAGTGCATTTCGGTGCTCACAGGTGCAGAGCGGCTGTCAAATACCTGCAGTTGCTGTACAGAGTCACATGTGTTGATAGCTTTATCCGTGTTGTCTGGGATGTCATTATGTTTGAGAAGAAACTCTTCCTTATAGCAGTTGTTTGTGCAAACATTCTTTCGTCATTTACTTTATTTCTCGTGTGGAAGCTTGAATCTCTGTTTCGAAAATACTGACTAGTGCAATTCTTTTAGGCAGACCTAACGTCAGTGTGGTTTGGAAGAACAGGATTAATTGACAACAGTGTTTTCATTTTTGGCTTCACTATATTCACTTTTAAAAATGTTCCTCTTTCTTTTTCTGTATTTTGGCAGAGGGGGGATCAGAATAAAGAGTCTCAGAGTGTGTATGCGAGTGAAAGAGACGGATAGAGAGAGAGATTGATGGCTATGTCTTGTGAATTCTGCACAGACAAACAGGATTGGAGTTTTAAGGACGTGTACAGGGTCAGGAATTGAGCAGACGAGCTGAAGCTACACTAAAACATGGCTGCCGCAGGCTGAGGGAGTTCATGGATGCGAAGAAGCCTCACGCTCATTTCAATATCACTCTATCAAAGGATGTGATGTGAGACGGTGAACTCTTTCAACCTCCACAAGGTTCATAGCATGGGCAATTGTTTAAATTATTTAGGCTAGCCATTAAAAATGGGCTGATTTGCACAACCGGACATTGGAAATGCATTAGTATACTTTTTTATTGCTTTTTTATACTTTTATCCTTGTGAATTATTTGATAAAAAGGTTTTATTTATGTATTTTTTGTACTTGTTGAGTCACACTTTGTACCTGCAGGTGCTGCAGCTTGTGTGTCTGACAAAATGTTTTTCAAACTGACGAACAAGGACAAGATATGCAAATAAAAGTGTAGAACAATCCTGAAAGTTTCCCGCAAACCACCAAAGGCTGCATATTTACGAATCCCCTATTCCCTGTGGAATATTACTCAGAACACGCACTCCCACAAAAGCATACATTTAGCGATATGTGTATTCACACAGGCGTACACGTACAAAGCGCCGTCATTCGTCTCCTGCTGATAAAACAGTCATAAAGATCTGATGTGCTTATGTTTTTTTTTCTGGTCAGACTTCAATTCCCCTCCAACATATATTCTCATCTCCACTTTTTGACTTTTTTTCTGACGAACTGCATAACTTTACTGGTGTCTCTCTGGTAATTCGGCAGCCTGACCTTGACACTTGTAAAGAGTCTCCTCGCAGCCCCTTCACTGCTTGAACACTCTAATGAGTCATGTGTATCCTGTCAGGACCGAATGACCTCAGTTCAGCCTCAGGTTAGACCTGCACCACGTTGATAGTCAGGGGGTTTGTGATGGCAGGACAGGAGAACACTGCATCAGCACCCGCTTACATTACTGTTGCACTGCCCCCCGGTGACTTGGTTCTCAGACTGTAAGTCAACTTTAAACAGCATAACTTCCAAAATGATACATATATTCAGAGGGAAATAATCTAGTCAGAATCTGTTGTTCAGAAATATAGAATATGTAAGACAACTTACACAATCACACTTCAACGTGTGATCGTCAACTAGTGGATCTCTGAGCTGCTGTGAGTGAGTGGTGGTGGGGATATTTTGAATATTCATCTGCATATACTAAATGAGGCAATGGTGTACAGTTACACTGAAATTATTTTAAAGGAGTAGTTCACTTAAAAAAAAAAAAAAAAAAAAAAAAAAATGTCCTTGTCTTTCTTTATTCAATCGAAAAGAAATTAAGGTTCAAACTACAAACTGTTCAAAGGGCTTTAAACGATTCCAGACGATGAATAAGGGTCTTATCAAGCGAAATGATCGCTCATTTTTTTTTTTTTTAAATAACAAAGTTTACGTTTTATAAGCTCAAATGGTCGCCTTGCTCTGTTCTGTGATGCACGTTCATGACTCTCCTGTTCGAACTCGTTCATCAAAATGAACAAATCTTTTTTCGTGTCATTTGGTTCATTCAACAAACGAAATGAATGAATTGACTTTGAAAAAAGATTTGTTAATTTTGTGACCATTTGAGCTTATAAAACTTTTTTTCGGAAAAATTCGGTCAATTTTCGGTCAAATGACACTTTTTTCGTGTCATTTGGTTCATTTAACAAAAGATTTGTTCATTTTTTGCGACCATTTTTTTCCAGTCATGTTCTAGATTTAGTAAGTCTACAGTCAGAAACATGCAGAATGATCATACATAAGTTTCTCAGAGCAGAATTGATCCTCATGTTCTGTTGACAAGCCTGTCTGACAACATACTATTATAGAGATTTAGCTTTTGCAAAGACAAAACATGTTATTACCCAAACAACACACTGCAGGTGTTCCTCAACCCAAGGCATTCAGCTGTGTTCTGGAGTGAGGCTTTTTAATATGGAAAAAAGACTGATTTTGTGTATGTGTTTGTGCAAATCATTGCCTAATGATGTAGAACCCTGTTGTGCTTTTACCCGCGGTAGTTGAGCACTTTTGCTAGAACAAAAAGGAAATAAAAACAGGTCTCACTGACATCTTTAGAGAAGATTGTGAAAGTTTTGCCCTTTCCAATAGTACGTAATCATGAAAGCAGTTGAGCTGGACTAGAACACTTGGACTTTGCAGGCCCAGAATGATGCTAATCATTTTAATGTGAACAGAACCCTGTTTAAAGTGAACTGAATCCAGTTTCAATAGTATCTGCGACTCAGTTGTTGCGAATGTTGTGATCAGGCTAGAAGATTGCTGGAGCATTAGAACTAATCTGCATAATTTGTAATATACCAAGTTTGCCAGGCTCGATCATGTAAATAAATTAGTTTAGAAGCAGTTTAGGCTGTTTAAAATGAAAAGAACACATTTAAACGACTAGTTTAGTGCCCTAATGTTTATACCGAGGAAGCAAGGCTTCATTTATGCTAGCTATAGGATTTACAAATCAAATGTGAAAGATGAAGATGGAATTGTTACACTCTCTGTGCGTAAAACATGCACCGCAGCATTTTCCATCTGATAAATTGGCCTTTTTCTCAGATATGGCAGACAATTGAATGAAGGGGCTGGTTGTGTTGAGGCACATTTAATCTTCCAGCTATATGTGCTGCGTCTCCCTCAGGTCTTGTTGGCTGTTATTAAAATGTGCTTTTCCATCAAGACAGGACCCAAACGTACTTACGGTTTTAGTTCGTTCAATTCTCACTCAAATAGCCATAGCAAAGCAGCAGACTAGTTCTCCTCACTGCTTCATCGGCAATCACCTTTCCTCCAAATGTGTATTTGAAGCAAGGATTAAGGGGAAGAAGTGGGAAAGAATATGCTAGATTTATTGCTTTGCTGTGATGGCATTATTGCCACTCGGCACTCACTGTGTTTAGGTGATGTTATTCTTTTGCTGTGATAAAGTAGCTTTTTATTTTTCTGTGGTTCAGTGTTTCATATAGTAAATGATGAGTTCTGGGAGAGAGGCGTACCAGTGGGAGGGTGTTTAGTGCTGGGTTATAGGCCCTGTAACTCAACTATGGAGCCATATTGTTTAGAGAAAGTGATACATGATCTTGGGTGCAGAGTGTCCAGTTTTCATAAAATAACAGACGGGAGCTGCTACCAGTTAAAGCATTCTGCTATTTTATTTCATTTTTTTGTCAAGGGAGACAAGAGTTTTTTTTTTTTTTTTTTTTTTTTAGGTATCAGCCTTAAATGGCATGCACATGGATTTCGATGCGATCTTTTGACGATTGCATGTTTTGCATATATTAAAAAATATGCCGAAATCTATTGTTAATATTTTCAAAAGATTACTCTTGAAGAAGACATTCTCAAAAATAACAATATTCAAATTGTATTACTGGCAGTAAAATTACACTTTTTATATTAATTTATTTAAAACAACAAAAACATTACAAATGCAAAGTTATATACTGTAGGCTACATGTATTTTGTAGTCGTGGGGTGTGACCAGGATGTAAAATTTGATGATGTTTAAAAATATTAATTATATTTATTTACATTAGTTTTTTTAACTTGGAAAATGTGTTAAAAAAAACAAAAAAACAAACTTTTGTTTATAATTAATAAAAAAAATGCAAATAAAATAAAATAAATAATTATTATTATTCTTTTATTTGATTTGAATTTATTTTAAGTGTAGTGACAATATTTATGAAAAATAATTTTCCCTGAACTTTATTTAGGACACTCTTAGATGTCATTGACTCTGACACAGAATATCTATGTTCACAGTTGTTGTTGTTGTTGTTTTTTTTCTGTTCACACAAAGTCTGTTCACAAAGTTTACAAGGTACCAAATTGCTACAATGACCAATTTAAAGGGTAACTAAACACCAAAACAACTTTTTTTAGTTAATGATCTGTAAGAATGGAGCTTCATAAATGCTGTTCATTGATTCGAGTACATTTTTTGACAATTGAGTATAAAGTGTTTTGATTTTCAAATATATGGTGTAAAAACGTCTGAGTGCTGCCCTCTTCAGGTTAAACGGAAAGCTCCTGCAGTAGGGGTACTTGCTGACGTAGCGAACTCTCAGACGCACTCTGTCACACCCTTGGTGCGAGCTCACCACGCCCTTGGCAGCCCCTGGTATAAAAGCATCTGGTTCCGTCAAAACTACTGTAGCGAGTCAGGAGTTGGATTTATGAATATTGAAAACGATCAGGATACTATAGCATATAATAGCATCTAGTTAGCATAGCATTTATATAGTTATTTAGATTATTTTTGAAAACGACCAGGATAGAGTATTGTTGCATCTATTTAGCATAGCATTATATAGATAATTTAGATTATTTTGTGTAGCTAGTAGCATAGTACAGTTAGGATAGCTTCAAGTTAGCATAGATTTATCAGTGTTTAGTACAGTGATCAGGATAGTAACGGAATAGAGGTGGACATGGGCTTCTCCACACGCAGTGCCAAACACTGCTCGTCCTGCATGGACTCCTCCACCGCAGCGGCGTCTTGATGTGAGTGATCATGGATATTTTAATCACAATTTATGGTTAGGATAAAGTTAATCCTCTAGGGTCGACAAACGAGCCGGTGCATTTTGCTGGATTTTTTCATATAGCGGCATAATATCAATAGCGTGCGCTATTGAGATCAACTCGACGACATAACTCATCAGATGCCGGTCGCGATGCGGGAGTTAAGACCGCAGTTTGAGCCAGCAGCTCGAATGGATTTGGCCCTGTGTATACATACAATTCACCCTCATCCACTTCAGGTGAAGGTGAAGGTGAGGGAGAAAAGTCCTCGACTTCAAATGGCCGCTCTGTTGCAAAGGCAGCTATTGAGTCACTCCAGACTAGTCTCGCTCTATTTTAGAGTCTGACAGCAGCTGTCACTCACGGCGGGTCTCAGGTGCACGCCCCCTAGCCCCGCTGGGGTCTGTCCATTTTTTCAGCATTTTTCAAATATTGCTAGTGGGTGGAGTCAGGCTCTGACCAGGGGTTTAGTTACCCTTTAACAATTCTGAAATATGTAATATTATAACTACACTGTGTGATTTTTACCCCCATCTAGTGGTGAAAATATATATGACCATCCAGTGAATATTAGTTTCTTTTCCTCTCAATTGCGATTTCGTTTTAACTCCTACGGTGGCCAATATAGTCCAAGATTAACATGGCTTCCAGTTCGACCTCGTCCATGAGTGTTAACTCGAACGTAAACGCGAAAGGCGAAGCTTGAATTAACGGGTATGTCCCTCTTTGGCTAATGTACTTTCAAGATGGAGGGGCAACATTAGAACCCCTTACCCGTATGTATTTTCAATGGTATATTATGCACTCACGAGAATACTTTATTACTTGAACGAAGTAAATATACATTAATGAGCATGTATATTTTTGAAAGAACTAAGTGTTTTTAGCTAAGAATAAACTAAAAGAGTTACACAGTGTAGGTTTAAGCAGGAGAATGTTCAATGTTAATTTCCTAATGGAATTTCATCTTAGTTGAAGAAAGTAAATCATGAGTTAAAATAACTATACTCGCATTTCAGAGGACAGTCGGTTAGGAAGAACAGCAGGGTCAGGTAGACTGAAAGACTGAGGTATAAGGGACGACGTCTTGTTGAATGACTGCTTCAATTGAAAGTGACAGCAGGGAGGGCGGGATAGGGGATTTGGAGGGAACAGAAGAACAGGACATTGTGGGAGCAAAAGGGTCATGACTGCCACAGGCGATGCCTCAAGGTTGCCACAGTCATTGACAGTTCGCCTGTTGCTTACGTGTCTTAGTCAACTCCATGTACAGACATAGAGGAACACGTAGGCCTATGTGTACATTAATGTGTGATTACTTTAGCATTTATGATAATTAGTTGTCAAATATCTATTTAGTCATGCTGGTACTATATACAAGAACACCCACTGCACTGTTAGCAAACATCTCAACACCACCCACGCTTCTGAGAGAAGCTAATGAAAATACAGTATGTGCTGCACTTTCCTCTTAATAACAAAAGAAACACACAACTAAAATAACAAGAGGTGAGAAAACAGTAGTTTTCAGCATGCGATGTGGATGTTTGCACAAGCTCTGCAATTTGTCACTCCATTCAAGTCAAGTCATGTCACGTTTATTTATATGGCCCTTTATAAAATAGATTGAAGCTGCAGTCTGTAGCTTTTTTCGGGTTAAAAATGATCCAAAATACATATTTGAGAAAATACATAACCAACCAGTGTTCAAAACTCTCTGTTGGCTTAGCTCGAGTAAAAGCGGTAAGCTTGTAATAATGTTTTTAATTCTTTGCGTCGAATCTTTGCGTCATTACGTCACATCTGTACACATAAAGAAGAGTCTCGGCTAGTAGGCTATATTGCATGTGAGGATGTTGGAGGTGGAAATTTATAGTCTACTCTCACTGCACTTGATATAATCAAACTTATCAATTTGATGTCGGATCCAGAAAGGTTTAAACGACAATCACCAGTGACAACAGATTCACCCACTGTAAAATGCAAAAGACTTCGTTCGGACTTCGGTGTGGCAACAGAAAAAAAGAGACCGCAACCGGCCCATGCGAAAACAAGGATACATATCGGAAGGCCATTACATGTAGTCACACAATGCTGATGTTGTTAACATTATAAAAATTGGAGAACAAAGAATAACTTGCATGGTTTTACGTGATGTGTTAACTTATAAGCGATTGTTAGATTTAATCAGCGCGATTTAATGCCAGAACAAAAGTGAATGTTTCTTACTAGTTCAGATTACATTTTTTGGTGAAAATTATTATGTTGGTCATACTTCCAAAAATAATAATCAGTGATTCTGAATGACCATGTATCCACACCGGCGTGGTGACTGACAGCTGGACTCTCTCCTCAAACATTGTGTTCATCCACGCTGTGCCGTGTCGAGGGTGTTGAAGTACAACTCGCGTAAAGTTGATAATTCCGCGAATGACTGCAATTGCAGATTTCGAACAGAGTTGGCGACATAGAGGAAAAACTGCGGACTGCCAGCCCGTTCTCATCCTTTAACGTCATATAGAACGCTATATGCAAAAACGGCGCTATACTACGCACATGGCACCCTTTATCGTTAATATAACACGCGAACCCAAGACGTCATAAATCCTTTAGCATGAATATGACACGCACACCCTACCCCACACCTAAACTTAGCCCTCACAGCACGTGTTATATTAACGATAACGGGTGCCATGTGCGTAGTATAGCGCCGTTTTGTCATATAGCGTTCTATATGACGTTAAAGGATGAGAATGCGTTGGGACTGCAGCTTTAAAGTAACCAGCTTTACAGTATTAACCCTCTTGGGTCTGAGGTGTTTTCTTGGTCCTGGAGGTGTTCTTACATGCTCTGACATTTGTGTTTATTTCTGTTACTTATTAATGTGATTACACATTTTCAACCTCAACAGATTGCGCTGCATTTCTCAACGGCATCGTGAGATGAATGTAAAGACTATTGGTGCCAATGGTTCTACATTGGCTTACGATGCTATTTAGAATTGCTGCCCTGAACAGAAGAAATGAACCGGATACATTTCCACCTACGTATATGTACAGTACCTATTACGTAATCGCCACAGACCATTGGTAGTTTGAGGGTGTTACCAGCCGGAGCAAACTACAGTGAAACTAAAGTGGTCTCACCAGTTCGACCTTCGATTTTGCTTGAAGTAGTACTGTACTGTATATCGGGGACATTATAGTGATAGCAGGTTTTTAACTCCTGAAGGGTGAATGTTTATGGCGGCAAATCAATGCCAAAAAGAACCGAGCGCACAAAGCATACTGGCACGCGAGCTAAATTACTTCCGCGAGAGGATTACAGATCTAAACAGGAAAAGGGAAAAGGGGAAGTAACCAATGACATTTGAGGTAATTAAAATAGTAAATCCCGCCCCTCAACTGCCAAAAATAAATATTGTTTGAGCGAACAAAAGCGGCAGTTGAGAGCAGATCAACCACGAGAGCATGGGGAATGATCATGCGCGTGCTTTGAGATATGTCCTAGCGTACGCGAGGGCTTGTGGTGCTTGCAGAGATGTCATGCGCGCTCAGGGTTTGAAATGAACTCTCGAGTTCCCGTTTCCTCACGTGTGGATCTGTAATCCTCTTGCGCGCCAGCATCAGTTGTGCGCTCGTTTTTTTGGCATTAATTTGCCGCCATAGAAGTTGCATTAAATTCTCAGTGGGAATTTGCCTCCCTACTCTCTGTTGAACACGGAACTGTGAATGTGTGTGAGGGATGGGGGCTTTGAAATAATGGATATAAAGCTCAGTTTCCATCACAGCTTGCAAATTGTTGTTTCATTTCTTCAGGCTCGCAGCAAGATTTCATTCAAACCCTCAGCTTCAGGTTTAATGTGCTTTATTGGCATGACAAATGATTTGTATAATTTGTATCGCTAAAAGGTTTGCAGTTTAATTGCATAGAAGGAAAACTTAAATAATGGACAAACTGTAGATATAGTGAAGTGATTTCACTAAATTACTAGGGAATAATAATGTTCTTTTTCTCTTCCATCTATCTTGTACTTCATGTTTCCATAAATTTAGCATATATTTTTTGTGTGTTGAGTTAGCTCAGGTCGAGGTCAGATATTTGCTGTTTTATTTGTCTGTTAGAGATGTACAATGAAACTGTGTTTCGTATCGTCCAGGACTGATGATAGTTTTCAAGTGGATGTGATCTGACAGGTCTGGGGTTTATGGGACCTCTCTGTCTCTCCTGTCTGTTCTTCTGAATTGTTTGTGTGGATTCTCTCCACAGGGGTCAGGAACACATGCAGAGAAACTTTTGACTATAAAATGATGAATGAATCATAGATCTGCCACATAATCACACACACATACACACGCACATATTGGCCCTTTATGTTCTATGGAGACTTTCCATAGACATAATGGTTTTTATACTGTAAAAACTAAATATTGTCTCCCCGTATACTAACCCAAGCCTTAAACCTACCCATCACACAATACTTTATGCATTTTTTACTTTTCAAAAAAACTAATTTTGTGATTTGTAAGCTGTTTTCCTCATGGGGACCTTGGGGATATATTTCGGATATTCCCATCTTTGTAGTACCATATTTTTTATTCATGATAATACCATAGTTTTCTTTGAAGTAGTTTTGAGTATACCATTGTAAATGAATATATAACCATTTTGTACCAAGGAATTGCAATGATTGTATCATGGTACAATGACAGTCATTTTTTTTATACTGGTAAATGTTTATTAAAATGTGCAATTTTCGAACCTCTTAATTTAGTTTTAAAAAACTTTAATATATATGTCAGGTGACCGTTTTTAGAAATCAGACTCTCACTTACTATACTGTATATAGTGAAAACAAGCACACGCATGCACACTTAACATTTAAACTAGGTCTGAATACAGTGCGCCCCGTGGAGAATTGGCCCATTTTGTCCATTCTACAGAAGGCTGATTAGATGCGCTCACATCCTCACTGATGGATATCTCACACACTTTGATGTTTTCTCACCCATCAATCTAATAAGATTAGCAAAAGCTTTTTTATATCTTCCTGCCTTCTCACTCTTAAGAGGAGAGTGAATGAACATAAGGTCATTAAAGGAGATCGATAGATGAAGCTGCAGTCAGTTTTATTGTAGGGAAGTCAGGTTCATGGCATGCGTGTTGAGAGACCAGTACATGAACCATGCATTACTTAAAGTGTCTGCTTTAGTGCTTTTGTCAGCAGTGACCTACATCAACAAAAATTTCCAGACGCGTGTACATGCATGTGTGTGTGTGTTTGCGCACACGGTTTCTTGTGTTGTCTCTCGACTGCATCTCACTTGAGGGGATTTAAGATCTATCAGATTTAAATTCGACCAAGGCTTGGAAAACTGTACGATTCTTTGAAGTCTAACGAACTCAACATTTTTAAGCAACTTCAAACGACAACACGACTATCGCTTCTGGTCTCAGAAGGAACATTAATTAATTTCCATTTTCATCTGGAAGGATAAATAAATAACACAAAAAGAGGTTTACAACACCAGATTGAATCCTGCTAGTGCCGTAGCATGTAGCCCAATATGATAGATAGATAGATAGATAGATAGATAGATAGATAGATAGATAGATAGATAGATAGATAGATAGATAGATAGATAGATAGATAGATAGATAGATAGATAGATAGATAGATAGATAGATAGATAGATAGATTCATTGGCTGTACATTCATTCATTGACACATTGATTGAATGATTCGAAGAGAGAGAGAGAGTTTAAAGTCGACAGCAGCCGCCTTAATTCAATAAAGACAGGAGCTGTGTTGTAAGAAAATGAAAAGTCTTGTAGGGAGTCATTAGGCGATGTGTGGTTGCTGGCATTGACACAATGCCACAGGGAGATGCCAGCCCAGCAGTAATAAAATGAGTGTGTGTGTGTGTGTGTGTGAGAGAGAGAGAGAGAAAGTGCGTATAAGTAATTGAGGTAAGCAGTCCTCATGTTCTTTATCTTTTTATAAGATTAAACCATTTTTTTCTATGTGCAATTTCAGATGTTTTACAGTGATGCGGTTATAGAAAAAGCAGAATATTTTCGCTGTTTTGTTATTTTATCATTTTCACCAGTTTCTGATTTTCTAGTTATTTAGTTTATTCATTTCCTATGGATCACAAGTTAATTCCCAAAGTCTTTTAATTTTACTGTTTAAATGGAAAATGGTTCCAGGAAAATTGAGACACCTTTTAATCAGTGTTTCTGTTTAGCTAGTGTCTATGATTTTAATATTGATATTAATTAATATTTATGATAATAATATTTGTATTTATTGTTCTTTATTTTTTTTCATGAATTTTAATTAATTACAAAATGAAATAAACATACATCAGTACACACACAAAAAAAATATTATTACAAACATGTATATTCAATAATATGTATTCAGTTAAAGGGTTCATTCACCCAAAAATTCAAATTAAGTCATTAATTACTCACCCCCATGCTGTACCAACCCCGTAAGACCTTCGTTCATCTTCGGAACACAAATGAAGATATTTTTGATTAAATTTGAGAGCTGTCTCACTACCACATTGGCTGCCTAAGGGACTGGCTCTTGACGGCCCAGAAAGTCAATGAAGAAAATGTTTAAATCTCCCAAGTGACTACCGTGGCTCAACTATAAGTTTATCAAGCGACGAGAATACTTTTTGTGCGAAAAACAAACAAAAATAACGACTTTATTCGACTATTCCTTTTCTTCCTTGTTGGCCTGAAACGAGACTTCCTTAGATTTCCATGACGCATGGGCAAGAACTGAACTGAAGTAGTTGAAGGAGATCGCAATTCTCGCGCATTGTCATGGAAATCGTATTGAAGTCTCGTTTCAGGCCAACAAGGAAGGATGGGGGTGAGTAATTAATGACTTAATTTTCATTTTTGGGTGAACTAACCCTTTAATAATATCTTCTATTAACAATCTTGTTTCATATACGAACATTGAGAATTTGTTTTTTGTAAATTCAAATGAAATAGGTCTCACATCTTCATTTAAACAATTAAATCAGTGTCATCAGTGTTATATTATAATTTATCCGTTAATTCAGTTGTTACTTTTCGATTTTTGAATTTGTGGGGGCTCTGGTTTTTGGGATTACAATTGCAACTGCATAAATCAGTTCAAGCTCCTGTGCCCACCTTCAATTAGACCTATTGTCAACAGCTCCCTGCATCTTGCTGCCAGAGTTCCCTCATTTTGAAGGGCCATGGGAGTGGGTGAGATCCAGACTTCTCTCCAAGAAACAGCGAGCTGTCCTCAGCCTGAATGAGGACTTTGGAGCCCTGCAGGGTAGAGAGCTGGAGCTCATTTCAAGACATCTCTACTTGGACAGTACAGTTTGCTGCCTTTTGACACAGATATATCCACCCACACACTCATACGGTCAGTTCTTTACCGCCAAAGTTCAGCCCCTGAGGTTTGCAGTAATAATAAGCGGCATTGCAGGTGGAGCGTTCCGAACTGGGGGGAAATAAATGAGTGTTTATCCTTCCCATCCTTGCCGCTGAGGGACAGCTGAAAGTTATCATCTTTCCAGAGCTCTCCACGAACTGTCAGAGTATGGGTTAAAGCACTTGTTCAGTTAAAAATAAAAATTCAGTCTTCGTTTGCTCCCCCTCATGCCGTTCCAATCCCATATGACATTGTTTATTTTGTGGAACACAAGGTAGTTTCAACTTTTGTTGTCCATTTAATTGAAGTCATTGGTCTTTCGTTGAAAAAAAAAGGATGAACGTGTTCCTTCCATCATGCATGCGGTGACCTTCGAAGAGTTGTTAATTTATCAGCTGTCATGAATGCTCCTCTTCATCAGCTGCCTAATGTATGTTTTATGCATGTGAAGGACAGACTAGACTACTATTCATTATGGCTCATCTCTTACTTCAGCATAATGCCACATTGTGTCAGTGTTATTGATATATGTTGCACTAGAAGACCAGAGCAATTTCTCTCAGCACTCCTATAGATTAATGATTGTTCAGTTTTGGACAGCCCGCAATACACCACAGATTGGCAGGGAAATCTATTGGACGGGTATGGAGCATCTCATACATATGGTACTCTATACACACAGTTTGGTAGCATACTTGAGGCATAATTTGGAATTAAACTTCAGTGCTTAAACCTTTGAATAAATTTCCTCAGAGAACACATTTAGCTCTTTCTGAAGGAGTTTCTCCAGAGGTGTCCACCAGTGTGGCAATCTGAGTAAATCCATATAAGAATCGTTTTTATTTTTACCATCATTTTCTGGCACAAAATTATTGTTTATGGCCAGATTCACATATAGCGCCTAAAAATGCGTAGAAAACGCTTGGCGCGCCACATTCTCTTTTTTCCAAAGCGCCAGGGCGGTTGCGCTCCAGTTGGTTCTTGTCACGTGACCTACTGTGCGCTTATAATGCGCTTGGCGGCATTCTGAAAAGTTGAGATGTTTTTAACAACCACACATCGCCTAATGACTCCTACAAGACTTTTCATTTTCTTACAACATCAGATGTTTTCTCGATACGGCGTGGAAAAAACGAGCGTGTCGCACCGCGACTGCGTCGTTTCCATTATGAGCGTGCATACCGTGCGCCTACATTTGCAATAACGAACTTGAGCACGCAAAAGACGTGATATGTGAACAGGCTCTATTGCTTTCTATTCTGGTATGTTGAATACTGAATATTTTTTCTGACAAATAAAACAAAATCAAATATTGCCTTAAATTGTGTTGATAAATTTATATTGCTGAGTGTCTTTACACGTG